>WBNH01000028.1:660131-747846 GCA_013401255.1 Urocolius indicus | reverse complement strand
GAAAGAAGAAGCAGGAAAAAGATGGAGGAAGAAACCTCCTCTTCCGGCTTCTTCTTAAAAAGTGATCGTGGAGGCATCTAATTGGCTCAGCCCCAGAAGTGGGTCTGGCTCAGAGCTGGGGAGAGTTGCAAACAACTTCTTACAGGACCCATCTTTACAGCCCCTTCCCCCTTACCAGAAAAGGCTGTCATGTCAAACCATGACAGCTGATTACCATGAAAAAAATTATTTATTTTTATTCACTCTAAGCCTAGCGCTTGATAACTAGATACAAGCCTGCTGATTTGAAGATGACAAGAAATGCAGAGTAATAGATTTCTGTTTGTATTCTCCAAATCACTCATGATGTTAAAGCTGCCTCAGTTGTCTCAGTTTTCTCAGTTGTCTTCTTTCCAAGTTGAAGCTTCATAGTCTAACTGATCTTTCATCAAATGGAAACAGTTACATATATCTGCTCATCTCTCTAAACATGGTACACTTTCTAGCTTTGCTTTATCTTCTGTTGTCATTATATGGATTGGTCATGATGATATTTTCTATTTTTTTATATTATTTTCCCTTGCTTTATTTATTTATGTATTTTTCCCTCACCCTTGTTCCTTTTATTTTTGATGATTGCTAAGCAGGGAGCTAATGATTTCAGAGAACATTTTATAATGGGCTTCTGTCCACCTTTACCTTTATGTGTAAGCAGTTGTTACCCACCCTCACCTACATTACACTTTACTGCCATTGAGTTATATTTGCTGCTCAATTGCTCAGACATTCAGTTTCATAACTGAATCATGTTTTGCAATCATGTTCATGCTCTATGACCCTCTGTGAAACCAAATCAAGAATCACAAAGAGGTCAGGGATAGAGTAATTAATTTGCTAAACTGAATGCCAGCCAAAAGATTATATGTGTGCATCTACATCCACATTTGTGAATGCTTGTGCTTTTTTCAAAGGATAAGGCTGAAGTTCAGGACTGTTTTCAACAGAGTCTATTTTTTAAGTAAGGACCAGGAATGATCACGGCTTGCTCTTAGGGATAAAAGTTCAGCATGTTTGTGAAAAATCCTGGCATATTGCTGGAGCGTATGAGATCACAACGAATATATTGAATATAAATAGTGTGGAGTTGAAAAGCAAAAGAAATGCAAGGCTTGGAGTACATAAAAGATAAGATGTGAAAACACAACTACTTCTCTCCCAGTCCCAGATGATTTGTGCAGTTTATTTCTTCAGGTCTGATTTTGTAGATACCCACCAACTTCCTTCCAGTCTTCTGGTATTGTGTGTAACAAACAACTTTCTTCTGGTGAAGGCAGAGATGATAAACTCAAGACATCCATGTTGTCCAGGTTATTAAACAAACAGCCTAGGGCAGGTACTATCTGGAGATGATGTATATGCTCTGTGAAAAGGAGAGATGTGCCCAGCATAGATGTTGGAGCTTTGTAGTTGGACAAAAGTACCACAAAGTAACTTTGTGAAGAGACAGACTGTAAAGTATTACTTGTAAGAGAAGAGAGAACTCTTGTTGCTTTTTTTATTTCGCTACTTTTTTATTGTTACTCTATTTGTTTCCATATTTTTATAATGTGATTTTAGAATATTTGATTTTGAAATCGCTCTGCAGTTTTCATGGACTTTCACTACTGGAGGGAAGAAATACTGTTTGCTGCGGTGCCACCTAGTGCTCAGCGGGGCTGCTGGAATTTGGCGTACATTAACGAGTTTGGACTGATGCACGCTTTTTTTGGTTGTTGTTATTTTTTTCCTCTTCTGCTTTTGAAAGTTCTCTTTTTCAAGAAACAACATTGGACATACAAATCAAGCCTTTCTCTTACTTTGAAAGATACAAGTGCAAATTCATCTGGTTATCTGCTGCAGAGAATTTGGGAAACACAATGAAGAGTTGGCCTTCATGTAGACAGAAGCTCAGTGACACCTTTTTGCAGATTAGAATGTGGTTAATGAGGTGGGGGGGCGGTAGCGGGGGGTGGGGAGGGGGATAGCACAATCCCTACAATCCTGAAGGAGAATCTGAAGAGCCAGGTTTGCAATCTAATGTCTATTGACATCCACTTAGTGGGCAAAGCAGCATTCTGGGTACCTAAAAAAGCAAGCACAAATATGCTGAGTGACTATTTTGTCTTAGCAGGTATGGTACAAACCACAATTCAATCTAGTCCCTGAAGTTAAACAGAGTTGCAGAGAAGAAATCATAGAAGAGATGTATAGCATATAACATACAGCAGAGTGCAGCGTTAATACAGTTTCCATTGTGACCTGTTCTGTTTCCAGGCTTTAATGGTTGTATGGTTCAGGATAGGTAAATGAAGTCAGAAAAAAGACAAAAAACAGCCTGATCTGTTTCCTCTCTCCAGAGCCAAAACTTTTGGGATGCCTGTGAAGGCTGTATGTAGGCACTTGTAAGAACCAGCAAAACCTGCTGAACTATCTCTTTAAAATTTAATAATACCCCTTCAGAATTGCAAAATCTTGGATTGTGTAAGATTTTTTTCTGCCTCCTTCCTGAGAGGTCATCAATTTTTGCAGGAAGGCAAGGTGGGATCTGTATGTGTTGCAGGATTTTATAGTTCCTCTGCACTTGCTGGGTCTGGCCCAGGTTTGGACGTTACCCTTTAAGTACTACTAAACCTTCAATGAAAGTTTGTGGAGTTAAAGAGAGGACTGGTGACTACTGTCTATTTTGTTGAAATGTGAGATGGGTAATCCAAAAGTGTCCATCTCATTGGAAGGGAGCAGATCTGGCCACCTTATTTGGGGTGCTAGAAAAGTAAGGAGGGAAAGAGTTTTATTTATAGTGAAAGCTTTAGCAACATTCTTTCCATGTCCAATGGTTCAGGGATGGTTTGAATGCATTGTCTGCTGTCCTAGCAGCACACCTCTTCATGCTTTACTTGTAATTTGTGCACCAGCTCCTTATTTGTTTGACTATTAGACTTGAGCCCACATTCTTTTAAACATCAGTTGGAGATACAGGGGAAAACCTAGACACAGAGGGCCTAAGGGACAGGTTCATATCTATACAATACTTTGCTTGTATTTCTCTGCGCAGAGCCAAAATGCATTTAGACAGATATGTCTTTGACACTTTAAAATAAAGTATTGCTTTTTATCTCCCCCTTCTTTTTTTTTTTTTAAAAAAAAGAGGAATGAGTATGTACAAACTATCTGTTCCTGCTTGTAACATGTTCTATAGTTACTTTAGACATATATTTAACCTAGTATGCTTTAAAAAAATAAGTAAAATTTATTTTAAAGTAGGAAAAGTGAGGAGACAGCAGTGAAAACCAAACCCATTATCAAGCATTTCTCTACAGTCTTAACTGTTTGTGTGATCAGTTTGTCTGTACATTCTGCTGAGGAGATGGACAATAAAAATTAAGACCAAATCGGAGAATTAATTATTTGACTTCAACAGTGTATTGTTTGTCAATGTTTGCACATTTAACTTTAAATATTTAAGCCTACCATCAGAACCTAACTTCTACATGTGAACTTTTCAAATCTAAAGGAAAGGAAACATCTGGTGTATCATCTGGCCAAAAAGGCCATACGCATTGCACTGCAGTAAGTCATGACAATATGTCCAATGGTTTTATTGCATATATGAATAATGTATACTGCTTTGATTATATATGTCATTATAATTTTCCTACTATAATTAACCCACAAATCATGCAGCAGAAATATATGGATAACTGAATTAGTCAGGCATCCTATTAATAGTTTGATATCTGAAAGTTAGAGATTAAGATGGCTGTGTTTGGAAAGTATTGTATCTTAGTAATTGTTATTGTACCTCAGAGGCTAAATAAGAATGTATCCTTTAATGTTTTTTGCATATTATCTATATTCTTTACTAGGGAACTATATAGCTTTCATGTCACATCTAAAATTTAAACTACCTCATCTAGTGTGACATGTCTGGAGAATGTTCCTCATAGATTGGAGTCAGATTTACCCTTCACAGTCTTGTGGATGAAGAAGGGTACTGTGACTTGGGAAACTGCTCATTTCTCTTTCATGGACATCCACAATCTGGCCCAAAAAATCGAGTCCTGTGATTACAGACTGATTTGTGTGTGCTAGTCAAATGTGTTTCCGTTCTTGCATTATGTAAAGAGTACAAGATTATGATGTGCATGCATTTCTGTTCATTTGTCTTCTTTATGTGGAGTGGAAATAAGCACAGTTTTATCAGTGTGGAATGTATGTATGTTATGGAACAGGTCAGAGAAAGCATTTCTGTTAAAAAAACCCACAACAAAACAAAACAAAGAAAAATACCTGAAAATACCCATGGCGATGAGTCAGGATGAGTTCTTTGGGCACTTTCCCTCCATCTGAACCAACTGAGTACTTGGATAAATACACAGCTTCTCGTACATTCAATCTGTGCTACATGACCAGTAAAGCAAATTGATTGTGGCTTGAAGGCCACAATTTTATAATTAATTTTATAATTAATGAAAAATCTAGATTCCAGAACATCAAAGTGACAGCAAAACCTCAAAAAGATTTTTACCAATGCAGACAGATGCAACCAGGTCTTTCATATCCCAAAGTCATAATTAATCATCAAAGCAGTACCACTTCACTATATTTAAGATTTTTTATTTATTTAAGAATTTCTGTAAAAGTGAAATGATACATTTTGTGTATTTTAGCATTATTTGACAGCAATTTCAGAAAACAGTCTCATTCAGCCCCTATTTATAAGACTTGCAGAAGTTTGTCAGATCAAGACAGTTAAAGTAAACATGACAAATATCATTTTGTAGTGCTTAATACCGTTAATCCTAAAAGCATGGAACCAGGAAACTCTTATTCGTATTGGTATTTGAAACCTGTAAGCAGTCTCATGTTTCTAATGCTGATTTTCTTTTTATTCCACAAAGAAAACAGTATCAAGACCTTTTTCCTGGAATATTACTTGAGGCTATTCAGAAAAAGAAAAAAAACACAACAGGAAATTTGGCTTTTAGCCCTAATAATGGCTTCTTTATTGAAGGGAGACTTGCTTTTTTTGTTAAACAGATTTTCTTATGAAAGGGTTAGAAGTGAATAAACGACAAGTTCAAGCTCATCTGATTTCTTTTGATTTATGTTGACCTCGAAAGAGAGAGAGGTCATGCTGTTGGCAGGCAATAAGAACTAATCTGTTACTAAGTGAGTAATTAAAAGTGAGGCCTTATATATTTTTGTAATGAGTTGACAGCAATTCCATCCCCATGTCATACCGCTGCTCTAATCAACATGGTCATTGCATTTAGTGCCAAATGAGAAGTTTACAAGAAGTCAGATGACGAACTCTGAAATATGCAGTTCTTTCAGATGTGCAGATGAATAGACTGACTATATTGCAGACAAGGAAAAATCCCACTAAAAATTAACATCAAACTGATGTGTGCAATTAGCAATTTTACATTTTTCTAATGAATTGAAGTGGATGCTTATTAGTGTGTTCAACTGAAAGCTGTAAAGTTGTGTTCGGTATAAAAACAATCTGAGTTTTGGCAGCTGAGGCACTGTAGGCTTCTACTGTTTAACTGGCATGACTTCAGACTGTTCTGACATCCGACATGACAGTATTGAATTCCACATCACCAAATAACCTAAAGAGCAGTCCCTTTTTCAAGATACATTAAGAAATCTGGGTTTTCAAGTTCAGGGTAATTTTCTAAGTTAATTCAGGGCATGGATATTCCTGCAAATTGCCGAACATCTTGGCCTTCATCCAGTAAAATGGAACACCTATGTCTCCATTGTCTTAAAGGAGTGTCTTGAAGGCTGTTTTTGAGGCCAAACTCACTCATCACCCATGCCTTTCCCTGATAAGAGCTTATTGAAGTCAGGCTTGGAGACAAATTGGAAGAGAACTTTGGGTTTCTTCTCTATTTTTCCCATCAGGTCTTCGGAAGTCATGACAGAAAGGATATTGGGCAGGCAGGGTTTCCTAGGGAGAGGACAGGACAAAGTCATGGATGAGATGCTACATAAAAGGATTCTACCATTGTTTGCTGTGAATAGAGTTAGGATTTACGTGCAGTTGATATTGCTGTAAAAACAAAATAGACTGACGGAGCATCTTTGGTCTCTCACCTCAGTCAGACCAGTTATCTGAGTGTAGTTGCTGACTTGAACACCTGCTTAACTTCTTTTTTTTTTTTTTTAAATAGTAGAGCTTCCATGCATAGTGTCCTCTGAGTTTTCAGATGTATGTTCAAATACTTTTCCAGATTTGGGCAACTCCTGGCAAGAATGAGCCTCCAGAATTAGTGGTTTCTCCAAAAAAGAGCTACTGTAACTTCAGCCAGTGATTATTGGTGTGTGTTACAGGCAGGTCATGAAAATACTCAGCAGTTGTGCTGAAAGTATATCCCTTTCTGCAGTAATGAAACTTGGTCTAATTAAGGTATTACCTTACTCCACAAGTTTTGGCTTACCAAAAATAAGGAAGACTGATCTCTCTCAGAGAAATGATTAAAAAAATCTTAACTTTTTGTCCTACAGAAAGGTATGTTTTATATTTATCAGACATCTGTACTCTCCTGTTAAAGAAACCACTTAGGGGAAAACTTCAGCAAAGACATAAATACTAACTATGAGGGGTTTTCTAGCATCACTGTCAAATTTGGAGTTGTATCTACCTGTCTATCAGAGAAATAGAAACACTTGTCTGGTTCACAAATTTGCTGTCAAGTTTGATTAAAACACACTTGTGGTTCTCACTTGGGTCATTTATTTTTTATTTGTATTTTCCACATTTCCATTAACAAGGCTCCATCCTGTATGTACATGCAGCTTCTATTTTAAGGCCTTATGTCAACAATCACACAGCTCATGGCTCGTTCTCTTGTTGCCTGTAGCCACATGAGGTTGAAATATTTGAACTTTAAATCTAATGTTGCTCAAGGTGGGATCAGCTGAATATTGTTACCCATTGATCAGAAAAAGTTGGGGCCACTTTTCATAATTTCCTTAGATTACTAAACAACTTCTACTATAAAACACCAGAGCTACAAGTGTCTATAAAGCACTTTTCTCTTACCCACTCATTGCTCATGTTGGCTCTAAGTTCTGTTATGTGTGATAAAATCTACAGAAATATGTAAGATCACTGTGATTGGCATTACAGTCAGGCAAAAGATATTTCCTGCAAGTGGTAACAGCACAACTGCATATCTCAACCAGCATTTGCTTGGGTCCAAAAGTATTGTGAAACAGGCTAGAACTGTTTGTGAATGAGTGACTCTGCTTAACAGATGGTTATATGTCAAGGCAGCCAAGAGACCATGTATGAGATTTGTGTGTTTGTGGGAGTGTCAGTTATAGCCAGAAATGTCTATAAAGAATCTGCCCTAAGCTTTCTGGTCCAAGATTAAGTAGATATGTCATTTCTAATCCAGTTTCAGGGTAAACTTCTGAAGTATTACAAAAGAATGTTTCTGCAGCTGTTTCTGCATTTAAAAAAAAAAAAAAAAAGAAAAAAACCTGATGTCTGAAAGAAGGACTCAGCAATGTTGGCCAGGGAGCTTGTAAGAGTCGGTGTTTTAGAACTGCGTTTTTGTATTTCCTAGTTAGACCTTTGGACATCAGCCAGTTTTCTGTTGAGTAGAATGGCAGGGCACAGGACTTGGATATACAACAGCTTGCTGCCTTCCATGCCCCCTCTCCATATGTAGTGTTCCTGCTGCATAAAGCCAGTAGTGACTAGATTACAAAAAATACAGGGTTTTGTTTCGTAGCTTTTATTTGTTGTTCCATTTCCTGTTTCATTCCTCTTTAACCTCTGCTCTTTCTAGTTCAGACATAGTATCAAAGTGAATTTGGAAATGAACTTCATATGGATGAGAATGAATTGTAAACTATACATGCTATATCCAATGTAACTTAAAAAAATCAGAATCTTATAATTATTTTTTAATAAACAGAATGTTTTTTATTAATCTACTAGCATGCCTTGTTGCAGAGCCTTTTTGGGGCTTTGAATTGTATAGATAGAGCCTGTATATACTGGGGAACTCAATGTTTTGATCTTCACCTAGGGTATTTTCCTAGTATAAATATATCTCTGTGTCTGGATGACTGTCTACAACATCAGAAAATCATCTTGAGTCAGACAGAAGGGAGCCTTTCAAGAGTTGCAGTATTGGAGAGAAATACGTAGGAAGATGCTCTTTGAACATGATCAGAAGGAAGTGCAGCTATCCTTCACAAGTAAAATTTTGAGATGTTCAAGCAAAACTAAACCAAGTGTGTTTTTGACTTGGTGTTACAGTTTTCTGTCGGTTCATGATTTCAGGAGTTTCCTTGCTGGCTCAGTTCAGGGGGATGTATATGAGAGCACGGATTTCCAAATGTTTCAGAGAACAAGGGGAACACTCTGTGGTGGACAGAAATAAGAATGTCTGCACTTTCAGTAGATGTTATTTTATCTACTAGTGCTAAAGAAATTGATAAAGACCTGATGCACATTGTCTAATACACTCTCCACACAATTTTTTAGTGTTATGTTGGGAAGCAGATGCTACCTACATAAATACCTAGCTGCTTTTTCATCTAAATCCTAAGTCTCATTATGCTTCTGTAGGAAAGAGTTCACAAATTAGTCATTGTATATATGGGTATTCACTTTTTATATATTTGAATATCCCAATTTTCAGTTTGCTGATAAGCTGGGGTTTTTTTGTTTGGATGTTTTGGTTTTGTTTTGTGTTTTTTTTGTGGTTTTTTTTTCTTTTTTGTTCTAGATATTTGTTAATTTTATTTAAATACTTTTTCTTGTGTTACAATACATGACACAAAGATACTGGGTATCTGATACTTTATTGTGTTTTCACTTGTTAGTCTCCTTTCAAAGATAATGCTATCCCAGGCTTTTCTATCTCCTTTCACAAGTCTTCCAGGTCCAGGCTTATTGCTCATATTCTTTGCCTTCTTTAAAAATTCTAGGCTTGTGTCTCTTTGTCCTTTTCTCTTTCATCTGTGTGCTCTGCAGGATCCATTGAGCTGAATGTTCAATGTATGTAGGATGTGGCCTTGCTGTACTTTCCCATAATGATTGCCTGCTTTGTTCTGTTCCTTGTGCAAAATAGCAACTTTTTTACTTCTTGTCTGCACTTTAGTTGAACTGTGTAAAGCAAGTCGAAGGCCCTTTCTCAGATTCTCTTTGAATTTATAAAATTGTAAGTTTAAAAAATTCTGATGTAAAGAATCTGTATCTTTATTTCAGAGTATATTACATGTGCACATTAAAACGGAACTAACTTTTATTTCACTTTTTTAGAAGGTTGTGTATATTTCAAGGTAAAAGAGGAAGATTTGGAACTTTGGTGCAGTAAACTATTGTAGCCAGTGAAGAGAAGAGAGGATGGCTGTGATGTTTTTACGGTAGATTGTGCTGTTTGTAGGATGTCGTGTGGCATTCTGTTTAGTTGGACCTTCTAAATAAATGTATAGTTTCCTAACAAATATAGAAAACTGGAAAGAAAATTAACTCATTTGACCTTAGAAGTGATGTGATGACTGTAAAGATGAGCTTACTGTTTAAGAATCATTAGTTGTCTTCCAACTGAAGAAGTGCCCTCTAAGAGATTACCTGTACTGGTGGCCTTTCTCAAGTGTTTGAGTAGTATTTTACATTGAGATATATATATATATGCTGAACCCCAGGTACCTTTATAGCATAAGATAACACCTCATTGTCACTTAATTATCATTTACAGTTCCTGGTGTTGAATCCAGAGTGTGTTCTACATGAGATATAATCTCACTTCAGTGATTATGAATATGGTCTAGGGCTAGGTGTCCTAAAAGCTTGTTCAGAAAGGAAGGGTTTGAACTATCATATCAAGCAATGTTTTCTTCTTTCTTTGGCTATTGTACATTTGAAGAATGAAGCAAAGTAGTTTCTGACAGACTTCTTGGCAGTTTCAAGACCTGGCTAGCACTAGACTCCGCAATTTGGATTTTAGGTGAGGAAGGAGACTGGTTGGATCCACAGTGCTCACATTATGACTTCATACTACTACATTCAACTACATATTGTGATCCAACAGGTACATATCTTCTTCTGAGTGCCATGGACAAAGTGCTTAACACCTTCACTGGAGGCTGATGGGACATTTTCCTTGGCTTGTGCTGTAAACTACATTACACATTTTGAGGAATTAATTGTATTTTATTATGTGTGTCTCAGCTCCTGTTCTCTCCCATTAGCACTTCAATGTAATTGTTTTCAGCTGGCACACACCTTTTTGGGTGCTGAAGAGGAAGGGAGTATTCAGGAGACATTTTGTACAGCTAATAGGTAGTAATAATGATTCATTAAACCATCAGCTCTTTGCTGATGTATTTCTGTCCTTTAAGCTGATTTAAGAGTGAGTGTCCTGCACTCTGTGTCATGTCTGTAGTGTGTTGCTTTCCTCAAAATTAATTTTTAAAAATGAGAGTCTACAAATCTTGATTCAAATTAGATTCTTGACTATTTCTTGTTGGACAAGAGTTGATTGCTTAGTGCCATCTATTATTACAGTCTCTTCCTAGAATAGGAAAAAAAAAGTCAGAATTGATAGATTTGAATTTCACCAGGATGAAACTGATGCATAGTCAAAAAGCTGGGAGAAAACACTATTCTAATGCCAAATAATTTTCATAATGTGACGAAGCAGCTTGAAGAAACATTCTGAAACTGAGTGAGAACAGTGGAAAATCTTACATTTAGAAGAGAGAAAGTCCAAAGCAAAGATAGAATAAGAAGCCTAACAGAATAGGTCACAGTAGAATTGGAGAAACCTTTGGGTTATTCATTCACAGCTTAAATTTAAATCAAACATGAGAGATATCTTTGCAAAACCACAAAAAGCAATTGTGGACTAAATTTAGAAGAAAGGCATATGTAAGAATAGAAAGTAGTTATTTTCCTAATTTGTCATTGATGAGATCTCATCTGTAGTACTCTTCAGTGTGGAGCATCATTCTTTGACAATGACAAGAAAAATTATGAGTGAAAAAAATTATGCTCATAGGTGAAAATAAAATAAATGAAAGATGCAAAATCTTACCCTATGCAAGTTTACTTAAAGAACAATTATGAAAGATATCTTAACTCTTAAATATTATGATAAGAAGGCCAACGGTAAACTGTTAGCAGTGTTGGCTGAGATAAGGCCAGAGGTAATCAGTTGAAATGGCCAAAGACTATCCAGATTAAACACTAGAAAAGTATTTTTTTAGGATATTTTAGCAGTGAGACAGGTGACATTTTGTCGGCTGTGGAATCCCCATCACTAGAATTTTTAAGAACAGATGAAAGCCATAGTTAGTTTAAGGTTACTCACTCCTTTTTCATATCTAGGAGTTAAAATAGATCTCTAGTGGTCTCATCTAACGTTTCTGTGGTTTGGTCTCTATCATCTTGATGTTTTAACAACCTGTGAAAGACTGTGCTTGAGAAGTAGTATCAGCATAAGATACAGATATGAAAGACTTCATGAGCTGGACTAGAGATGGATTTTGAAGGAAAGAAGGAGAGAAGTGAACTTTGGAGTTTAGACATCTGTATTTGATAATGTGTGTGTTGAACTTGTCTAGAATGGTAATCTTTCTTGAGTATCCCCACTGAAGTATCACTGGCCTCATCTTTAATTTGTTTTTACATAAAACAAATTAACTTCACATATAATTTGTTTCTGTTGCTAAGTAAATGAATCCAATATTGCTACTCTTACATAAGAGACTTATCTTTTCAAATGCGATATTTGTGGAGAAGATAGTGTGATGGGAGATGGCTTGTACTGGCTGTGTGACGTGGAGAATGGATTGGTTAGTACAAGGCTTGAAATGTCATCTAGCTGGATTTCAGTGATGCAAGCTACAGTGGATGATTTGTTGCTAATGACTCAGATATTGTTTGTTGTTAGTAGGACTTCCACTGGTCACAATTTTTTTTTTCATACCTGACTCTCTTCTGGATTTGTTTCCCTTTTTGTTCAGAGTTGTAGATGAAGGTGAACTTTTTTTGAACATTTTCTAGTCTTTTTGTCTATTTACCAAAACCTTCACTTTGGAATAGTATTTACCCCTTTTTATGTTATATCTTTGTTGTTGACATACATATAATTACAATCTCTTTACTTGGTGGTTCGGATCTTACATGAACTAAAAGTAATATGTAATAAATAACTTAGGAAAACCTAATCTTCTTAAAAACCGTTGTTCCAAATTGCAATAGCTTTAACTCTAAAGCGAGAGCCTTTCTCAGCAGAAGGTGGCTGTTTTTTGTTGTGAACATCTCATTAGAAACTAATTCCTGCTTCACCTTAAATAAGCAGTACTTTATTAATGATTTTGCAAGGTCATGTGTAGAAATAAAAATCAGGGCAGGTAGAGCAGGAAAGTGGCTTATGTAATGACATCAACAGGACATCAAGGACCCTGCTTTTGTGTAAACCATCTAAATGTTTGAACAAGTTGACTCAGTTCCAAAACTACTATACTATAGTAATAAGCAAATGCTTATCAGTATTTACGTAACATAAAATATATTTACTTGGAAGCTATTAAGTTTAATGAAGACTGTTTATTAATTGATCATAATTTCCCATCTGTCTGTTCTCTTATTGTAGCTGCATGGCTTTCATACACTCTAAGGTCTTGATAAATAGCTTAGACTTATGTAAGGTCATGCTGCCTGCCAATGTGCATGCTCTGCTTTGCCCTGGCTGGATGCTTCAGCCTTTGCCTTTATATTAGTTTAAGAAAAAGCATTTTAAATCAGATCGGTCATATGATGTGCAGTGAAACTGAATGAGTGCTAGGGCTCAAACAAAGTACAGGCCAGGACTGCAATAGGACTTGCAGAAAAATGTGGGATGGACCCTTTTGCAATAGCCTGCAGGTAGATCAATTTAAAGCAGTTGTGTATGTATTAGGCCTATGGCGTGCTTAGCAATTTGTGTAATATACTCTGTAAATGACAGAAATTCTGTATGAATTTGCTTTTTCTATGGGTAATTTATTTGTAGAGTTTCTCTTAAGGGTTTATCATATTTTTATAGTATTAATCTGGCAATTTGTAAATAATCTTGTTCAATTTTTATCAGATAGGAACATCTCTTATCATAATCATTCTACTACATGGAATTACTTAAGTCTACCTTGTTTTGAATTTCACTTCCTTCCTTTCCCCTCTACTCTGCCATTGTTTCTGTTCAATAAAGCTTGTTGTCGTGGTAAACATTGTTATTTCAGATAACAATGAAACACTAGATTTTGTGAGAAATTGCCCCAAACCTTTACAAAATAAATGGTAGCCCAGCCCATCACTGTTTCTTCTCTTTTCTATTATGCCAAATAAGATTTTTTTGCTTAGTCTAGTAAAAAAAAAAATGTATCACAACTTAAATCTATTATATTTATCTGCAGTTCTAATTAGCTGTATTGCAAACAAGGACCAAAACAGGGGAAACTATATAACACATATGGTGATAGTTTGCCAGAGTAACTTATTAACTCAAATTACTTTCATCTCTCTTCTATAATGTGTTAAATATCAACGATATTGTTTATTTGTCTGCTATACATGATGCTTCAGTGGCTAAAAATTTTGGAAATATGAGACATTTTAAAGATGAAAAACCAGTTATTGCTACTCCTACTTTTTGCTTAAGAATTTTGAGTCATCGATGCAAAGATTTTTCTTTTTCTAAGTTCCAGTCTTGTGCTTACTGCAAAACCTCTTTGCTAGCTTAGACCAAAGGAAAGTATAAGCAAAAAGTTGAGTATCACTATATAGTATCAGTAATGCTAGAGCAGGTATGCAAGTGCTTGGCTGAGAAGGGTCTTTGCTCGATTTTTGCAATTTAGCCATAGAAGTGCTTATGGGAGAGAGAGTCTCTTTTCTTGGGTCTAGAAAACAAATATCACAAGGAATTCCTCAGCCAGGCAATTAAATCAGCTTAGAATGTCCCACATGAAAACAGCATATTTAACAGAATGCATAGATGCATTTCATAGATATGGTTATTTTAATTGAGTGAAGTCATCAGTGTGAATGTTTACTTCAGCACAGTGATGACTAGAAGTTACTGCCTATTGTACTGTGACTGGCCTTTACCATTTGTGGTTTTAGCCAAATTCTGCTGTTTCTTGTACATTTGTCCTTCTTTACATCAAATATTACAGAAGAAATATTTTAGTGGTAATATCTGCTCAATCAGAAGTGCCCTGGAAACTTTGAAAGGAAAAATATGGGCTCACTTTCGTGTCTGCTTTCCAACCTTCAACAAGCTTAGGTAAAGCATATGGATTATTAGGTATGTAATTGTACCAAAGCATCTTCTGGTATCCATTTGGCACCTCATTTCATGGTAATAATTTAAAATAACTGGTAATAGAAATCAGCTGAAATGAAGCTAGTTTTTAAAGACATTCAATCTTAAGGCCAGAAGCTCCCTAAATCTTGATTGCTATGCTGGTCTTTAAGTGAGAAAACAAGTAAAGATGAATGACAATAATTTCATTATTTGGAAGTGTTATAATAACCTTGGATCTCTGCTCATATGGTTCCTGGAACGGTTGCTTATGGTACTCTTTGAGAGTGTTCTTTAGCAATTTCTGAGCAAGGACTTGGCACTCCTTGTGAGTACAGTCAAAAGAACCAGGAAAGAACATATAAGACTCTTTGAGATGATTTCCAGAACCCGCTAATCTATACTGAAGCAACTTATTTCCAAAAGGTAAAAGAGACTTCAAATTTTTCCAACAGGAAGAAGGTAGCTGGGACCTGGAAGTCATGTCTGGAACATTCTGCAAGAATAATGTGTACTGCTGATTGAATGTCAGGCATGAATAATTTGTTTTGGAGAATGGGTTTGGAGATTCATGTTCTGGAGATGGGAACCTGAAATGAGTTTCCTCTTAAAAACAGTGGAACTTGTTTTTTTACTAGGCAGAGAAATTACTGTATTGTAGCATTTCAGTATGCAAAGGATCATGACAAGTGTAAGAAATGGAATATCCTGTTACATTTTTAACTTATTTGTGATACAGAGCCAAAATGATTTTTTCCCTATTATTAAGCATTAGCTTAATGAATAAAAATGCTGTATATGTCACTCATACAGGTGGTCTTTGTTTTGGGTTTTTTTCCCCCCAACAATGTAATCTACAGTCTCCTGTTCTTCTGTTTAAATGGCCTGTGATTCTCTATGTGCACCTCAAGGACTGAAAGTCTAAAGCAATGTCTGTATCATGTGATTCTTGTTAAACCTCTGCATCCAGGGAAAAGATTACAAGTCTTTATTATAGCTGAAGCTGTGTGTTGCTCATTTAAAAAGTATTTTAGATATGTTTCTTTCCACCCATGTTAGGCAATATGAACAGAGCAGCTGCTACAGTAATATCGCCTGTGTCATCTGTGGTCACAGTTTTTTCATATAGTACCAAAGGTAGTATATGACAGAAAGATGTAAAATATTCTTGGTATTTCAGACGTTTTAAATGGGTTATTTCAAACTATTGCATTGCTCAGGAGTTTTTTTTTTTTTTAATAGATATCTGTGAGAAAGCAAGCTTTCAACTGTTCAGTACTATCTCTTCATCTTTCTATAACAAAAAAAAGGTGTTTCTCTGTCCATGGCTGGAAACTCTGCTGACATCTGTATTAAGGATGAGATTTGGTTCCCTGATTGATGGCAGACATGCATCCACCTCTGAAAATGCACCTGATCACCAGAAGTCCAATCTGAGTTATCACTCCACGTCCTTTTTGTACATTGTCAGAGAAAATGTTCTATTCTCGCAGAGCAACATGCTTGTCCTTATCACTATTTGCCAGTTCCCAGCTGAAATATAAACCATATGTTTCTCAAAAGAGGGAGGATGGAGATCTCTCATTGTCATGTCATCTAGTGTATTGGTTTGAGTTCTGGTTTACTGTTTTTCTACCAGTTCATTTCCTCAGGTGTTACCCTGACAGTGCTTGAACTACAGACAAAGGTGCATAGAGATGAAGTGCAGGGCTGTTGGTAGCTTGCATTCACATGCCTAATTTTAAGTGCATTCATACTAATTGTGGTCGATGAAAAGTGTGCCATTTAGCTAGTTTCTCCTGGTCCCTGGCAGTCCCAGACATACATGCCATGCTCAGTTGTGAAAGATTTTTTCCAGCAACAGCATGTGGCTCTCTTTGGCAGACTCCCACAAACCGTTTATTGGCAGCTACAAAGTAGCCTATGGATCTCTAATGCAGGAAGGCTGCTGATGGGCTTCTGATCCACATATTTCTCTGAAAGCAATTTCTTTTGACCTACCTTTCAGCTCTGCAAATGCTCATTTACTTTATATTTATCTATTTACTTCCAGACTCCACATAAATCTCTCAATACATTTAGTTTCACTTAACAGTTGAAAGAAAAATGTTATGTGCCAGAAGTCCATGCTGCCCTGGGCCCTTCCGTTTTCTGCTTATACACCATCTCATCATTGTGTATCCATACAAACTCTGTCTTCTCCAGAATTCTTGTTTGATTACAATAAATGAAAATGTTGAGCTAGATGCCTTTGGATCCTGGCTTGAGATGGCAGTGTAGTCCTTAATCTCTTCTACAGGGGGGAGCCAGACATTCCCCATGATTATTATCATAGCTAGGAATGACTAGACAAGGTATACCAGGCATGCCAAGAGATATTCTTTCTGTATGACCAGTGTTAATAGAATTGTGCCTGATGGCACTGCATCTGTTTAGCAACACATGAGTAGCTGGATTTCATACTCTTTCTGAGGAGACACTTTGCCCTCCCATTCTTGGCACAGAGCATGCAAATACAAAACTAACTGCTCACCTCTTTTGAGTGCTGCCATTAGTCTGTCAATTTGTATTTCCTTCTCGCAGCCATTACTTCACTTTGTGCTGTTATTTATCATTACACAAAACAGTCTCTCCATGTCTGTCTGCTCCTTAGAAACACATGTGAAACCTCAAAAAAATTCTGTGACTTAATGGAAATAGCTGTAAGTCATATATAAGGAAAGTGGAAGGCACAAAATCTGTATTAGGCAGGAGTTCATCATTGCCAGAATGAATTTATCTCTGGGCAGAGCAGTGTTCCTCCTGTTTTTTTTGGCACTAGATACTTAAGAAAAAAAAGAAAGATTATGCCAGGTAACAAATTTTCCATAATTTTTGTTGATTGTGGCATGCTGATACTCCCATGAAAAACCTGATATGCCGTGTCTTCCACCATGGCAGGTACTCTCCGTGTCACTTATCTAACAGTGCTGTACAAGTCCTTCCAGAAACTATGAGGATGTCTTGAATGCTGAGGAAAAGATTCTCTCAAATAAAATTTCACTGCTAATTTGTGGCCAAAATTTGCTCTGAGTTACACTTCCGTAACTTCTCTGAAGGTAAAAGTAGCTTCTTGGGTAGAACTGTGAGTGGAATTTTGTCCCAAAGTCCAGTTGACTATTGTCAGATTTAACAGCAATAGCCATAGATGGAAGATTTTGTCCCTTCTTTTTATTTTGTTCATATGCTGGAAAAAGGGATCATGTGGTCTCAAAATGCATGTACATACGGAAGAAAATGGGAAATAAATGGAAAAATATCTAGTTTTCTTTAAAATGAGGTGCTTGGATGGAAATCACTGTATTTTTCAAACATGGATTTCAAGGTAAGTGAAAGCAAACAATGTAATGACAGCATTTTTATAGCTCATTTATCCCTGCTATCGACTTTTCACATGCACTTAGTAGAAACAATAATAGATTTCTATCATATTTTTTTGAGTTTTATACTTGTTGCAGGCAGAAAGCAGATCTGTCATGTTTTCCTTTCACCAGTCTCTAACTTCAAGAAAGTGATTGAATAATGTGATGTTGGTTAATGCAATGCTGTCAATAAAATTCTTCTATTTGGAGCAGTTAATCTCCCAGGTAAGCCTTGGATTTGTCTTCCTTTCCACTATATTTTTTGCTGTCCTGAATGAAAAGTATTATCCCTAAAGTATTTTTACTCAAATTGTGTATGCTTTTGTGGGGTGCTAAGATTCATCCCTTATAGTGCATCTGAGATGTGCAGCTGCAAGATTCCTCCAGTGGTGAAACCCGCTGTAGAGAACCCAGTCATCAGGCTCCCAGCTGTATCTGGTTTTGCAGCCTGTCTAGACAGGAGTGCTGTGTGCCCATATGTGCTTTGAACTGGTGATGGTAAGTGCTATGCAGATACTGTGGCTACAGGGGGAGGTGGCTGCAGCTCAGCATGCCACTCAAAATAGTGCATTACAGTTATGAGTGCTTTCTACTTTGGTGTTTACTGAACATTATGTAAATCTGTGTTCCTGACATAAAAGCACTTTCTCTGAGTAAGTAGGAATCTTAACTTTGTTTCCACACTGCCCTCACTGCGGCAAACTGCTGCTCCTTGTGTATTTGGCTGGAGATCAGCAGTGTCTACCAAGTCAAATTACTGGAAATTAATTATCTGGAGCCCGATTCAGAATTTTTTACTTCTTTAGTGAGTCCGTTCAACTCAATGTGATTATTTGATTCAGTATGATTTTGGAAGTGGAGCCCTTGTTTTGTCAAGTTTTGCTGCTCCGTGTGGTGAAAAACCTGATCACATCTTCACACTCTGACTGAGTTTCTGCCCATTTAAATCTTGGCTTGAGAACACGCATGTTTACAGAACTTCATAGCTTTCGAGTCCATATTAAATGGATAGTTGTTGCCATCAAGCAAACTGGTCATTGACAGGAATCTATTGACTTCCACTCACTCATGATCACTATTGCTTCACATACTAAGAAGTACAGATTGTCCTTGTTGGATAGAATATGTTCAAGAAATTTTTAACCTGCATCTGTGGAGCTGTTATTTAGGATATTTTTCTCTCTGCATGCAGAATTGTTCTGATATTGCCTAAATTAAGTAAATGCTGAAAGAAGAGTTTGCCCACAAAACTCTTAAAAATATCCTGCTGGAGTACTGACATTATGTAGTGGATATTTCATAATGTTTGTAAGGACATTAACATCTGCATTGTGCTCAGCATTAGGACACCAAAATGTTGGGGTTTATTTTCCTTTTAAAACAGGTTTGGGCATGTATTCAACAACTATGGTGGCAAAGGATCAGAGCATGTACCATGGGGAAAGGTGCTTCCTTTGTGTTAGGAAGTTCGTATGTCCTGGAAAAAAGTGGGTGCTGTCTATAGGCACATCCCACTCCATTTCTCCTGCTGAATAGTTAAGCATATTTTTATCATTGCAGCATTGTCTTTATAGTCTATGCTCTCACATTGTGCTGTAACTATCTAGAATTGCTGTTGATGAGATTTATGCTACTTTTATTCACATATGTAAAGGGTTAGGAGCACAAGAACAGATAGCGTAGCTGAGTGGTAAGTTGTTAAACTGGGATAATGCAGTTGCTTTTGATCCTTTGCCCACAACCCAAGATTACAGGGTTTTAATATCTGAAGTGAAGAGCAGTGTTATTGAATTTGTGGTAAAAACTGATTTAGTAGTGGAATAAAGGAAATGCAAAGTTACCATCTGAGACATCAGTAAACTATCTGTAAAATGGGACTTCTTGAGTTTCTTTCACAGACAGAAAGAAAAAAAAACAACATGAACTTTTGCCAGTTTTTGCAATTCCATGGAAGTATAAAAAGTGAGTAAGCTATAAAGTGGGAAGCTGCTGTTACTGTGATCACAGCATGGAAGTGAAACTAATGATTTAAATATGTATTAACCAGCAATTACCCTGGCTTAAGTTGAAATTATTGCATTCAAAATATAGGGACACGACAGCTGTACATTTCTTTTATTGATTTTGCAAATCCTAAGATTTCCACATATGCAAGCATCCCTGGCAAAGCCCACTTTGCAAATGGTACAATCACTCTTCTAGGTTACTGTGGTATTAAAGATCAAGAAAAACACCCAATATCAGCAACATTTAAACTGTAGGAGAAAAATCAAATTAAGCTGAGAAGGACATCATAAAGTGCTTGGATGTTAATGTCATGAAATCCAATTCAAGATGTACAATGGAATGAGTGAAATATTTTCTAGAATCTCATCTCAAAAGGTATTTTCAATTAAAAAATCATGCTATAGAATGCTTAGTAGAGAAAGTAGCCATTTTTGAAGGAGGAAAACCAGGACACTTGGTCATTACGGAAGTGAGAAAAGGTGCAGGATGTAGTGATGGGAATCAGACATCTTTGCTTGAAATTATGAACTTATTTAAGGAAGTGGCATATCTCCTGCTGCCACTGTAAGGACCAGAATCTTAACAATCATGTGGCTTATTAGGTTCAGTCTTGACGTAGTTTCATATGTGTTTGTATTGAAATTCAAGCATACTGCAGTGCAGTCTCATTTCCTCACCTGATTTGTTGTTGTTGTTTTTCTTTTAAGGGTGCAAAGTGGGTAGCAAGGCGGAGAAAAGGTTTTATGAATTCCTAAATAAAAATGTTTGTGGGTTTTTTTAATATTCTGTAGACCCTTGAGAAAAGCTGATCTATGGCATAATCTAAAAAAACCCGAAAAGTGGCAACTCTGATGCCATCTGATGGGTAAGTCAGCAATCCAAATTACTAATACTAAACAATTTTTCTGGCAAGGCTATCTGAAAAAAACAGTATGTCAGTATAAATTTTTATCTGTCATTCAGACAGTGATATAGACCAATGCAAAAAGTTTAGAGCTTGCTTCAGAACAGACTGCATATAGTCAATGGCTGTATGGTAATAGCATACTGTACACCTGCAATGGTGGAGGAAAACAGACAGAGTTACAGAACTTTTTTGAAAACCCATTTGGGAGTGCTCTTACAGCCTGGTTGTTGACTACATTGTATTTCCCAGCAACACCTCCTTTGTCAAGTCTGAAGGGCTGGAAGTAGAAATCCAGCAGGAAGGAATGCTGATATTCTGAAGCTTTTTGCAGATCGTGTAATGGAGGGAGAAATTAATTCATCAAAAAGAGAAAGATACATCTCTATTGTTTCTCAGGATTGTTACCTGGAGACTACGACCAAATTACCATTAATATGTCCATTTTTTTAATTGCCCTGGGGCAACTGTAGGGCGGGCATTCAACTTTGGGCAGAAAAGTAATGTTATGATCCAAATTCTGCTTGTAGTCATTTTCTCACTAAGCTCAGTGGGACTTTCTTCACCCCATTCGCATTACCTAGGTAAGCAATAAATTTACACATCCATACAGTACAATAGAGAGGTACTGGCAGATGACCTCCACTTAGAGCCAGTTTTCTTCATTCCCAAATTATTCCACTCTCTACGGAAAGTTCAGCTAGAGACAGCAAAGGAATGTTTCAGTGAGATGCCTGATTGATTGTTCTTTCTGTATTTTTTGTCTGTTGAATAGAGTACATCCAGGCTAAATGTTTCCAAACAGCAAATCCTTCCAAAAAGGGGAAGATCAGCTAAATATAATTTGAAAGTGTATTAGGCTGGCTTTCTTGTATTTCCTCTTCCCTTCCCATTTAAATACGATTCACTTGGACATCTTAACGAACTAGTTAAATAACTTTGACATTTTCCTGCTTCAGGAAAACAAAATGAAGTGGTTCTCAGAGGATTCTTATAAAACCCTTTTGCCGTGTGCTTAATCACAGGCAGGAGGAGGTGCCGAATTCCAGCAAGGTGCCTGGGGAGCTGCGTGTGTCACGTTTCCTCTGCCCTTTGGTCATGGACTCACAGGCATGCACACTTCCATATCGCTTCCTGAGCACTGCACTGCTACTTTATTATACTCAAATTGTCTTGACAGCAGCTGGGGAGGGTGAAATAGCAACCAGAGAGAGAAAGGCAGAGAGTTGTTCCTATGGTATCAGGTGATAGGCTTAATTGTATGTTTATTTTAGAACTGAATTTTCAAAAGGGACTTATAATTTTGAGTGCTCAGTTTGAGAGGCTTAGAGCTTTTTTATTCAGAGGTCATCCAATGTTTGCTGTTTCTGTGAATTCTGGAAGTTTGAAGGTTCAGCAAAGTCCACCTAAATTCCTTTTTAATCATTGATGATTAACAGCAACTATGCAATATCTGCAGATACTGGGTCATGTCTTGGATCTATCAGTCCTTTTAGTGTTTTGCTTGTATTGCAGCATACCCCAAATTAAAAGCAACATAAGATCATTTAGAAATAAATCATATTTTACTGAGTTTGTTACATTGCAAATCGCACTTACAGTAACTTGCCCACCCCCTTTTTTTGATATGTAGTGATTTTGTTAAACATGACAGATAATTACATCTTAGCTGATCCCTTGGCTATTGTACTTAAAAATGGCTATTTTTTGCTTAATTCACTTTTAATTTACCATTTGCCTGCAGCCTACAATAAAAATGAATGCAAACTATGTTTAAGAGCTTTAGAAGGCGGATCTGACAAAAGCAACATAAGATTTAGAGACAAAAGGCAATTTGCCACTCCTACCAAATCATATCCCAACTAATGAGAGGGTTTGGGATTGACAGAACTCATCGGTAATTTGGAGCCTCCTGACAGGCAGCTAAATCTACTGCTGTCAGAAGTTGGGCACCATGTTAAAGTCAAAGCAGAGCAACATTCTGGGAAACGTGGGAACAGAGCACTAGAAGAGATTGCCTGGGTCATCAAGTCCAGTTTTCTACTGTTGTAGACATCCATGTTTCATAATCCCTTTCATTAAGTTACCAAGATCTATCTTAAAACTAGTTAGGTCTTTTGCCCCCACTGCTCTCCTTGGCTTGCTGTCACAGAACCTCTTTCCTCTGATGGTTAGAAGCCTTCTAATTTTGAACCTAAATATATTCATGGCCAGCTGACGCCCATTTGTTCTTTTGCCAACAGTGTCCTGAAGCTGAAAAAAGCCCTCTTTCCTTCACTTCAGTCCCTCAATGCAGAGATATCATGCCCCATTTATTCATTCTGCTGCAGTGTTCAAGCTAGGTCCTTCAGGTTTTTCTCTTGTAAGGGCACCTCCACTCTCCAGGAATGCCCTTGTCTGAGGAAGCTGGTCATGGTTTGAATCCATCCTTTTTGACTATGAATAGCAATGTTGACCACAGTATGCCAGAGTGAGATCTTACTGTTGCCTTGTACAAAATGGTTTTGACTCTATTCTGTCAACACAGAATAGTGGTGCACCTGTCACAATATGAACATTGCAGTTCACAAACAAAATGATAGTGCAAGCCAAGAAATAGGTTTTATCTGATATTCAGGCTTACTGTATTAATTTAAAAATCTACCTTTGAAATTTTTCAATAAAGTCATTATTATGTAGATCTAATTAAAGCTGACCATTAATTAATTTGTCCTATATGGTGCTTGTTGATCATCCTCAGACAACATGAACAGAGTCTTCTTTATTAAAAGTTGCTTACAATGAACTAATTCATTTGTGTAGGGTGAATAATGAACTGAAATAGATTTAAAATAAACTGTCGACTTAAAGTACTTTGAGTGTAGAAAGTCTTGCTTTACCAGTAGATGGCAGAAATCAGCTTGATTTGGTTTCAGAATATTATGCCTGAAGTTTGTGATAAATAAATAATGAATTGAAATGGTAATAAAGTTTTTCTATTTATAGAAACCAGATGAGAGTGAAAATTATAAACAGGACAGTAACATTTATATTTTGTGTTATATTGCCCCAGTGGGCTCTGGTTAAAATAATTACTCTGCCAATGCATTAAACTCTGCATCTTAAGGTGATTTTGACCTGACTTTGGCCTATTCAGACCTAAGTAGAAGTGCCAAGGCAGGCAGTAGGCTTGAGTCTGTCCTGATTTCATGAGTGCAGATCCTCTTGTTTTCTCTAGAGAGTTTGCTTTGCAAAGATTTGGGTTTACTTATTTCTTTGGTAGGGTACTGTGTTTTATTCTTCTGAGAGAGAATACATTTCTCACACTAAATCTTTCATTCCAGCTATTTAAATACCAGGTGGCAAAGAGTTGCATCCATTAACTTGCCAACTGTTTTTAATTGAGCTGATTTTAGCTCAGGGCATTTGTTACTTTGGAGGACAGCTCTGTATCCTGGAAGGCACGTTGCACACTGAAATGTGGAGGAGTGATTCTGACAAAATTCTTGCCTCATCCTCTACCCCTCCCTTGCCAACCATGTGGCCACGTTTTTCATGGGGAATCCCGTCACTGGTGACTGGACACATTGTCTCCTTTACAAAACAGGTCCATATTACAGAGCAATGAGGCGGTCCCAGATCACTCAGCTACCTCTGTGTCCTCTCAGAATTTGCCTCCACCCTGCTGGTAAGGAGGGAATCATGGATCATTTTCTCCCCATCTCCCTCTGTTCTTTCTTCTGCCAGGTCTCTTCACTGTAGCTTCTTTACAGGCACCATCACAGCACATTTTTTCCACAGTTTGTGAGAATGTTATATTTTACCTTAAAACACCACAGCCTTTGTATGACTTACATGATAATGTTTTTTTGCAACAGAGGAGAATGCAAGAAAGGAAAAAACTGGATATGTTAATTGGCCTTGTTTGCAAGTTTATTTTGTCATCCTGCTAGAAGTAATCCGATTCTGTTATCCAGCAGAAAAGTAATTCCAGTTTAACCTAGTTATTCTGTAAAAAGTCATCAGTATTTGGATGAAAAAATGCTGTTTGGTAGGAGGACTTCAAACACCACCTGTAGATTTTGAAACAATTTTACATTTTATTAACAGAATAACATGATCAACAGCTATTTATTGTTGGGGTAAAAAAACCTTCACCCCTCTTAGCTACTTTCTTCCCTCATTAAAAAAAATACCAAAAAAAGTGTCCTTTGAACGCTAGTAGATCATTATAGCTTGGACAGATATTTAAACAGTTATAAGCTATTAAATGAGAAGGTTTCCTTACCAAGTGATAAAATGACATGTCATGTTGTATAATAGAAAAAAAAAAGCAAGATAATTGCCTTTCTCCTGTTTCTTTAAACTTCTCTGTATGTAATGAACATGTATTACACCTTGTCCAAGGAAGCTATGGAAAACTAGGATTTAGCCAATGCCATATGAAAACTGGGTTTGAGTTATATTCCAGTTTGAAAGCACTTTCATTTCTAAGTACTAAAGGGAGTTGTGTTAGGAACTCTGCCAGTTGTGTGTCACTGCAAAACACTGTCCTGAGGGAGCTTAGGTGCCAAAGCAGAGGTGCTTAGGAGCTATGTTCATTATAGAGTACCTCAAAAATCCCCAGTAGACAACACAGAGGTAAGGATGCTACTAATGACAACAGCCTGCAGCTGATGACTTAATGCTTTATATCTCTTGGAAGGCAACTCCAGCTTGGCTCTGGTGCGGAGGGCTGGACTTTGAGTTTTAAAAAAGATTATAAATAAAAAAGGAAGGCAGGATGTGTTTTAGGAGCTGCAAGAGCAAGGAAGTGGGGAAAAAAAAAAAGCAACAGAAAAAACCTTGTCCTTAGTGATGTGGGTGTCTTGGGCGGCTGCTAGATGGCACTAGCAGCTGCTCGTGTTGCATAGGTGATGTGCATCTGCGCAGGCTAATCTCTTCTGGGATTCCTGCCTGGCTCCTTCTGAAAGCGCAAAGAGATGGTGGCTATGTGTATCCTTATACAGACCTTTGTCCTCATCATGACTCTGCAACTGGATTTTAAGGATGACTTTCCATTCATGTAAACAGGAGTATGTATTTCAGCGCTTTTACACTTTAAAGGCACTTAGTGATTCTTTGAGGGTGCAAATGTAGTTACTGTTGTGAAACTGGGTAGCACCTGCACAGTGTAAAATCATGCATGAGCAAGACTGGACTTAAACGTGAGAACAGCCCTTTTGTGCTGTTCACAGCAAGCAGAGAAAATGAAATTCAGACTTATGAGACTTACTCTGTAAGTGTTGAGAGAAAACATATAAACCCAGACCTGGATGATCATCAAAGCTGGATAATTATTTTTATTAGTGTTGTAGCACCATTGGCATGCTCAGTAAATGGTGGTGTGTGTTTTAGAATGGATTAGGATGAAAAAAGGGTGTTTTCCTTTCACTGTCCGCGAGGTAGAAGGAATTTCCTGTACAAGGTGCAGGCGGGAAGTGGAGGCAGAGGGAGTTACCGAGAAAGCAGTGGTGTCAGAGGCACTGACTTAATAATGGAAATAAAGAACTGCAGGAATTAAGAGCGGGGGCGTAGGCAGGGATGGATATGTGCTGGGTCTGGAAGATTCCTTCTTGCCTCTGGTGTTTTCCAGACGAATATATACTCATCTAATCTTTGCTATGGTGTGTGAATATCAGTCTGAAAATTTCTGACTATATCTAAAAATACCACCTTTATTCTTCTACCATATGACTTAAAATTCAGCCTAGGCTGTCGAGACTAGATACTAACATCTCTTTAAGTCTGCTCTGAGCACTCACATCACTTTTATACACTGCTCGTGTATGCATACACATTAAACAAGAAAGGAGAAGCTATGATACATATGGCAGCTTGGTCTCTAATGTTAATCTCATAGCAATTTTTTGCAGTGTTATGTTCATGGGGTTCATCCAGATATTAGCAGTCTAGTTAATAAAAGGATATGTATTCAAAGAAGTGTCTGAAGTTAGTTTGATGGTGAACTTAACCCTGGTCTTACCCCAGTATTGATATGGCAACCAGTTTTGGAGGTTGGTATGAGATTGGTGCTAAATACCTTTTGAGGAGATTTCAGTTTTGCCAGTCAAAAGAAATACAATCTCCTGAGAGTATCAATATCAGTTAGAAAACTCTTAAGGCTACCCAGAGAGTTTGCCTCTCAAGATAATGCTGTCTCAGCTGTACTTTCATGCATCTGAATACTTGCTGTCCAGGCTTCTGCCACAGGGCAAATCTGGAGAAGCAAGATATCTTATAGCACTGACAGACTTGTAGCTCAAGGCTGTCTGCATGGTTTTGGGTCAGGTTTATGGTACTTGTAAATTATGGCCTTGGTGAAGGTACTTTAAGGATCAAGGTGCTGGCCATCCGATGGGTATCTGATATGATGGATTTCTGCCCTCTTACCAAACAGGTGCTTTTAACAGAGAACTGGTCTGAGATTTTTCAGTGAAGTTGTTTGAATATACATCTAAGAGTAAAGGCCAATTTCTTCATCCAAGGTAGAATATTTGCTTTGAAATTCTCCATACTTTTGTAGTCACCCAGATAAGACCAACCTAACTCCACCAGTGCCTTTCCTAGGAACAGAGGGAAACAGATGTAAATTGATAAATTACTTTCCAGGACCTTCGGTAGCAGACACTCTGTACCTGTTTGTTCACAGTTGTTTGTTTCAAATGCAGGCGTGGAGTAGACAGAAGACTCGGGGAATGCAGGTTAGAGTTCTGAGGCACTGGCACTGATTTATATATGTGATCAAAACATTGTAGGGGAAAGACAAATGCGAATTTAGATGTTTCTCTTTAAAAATGGTAGATAATGGACAGTTTTTAATTTTGTTTCACAAAATATATTTATGAATATTTTTAATTCTCTACATTTTGATATCTTACTTCCATTGAATTTTTCTTTTTGTCACCTAGTGTAATAAGGCAACTAATGCCAAAAGAGTATATAAAGAGAATTAATTTTCCATCTTTCTGTTTTTTTTCCCCTTTGTTCTTCTCTTCATTTGTGGAACTTTCTAAAATGTTTAAGAATTCTTTAAAAGCTTTTCTGGTTTAAGAAAGGCTACAGAGTAGTAAGAAGGAGTAGTAATTTTATAACACTCATTCTGCAACTTTTTGCAATTCCTATACCTTTAAAATTTAGTTTCTATTTTCCCTAAAGTTTGGGTAATATTTTAATGCTTTCAAACTGTGAAAGTGTTTAAAATCTACGGCCTAAAAATAAAAGAAAGAAGGATGAATGCCAAAAACTAATTTGTTGCATCCAATGAGCAAAAAAAAAAGAAAAAAAGAGGTAGAGAGAAAAAGAGAAGTCCACAGCCTTTTTGAAAGAAATCTTAAGACTTTTGTTTAAGAGAGTTCTTTTCATGGATGCAGTGTTTAGTGTGTTTACTTGTATGATCTCTACCACTCTAAGGTTTAATCTATGTGTAGCATTTTTATAGATATGCTAATTGTAGGTATAATTTAAAATAAATTTAAATAAATTTACCATTTAAAATGGTAAAATTTGCAATTGTAGATTCCAAATTAGGAGTTGCTTACAGCAGCAGAAAAATATCTATACAGCCTCTTACACAAAGGTGTCCAATGTAGGTGCATTGAAAACCCCTCCTGCTCTGCTTAAAACTACACAAGTTTATGTTGTGAAACAAATCTCACGTTAGACATGCTTCAAATGTTCCCATGGTGTGAGCACACAAAATGCTTCTGCGTAGCTTAGCTGTATGGTACACACCTGGTCTGTTATTGATGTCTAATCTTCATAAACAACTTTGCTTAATTATGATCTAATCTTAAATTGAATTTGTTTTTTTTAAACCCATTTTCATTTGTAACTTTAATACTCTGTTTCTTATATCGGTCTTTCTTTGGAACACCTCTGGATTAACTAGGGCAGAAAAGTGCCATGAGTATTGTGGTGACTGTGTCTTGAAATATTTTTGGTCTTATGCTTAAATGTCACTACACTTTTATGATCTTTAGAGATCACTTCACACCCTTGCCATTCTTTGATTGTTTGATTAACCAACGAAGAATAATGATATTAATTCTTTCACTGTGAATTGTTTTAAAAATTAATACAGGTACTTTACACATTAATAGAGATATTTTACATATAGTAAAAGCAGTATCAGAAAGTTTTCAAGGTAGTTTGGTAGTACAGAAATATGTACTAAGACTTTTTGGTACAGCCTACTGATTTTATGTTGCTTTTATTTAGCATAAGGACTTTCATAGGTGCTATTACAGTGGTACTACAATAATAACTAGAGTGTACAACTGAAATAATAGAACTTTCCAACATTCATTAGAAATCATTCAAATGCTTCTAATTCTAGTTGCTATTTGTGAAAGTGGGCATCTGTAATGCATAACTCAATGTTCTGGAAAGGGTATTTATAAAGACACAGCTGTTGTCATACTGGACTCTGTATCTTTGAGGAAAAAAAAACGTTTTTTGTTAAAGTGGTTAGATTGCATCATCATTGTTACCTATTTGTTTCCTTGATAAAACCAATGCAGAACACAGGAGAAAGGCAAGATGTTGTTAAACAGAAAAAGTCTGTTGGTGGTATAATTTTTGTTGCTGGCTGTTTTTATTAATGGTTGTGACAGAAGGTCATAGTAACATTGTGTTCACTTTTTATTCCTTAGCATCAAGAAAAATTGACTATTTGAAATCAGATCACTATGAAATTGTTGTCTGATGGATGGCAAGGTTAGTGAAGAATTTACTATCCTTCAAAATCATGGTGGCTGCTTGACAGCATATTAGTTTTATAAATATCTTTAAGAAGGATTTAAATAGACACAAAAAATAATGACAAAAAGATGGATCGTGTAAGACAGAGTGGATGGAACAGGGAAGGAAAAACAAGGAGCAGGTCAAGGGAAGTGATCCTTCCCCACTGTTCACTGGTTTCACAAGAGGCCACAGAGATGACTTAAGCGATTAGAGCATCTTTCATATAAGGAAAGGCTGAGAGAGCTTGGATTGTTCAGCCTAAAGAAGAGATGGCTCAGGGCGTATCTCATCAGTGTATATCAATACCTGAAGGGTAGCTGCAAAGAAGATGTTGATCATTTGGAGATACTCAAAAGACATCTGGAGAACATTAGGCAGGGAGCAAGCTAACAGGCACTCCTGGAGATAAAGAACATGCAAAGTCAGAAGTGCAGAAAATATGCTTGGAGTTTTCTGATCACCTCAGCCCCTCAGTACCAGTAACAAGCATGCCTGTGATTGAGCCTATACACGGACAGCTTTTGTATCTAAAGAGCTGACCTCTCCCCATCGTTGTCCTTCACCCAACATGTATATCCAGGGAAGAAGGGAGCAAGACCTGGGTTCCTAGTGCCCCTAAACTAGTCAAGTAAGGTCAAACAGTGCTTGACTTTCTGGTTAGAAAGGTTGCGCAGCAAGACACCGAGGAGCCAGTGGTGGTATGTATGTAAGTGATCAGCAGATGAGCAAGGCCAGAGTTTAGGAATAGTGGTGATAAAGCCTTGTAGATAACCAGAGATGGGACTACGCCTAAAGCAGGAGAGAAAACAGGAGGTACTGCTGCCAACAGTATTGCTTCACCCAAAGGTTCCAGTTGAACAGGATATCAGCAAGTCCCTTCTGTGCTGTATGCAACAAAAGGGTTTGTAAAAGGGAGTAAGAAGAGGAATGTCACAAAAATACTCTATAGAACTTGTAGAGCCCTCATTGAACCTGCTTTAATAGGGGGATTGGACTAGATGATCTTTAGAGAACCCTCCCAACCCCAACCATTCTGTGATTCTGAGAATAATGATATTCATTCTGTGATTCTATGAAATTGCTGTGGGAAGTATGTGTGTGTGTATATGTTTGTATACAGGTATACATGTATATCTGCATACTGTATGGCAGATGACAAGAGATCTTAAGTAAAACAGAGCAACAGAAGGCAACAAGAGTCTGCCTCTGTACCAGTATTTGTTGCAAGATGCAGGACAACAGAGAATCCAGAACACATTTTTCACTGGGAGCATCATAAGGCAAGATATTGCAGTGACAAGTGCTGCACCAATGTTCTGCAGTGCCATGTGCATCCCTTTTCTCTGGAATTGCAAAAACAGCAGGTATGCATCTATCTGACAATGGTACATGTCACTCCTTCACAGTAGGCTATTAGGAGCAAACTGAGAGACCCGTTGATAACGAGCAAGATTCTTCATGTACAGTTCAACTTTGATTAGTTCATTCATACTGTGATGGTGTGGTTATCCAAACATCAATCATACTACATGCATGCGGTGAGCATCTCCATTGTTGTCTCTGCAGTTGTGTTGTGGTTTAAAATCTTGTGCCATACAGATAAAGATTTCACAAAGTCTATGTGTCACACATAGAATGAATGACGAGAGAGGAGCATACTTGTCCCTCAGTTTCTCTTTAAAAGACTACTTTTTGGTGGATTCCTTACTGAGCTTCTGTTTTTTGATGCCAGCTTATTCTCTCAGACACTGTTGCACTTCCTTATCATGTTTAGTTTCTGTTCATGCATCAAATGATCATAAGAAACCTCTTTTTCACTAATGAATTCTGATGCAGATCTGTTCTTAGCAGCTGCTATCTGGCAATGCTGGAGCCAAGTATTATCCTTTAACCTGATAGTGGCTGGGTGTAGTTACCTCCCCTTTCTTCCTCTGGGAAGAAAAGGGACCTTCAAAACAAGGTAAGATACCTTCTCCTACTGTAGGAAAGCACTGAGCAAAGACAAAAGTTTCAACTGAAACTGCCTTATAGATCATCTTTCTTCATGCTGTCTCTCAATACAGCTCACTGACTGCCACCACAATATGTTGAATTTCTGCTGTCTCTATGTTTGGATAAGTGGTGAAGCAGTATGATAAACAGAGCAAACCAGCATAGAGAGGAAAGTACATTACACCACAAATAAACTAATTTTCAATTGTTTTCAGGCATAATGAACTTCTGTTGCATAGTGTTTAAATTCAGTTCACTGTCTTTGGTAGACAGGAAGTAGGTACTCAGTAGATTATTTTTTTAAGTACTTGTGTGCAAACTATGTAATTTAATTTTGTTCATGGTGGTTAGCTCAGAAGGTCTGCTTGCTTGAATAGTTTTGGTGTGTCCAAGATAAATATCAGCTGCTGCCGACAGCTATTTGGTGTTTTGATAACTGATGTTTCAGTAGTGATGGGCATAGCTCATCACCAGACTTGACTGGTTTCATGTCATTTCATGATAATATCATTAATGAGGATGCTGAGAATTGCAGGCTATTCCAAGTGCCATTGCCTGATGTTTGATGTAAGTTTTCAACATGCATGAAAACAGATTCATTTTCTCTAACAGTGTTTATTGACTTTTTCCCATATCATAACATATTCTGCAGTCAATCATTGAAGCATCAAAAAAAGATTACATCTCTGAATGTTTTTTTCGATTTGAAAGATGAAAAAGAAAGATTGAATTGCAGAACTACAGGTCCTATGAAGAATCCTGAAAAATTGCACACCTGGGAATATTTCTCAGTGTTGGAAGCAGCCTGCAGAATGCACAAATGGCTTGCTTGCAGCTTTCAGCTTGCTATTTTATGTGAGAGAAGAAAAACAAATGTCAGGAAAAAAAGCAAAGGCAAGTGGACTTAAGACATTTTGTTGACAACTTTTCTGAGGCTATGGTAAATGAGAAAAGCCTCAGGACTACTAATCACCCTAGAGAATCACTCTAGCTGCAAAACATATTCTGAAGCATTATAATAGCTTTAGGTCATTTTTTCTTTAAACTCCAACAGTATCAAGCATAGAAAAGAACTTAGTCCTCTGCTCATAGCTATAATTATAATTTCCTGGGATCCAATGTGTTTGCATATATGATGGATCAGTTAAGAAATTGGATATGTCAATCACTTGTGCACACAAGTACCTTCACTGGGCAGACACATAGCTCCTGTATCTGCCACATCAAGCATTTTTAGCAAAGTTGGTGTAACTCAAAGGTTTGCACATATCTGACAGTGCATGGGCAGCCCTGAGTTAGTTTCTCTGGTGCTGAAAAAAGTCTCTAGAGAGGAAAACTCTTTTTTTTTTTTCAGTAGCATATTAGCATGACCTTTCTTGGCACCTGTGTGATCATGCGTATACTGAACATGAGGATTCTGTATAAACTGATGACAACACAACTGAGAGTGTTACTCCCTAATGCAGGCTGTATCACTGGTGTTGGTGAGAAATCAGGAACTGAATGCAGTCTTCCTTATTTGTAGTTATATCCCACATGTGATTGACATAAACTTAATTCGAGAGGTAGTGTAGTGTCAGTAGACAATACACATTCTTGCCATGGAGTATGATGCTTCTGGAGACTGGTGCTCTAAGTAGATGAGGAATTTAATTTCTATTTGATATAGCCCAATCAGCTATATATAGCTGATTTGAGGCAATCAACTTTGTACCTGGTTTGAGCATGGTTTCTTAAAAGCGATCAGTGTCATCAGCTTATTTTTTTAGCCTTTAACTGCTTAAGAAAAAGGACATGAAAACAGAATAGACTTGCCTGGCATACATGGTCATTGGTAAACAGTGGTAAATAACCACAATAGGAACAACTAATCTGTTTTCTGTAAGTTTCCAAGCGCGTAGTAAGGGCAGTGTATATCCTAAATGATATATGGTTTCCTAATGACTGTAACTCTGTATTCATATTATGTGTACTACATACAACAATCAGTCACTCTGTAAATCCCTGTGTGATATCTCTACATTTATGAAAGAGGAAAGCAACTGAACTTCCCAGTGTTGTTTACTGTGTCTATAGATCACACACAGTAGTTCCTGGCTGCTGAGTGAAAATGCAATGTCTTTCTATTCACTTCCATGTTCCTTACAATCCTGGATGAATGATTGTCATAAGACCAATCATTCTGTGCATAAGCAATATTTTAATTCCAGCCAGTGAAATGGCTTTCTTAAAATCTTTCTTAAAATCATTAATACTTTCCTCCACCACTGTTAAGAGCAGCCTAGGCTCAGCTAATTATGGCATTGTCATTCAGCCTCAATTGAGTAACTATTGTATTTGCAGTACAGAGGATGGGGAAAGTCCTACATAAATGTTGAATTTTACTATTCTGAGTGAATACCTCCTGAAGCAGCATTGAAATTATATTTCTTAGTATTATGGTGGTGAATGATGTTTACCATTTCCATAAAATTTGCACAAAACTCTTGGCAAAAGAGGTGCAAGATATCCGATTATGTGAATTTGTAATTGAATTTTAGGTAAGGGCCACAGTGAATTAGAAGAACAAAACCTGAAAGGAATACAAGGATGAAGCTCAATGTAACAAGACAAGCTTTTCCATGTATACTTCTTGTTTCTTCTCTGTTTGCTTTCTTTAATAGCGTGGAAAGCATAGGGCTATAGGAGAGATTCAATTGTGTAAATTGTACTGTGTTGAACAAGGATATGATGACATCCTATCTATGTGCACAATGTGGAAAATGATAAAAATGTAATATATGAAAAAATAAAGTATTTAGCAAAAGATAGAGGAGAAAAAATTTGCACAGGAGTCAGGGTGCTTTTGATGCTCCTCTGCAGCACTATAAGTACTTGTCATATTCATGTTTCGACTGTCCTTTACCCTCTGTCAAGCCTTGGGGAGGACTGAATTCTTACTGACATTTGGCAGAGAAGCTGATAATCACAACAGCTGCCTGTAATATTCTTTATCAGCAGGCAGATAGGAATGAATCACAAAGGTGCTTGCTCATCTGGATGATGCTACTGCTTTCAAGTGTCTAAGGATGCCATCTTGCAATATTGGTATCAGTAATTTTGCTTTCTCTCTTCAGTGAAATCAGATACAGTTCTTGTGCCGTATGTATTTAGCATACTTGATCAAATTAAATGTTCCTCAGGCCTTGCATCTTGCATCTCATCACTGTTATGGTTTTGACTTTGATAATCATACACACACAAAAGACTGCCTAGACTCCTCAGTATAATTGGATAAGAGAGTAAAGATGAATGTAGGCAGATGGATGAGCAGCAATGTCAGCAATGATACCCCGTTGACTTGTGTGATTTGCAGTGCTCTCACCAAATAAACATTGCAACTGTATCATAATACTATCATAATCGCCTTCCTCTACTATAGGCACACCACAACAAAGGAAAGTACAAAGCAGATTTTAAAATAGAACAACTAAATCATAGAATTGTTTGGGTTGGAAAAGACCTTTAAGATCATTGAGTTCAACCACTCATATACCACTGCCACGTCCACCACTAAACCCTAAGTACCTCATCTGCAAGGCTTTTCAGTACCTCCAGGGATGGTCACTCAACCACTTCTCTGGGCAGCCTGTTCCAATGCTTTACAGCCCTTCCAGGGAAGAAACTTTTCTTAATATCCAACCTAAAACTCTTCTAATGCAACTTGAGTCCATTTCCTCCTGCCCTATCCCTTGTTACTTGAGAAAAGAGACAGACACCCACCTCACTACAACCTCCTTTCAGGTAGCTGTAAAAAGTGACAAGATCTCTGATCCTCATTTTGTCCAGACTAAACAAAGCCAGTACCCTTAACTGCTCCTCATAAGACTTATGCTTCAGACCCTTCAACAGCTTATTGCCCTTCTTTGGACACATTGCAGCACCTCAAAATCAGTTTGCTGCACTGAGCTCAATGTGGAGCGTAGGATATGAAGAGACACACAGAGAGGCTAATGTTTCAGCATTGCTAAAAGGGGCAGACCTGAGATTCACTAATAGTGTGGCTGTCTTTATGGATGAAAATCCCAGGATGTGGCTGGGGAAGAAAAACCAAAGCCAATGTTCTATAAAATCCTCATCAGAAATTGGAATTGTGATCATATAAGGTTACAGACAAATTCTCCAACATATTTTCTTTACATCATGAACTATTTATACCTGAGATGACAAGCTTTATTTTTAACTAAGTGGTGATCACAGTCTTCCCATGATTTCCCTAGTTTCCTATGATACTGAAGTTCTTAAGGGTGATGACACAAACACAATAATAGATGATGGTTAGACAAAGTTAATATTAAGACACATCCTGTACTGTGAAACCGATCCTCAGAAGGAGAATTTGTTTCCCACATTTTTTTCTCAAGAGAGCAATCTTCCTGAAACAAATTTGCTTACACATGCTGTAAGAAACGATTTTAGAATACTGAGTCATCTGGAAGATGTAGAACAAATGGGAAAAATAATTGGGAACATCACCACACCTTCAAGCAGATATGATCCTAGTCTTCTTTAAAGGATTTGGATAGGGGAGGATTCAGGGAAGTGTGCATCACCAAGTAGAAATTTTATACCAAGCAAGTTATCAGGAAATGGTCTAGTGGTTGATAGGGCTGGGACAAAGGCTGGATGTGATGATCTTAATGGCCTCTTCCAGCTGAAATGTTCTATGATTCTATTATTCTATGATTCTAAGAATTATGATAAAATATGAAGTATGATGGGAGAACCAACATAGTTTATTTATATATAAATATGATTAATAGATCTGAATGACATAAAATTCTAAAAATTATGTGACAAAATTTCTCAATGAAGACATCAGATTTCTTTAAGCTATTATGAGTAAAGATGTATGGATAATGTCCTTCATGGCTCAGATCTTTCTTGTAGATCCTCTTCAAGAGGAATGGAAAGATTTGAGTATGTGAGAGTACAGACGGGAGTGTAATTTCAAAGCCCTCTAATTTTGCTCCATTCACTACATACTTCTCAGAATCTTATTCCCTTTGTATTTTCTCTACTGCAAGAACTGAAGGGACTCCAAGTAAATTATTGTATGCCAGGTTTACAACAAGCAAAAGGAAATAATGCAGCACAGAATTAAATAGTGAAACTCCTTGTGATAGGATACAAATAATGAAAACTTCTTGTGATAGGATACAAATAGTGAAAATTCCTTGTGATAAGATGCTGAAAGTATAAATAGGTTCAGAAACTGTTTGAAAAAAATCATGTTTTTCTTCTGTCAAAGGCTAGTCCATCTCTGGCTTGAGAAATCGAGAGGTGAGAAGGGAGTGTCAGGAGTGTCAGTGCTGGTTGTAATTTTCTCATCATCCTACTCCCTTTTTGCTTTTATTCCATTCTGTTTCTTGTAGAATAAACTATCCTACTTTCCTCTCTAAGTCGAGTACTGGAGTTTGTTTTGCCCGGAACCATAATTGGCAGTGAGCCCTCCCTGCCCTTGTCTCAATCCACAACAACCTTGCTTATGTTTTTACTCTCACATCGCTGGGGCCTCCACCATCCTAACGAGGGTGGGGGTGAATGGGGGCACTGAGCTAGAGACTGTTGTGGTGCTGCTGTGCTAGCTGGGCCAAACCTCGACAGCCCTCAAGCCTTTGAGTGCCCTGTACCTCACATTTTGCTTGATTTGTATTAATTTAGGACTAAATTCCTGCAGGTACACAAAGCATCCTGTTCATTAATAATATCACTCCATCTATCCTCTCAGTCTGAGTCCCTTCCTTGAAGGCCTGGTTTCTTCTGCTCTGCTCTGTGTTTCACGTAGAGTAGTTATTCAGATGGTTTCTTTAGACTTCATTCAATTAATTGTTCCAGAGCTCTTTGAATAGTTTATTATTAAAGTTATAACAACTCATTATTGTGCTTTGTCTGGGAGGGATGTGATGCAGCCTTTGTAAATAAATGGTGCTTTCCCCATATAATGAAGCCTTCCATGATTCAAGAGTTTTATAGCAGCTGTATAACATCAACTAGAATGTGTAAATTGTACAGAGATTCCCCTTCTCTTTTCCCATAAATCACAGGTTACTCATATACATCTTGGCTACAGAAGAATGATTAAATATTCTGGTAAAAACAGCTTCAGTTGCAAAGGGAAGGAACCACACAAGGAGAGAAGCCCCAGGTAGAATATAAAGGTTGTGTTCAAAGAGCTTCAGAATGAAGAGAAGATAGAGTGATACTGATGAAACAAGTTGACTCAGGATGGGGTGTTTTTATAATGGGAGTGGTCAAAGCAAGCTCTTGTAAGGGAATAATCTGAGGGAGAGTGGGAAGTTGTGTATGGTTAAAGGGAAGTGACGAGGAAGTATATGATGGAGAACAGGAACGACCATGATATAAAAGCAGGTGTAGATTGGAGCATGCAGGAAGAGGGAACACTGCTTCCCCAGCTGTTTGCTTGTTACAAACTGACCTGAACAGTTTTGCTTTCTGTGCTTTTGAAGTAGCAACTCCATCTCTTCAGATATACATCGATCTTCACCAGAGTCCTGTTGGTCTGGAGTTATCACTTGTGAGAACTGTGCAGTCCTGTGTTCCTTTGTTAGGAAGTACTTAGCTAGCACACTTTTGCTGTTAGCCTAATGCCAGAAGACAAGTTACGGGTATTCCCCCCCCCCCACCAGATGATATCTTTGGGTCTGGTGTTGTTTGCGCCTTGTCTCGCTTTATGTTCTTTGAAGTTGGCATTTATTTTTTCCATTTATTTCTGTTCTGGGCTTTATCTTGTGGCTTGACCTCTTTTTTCATGCTCCTTGGTCTCTGCCTTTCCCCATGACAAAGGTGTAGGCGGGCCTGTTAACTTGTGCCATAAACACATTCCTTCCTTCAGGGTGGTACTTGGGATGAGGCAAGAGGATAATAGGAACATCTTCAAATGGCTCTGGAGTTTTGTGTGGTGCTGTGCTGTACCCTATCCTGCTGTACTGGCCCTGCATGCCTCACTTAAGTAAATCTCCAGTCATTGATGTAGGTGTGTGTGTCACCCCTGCATCAGGAGGGAGTTAGAGCTGAGCTCTTCATCTATACATAGCAATTGCCTGTCTAACTGTAGACCTTGAACTTGGCTCTGTGGTGTTTATTGATTTATGCCCTTGTATTGATACAAAGCAGATGATTGTAGCTTTGTTGAGGTCATGACAAGTTTTGTTCTCTTTAGACTTCCATACCATAGATCTGCACGTAGTTCAAAGTGGCTATTGTGTTCAGTGTTGTTGCATGGTGGAAGTTTCCTAAATGACATTTCTTCACTTTTAAAGCTACAGAATTCCAGCTCAAACAGAGAGAGTTCATGCAAAGCTAATCTGCAAGAAAAAAAGTCAACTGACAGCAGTGATGTAGTTAGTCATCCAGTTTAAGACTCTGTAGGCTGGAAGATTCAGACATTCAAAAAAAGCTCTTCTACTTTTGTGCTAATCCCTCTCTGCTCCCTCTTACATTATTTCCCCTGTTTTTCTCCTCCTGTAAGCTACTAATTGATGTAATACTGTACAGGGCATATCTTTAATCTGATATATATTAAGAAGACTAAGTAAAACACAGTAACACCTCACTCCAAAACCATTTGGAGTGGTTTCTTTCTGTGATTCTACTCTCTTTTCTACCTAAAAATATCCCTTAAAATTTAAGATGACTCCTGTAACTCATACGTAGCTGAGATAGTTGCTGGGTCAAGGGTAAAAACTAACTAAACACACTGTCAAAAGGCAGAGAATTTTGGTTATTAATTTTGATCTACTTTCAGAACTAATTATCAGCTGAATAAAATTTGAGATGTATGTATCAAGAAAACGTGACTGCAGGCAAATTTGACCACAAAGGAATTCAGTACACAGGTAAACGAACACCTATATTGACAATGATTTTGTGCATTACAGTGTTGATTTAGTAATGTGTCACTTACAAATACAATTATGTTTCAAAAATGGAGCCTGTTTTAAGATTGTGCAGTTTATTAAAGACAAAAACAAAATTCCAAATCCCAAGCAAATAGCAAATATCTCTTCAATGTTTTGTCTTTGGCTTATTTTTATGTTAAAGTAGATATACAAATCACAAGAAAAAAAGAAAAAATTATATAGATTGCCTAGCTAAAAGTTCCAGAACCATAATCTAGATTGCAACAGTTGGCAGTGTTAGGTTATTCAGAGTAGAACATTGTAGAACATTTGAGGGGGTGAGTACCATGGGCTTTGTACATCTTAGGTCTTTTTCATGCTTGTAACTTCTGAGTTCACAAGGACTTCAAAATCAAACACTTGCTTTTGAAAATCAGACTGTGGATTTCTATTAAAATAATTTAAAATCAGTTTTCAGTTATACCAGAATAGAGATAATGCATTGTTGCACATAACTCTCTGGTTAGAGCTCAGTTTTCATGTGTCGCTTCTAACTTTTCAGTTATTTGCCTCAGTGAAATATCTACTCCATTGCACTTTCTATAAAGATTTCACTTTGTCTTTCATCAGGTACAGTTTCCATGTTTTCTTTGAAGAGTGAAAGAATGCCCATCTCCAGGCAACCTGAGGGATACCTGCACGGACGAATTATAGTGAGGCAAATATGGGTGTGGATTTACAGCATGTTACCTACTCCACCCAATGGCTTCTCTTTATGGTACATGTAAGGTCTTTGCCGCCCATCCACTCAGGGGAAAACTACATTACACTCAACGGGGTAAGGTTGCAAGGGTAAAGTTGAAGCTGCTAATGTACTGTAATTTCACAATCAGTGTTATCTCCTAGCAACTTAAGTTTGTGTGAGATACATTTAGGACAACAAAAGTTTGTACACAAACAGAAAGGGAGCTTAGAAGGGTATTACTTCCAATCCAGTACTCAGTATTGTCTTAGTGAGAGGCAAAGCATGTTTGTATTTATGTGTAGTGTAGTGTATTTGTTATTATGAATCTTTTTGTCCATCAGGATACTTTGGGAAGTGACTTTAGCCAAATAACATTTTATATTGACTTTTATTGTAATAGAGGCATTGGTTTATTCAGTCACTGCAACAAGACAAATAACATATTTAATATTACGCTTCATGCATTTTGGAGATATTAATAGAAGGATTTTTCCTCTAAAACAGAGGCTGATCTTTTACTTGCATCTCCTTTTGCAAAATTACATTATTTTTTTTTTTTTAAATAACAGGTCTATAAGCAGTTTGATGTTGTATTGCATAGGTATAAAAGTGACTATGTGAAGTGTAGTTACCCTATTTAACCTGCTTTTCAAAAGCCTCTTGTCTTATATCTCCCCTCCTTTTCAGTTTTTTTCTTACTTTTATGTTATTAACTCTAACTTGCTGCAACTCACCTTTGCAGTGGCTTTACTTCGTTTTCACTTAATATAAGCTTATTCCACTTCCACAACATTTAGTTAATCAAGCAAGAGAGCAGAATTTATATAACATAGTAAAAGAAATACAATTAATTCTATACCTATAGTTGTTAATGCTGAAATATCTGTACCTGTGGCTTAATTATTAAACCCTATGGTCTGTGGGTAGTTAATTACTTGAACTGTACTTTTAATTTGAGATTTCCTTTCTCTTTTTATTCTTTGTTCTACTTAAGAGAGTAAAACCTCACAAAAGTATTTTAATATTTGAGAATCTAATTCTTTAAAGCATTGGAACTGCAGATTTCAATGAATGGATTTTTGAAAATGTTTAAATATGTTTTATGTTAACCATAAAAATAGCAGCCCTTTTCTTCTGAAGTGCTCAAATTGGTTACAAACCTGCATATAAACTGATAAAACCTCAAATTTCTTTCTATATTAAAAATATTTGAAAATCTGACTTCTTAGAGCTTCATTCACTTTTGAAAATGAGACATGGGCTCTGAAAACACTGCAGCATTTCTGAAACCTTATGCGTTCCCATCAATATTTATCATGTTGAGTCAAACGGCAGAGACTGCCTGCAATGATTGTTCTATCTGGAGAATGTGTACTTTGGCAAGCACAGGTTTTCTTTTAGAAAAGTGCAAAACAATGCAATGGTATTTTTAGAGGAGCTATGAAGGGAATCCCATTAAGCTTCCAAACCGATTGGATAAGTACCTTGAAACTAGCAGGAGTGAAGAACAAAATCTGTCTTTTAATGCTCAGAAGTATTTATAAATTAATCGTTACTTGAGGTGAAAAAAAACACTGCCATACTTTTTAATGAGTGTTATATTTTGGCCCAGCTAGCACTGCAGCACCACAACAGTCTCTCGCTCGGTGCCCCCATTCACCCCCACCCTCGTTAGGATGGCAGAGGCTCCAGTGAAATGGGAGTAAAAAGATAAGCAAGGTTGTTGTGGATTAAGACAAGAGCGGGGAGGGCTCACTGCCAATTATGGTTCCNGTCCTTAGTGAATATCTCTGGCATGGATTCTTCTCCACAGTTGCAGCTTCTGCAGATACAGAGTCCCTCACATGGGAAATTACCTCCTCTAGTCTTAGTCTTAATGAACTTCTCTGGCATGGATTCTTCCCAACATCTACAGCTTCTGTAAATATGGGGTCCCTCACATGTGACATGTTGTTCTCTGGCCATAGACACTGCCCCTGGCATGCGGTCTTTAACAAAGTGAGTCACTGCCCGGGCACAGAGTCTTTAATGAAGTGCAAACAAATCTCAGCTTCACTAGTCCTCTCCACAGGATACAGGGAAGTCTCTGCTCCAGCATACCTCCTCCTCTCTTCCCTCACTGACCCTGGGGTCTCTATGGTTGCTTCTCTCTCTCTTCCAACTCCTTGCACCACCACCAGCCAGAAAAGACAAAATGACAGAACAAGAAGGAACAGGAAGAAGCCTTCTCTTTCATCTTATTCTTCTTAAAAAGTGATTGTGGTGACATCTAATTGGCTCAGCCCCAGCAGTGGGTCTGGCTCAGAGCTGGAGAGAATTTTGAGCAACTTCTTACAGAAACTATCTTTACAGCCCCTTCCCCATTACCAGAAATGGCTTCATGTCAAACCATGTCACAGAGAATGGTGCCCAGAGGAATGAGATGGTACATATGCATGCAGGATCTGAAAAAGGACACAGTGTTTGTGAAGTTATAGTTATGCCCAGAGTAAGGATATTGAATCTTCCTAATAACAGTAAATTAGGGAGCAGAGCAGCTGTTTTGTGCTGCTGATCTCCCATCATCACAGCACATCCTAAGGCAATGAGTGGCTGTGTGGTGCTTAGTTGCCGATGGATTAAATCCCAAGAGTCAACCAACTTCCCATGTCCAGTGTTGATGCAGTTATAATTCCTCTGCTTCCAAACATGCTTAAAGACATACTTATCTTTTGAAAATTTTCATAGATTTTTTTTAGCTTGCTGCCAAAAAAAAAGCATTTGCGGAACAATCGAGCTGAATTGTTAGAGCATACATCATCTAATGTGTGTTACATAGTAATTCTGATGAAGGTAATTTGCTTTTCATTTAGTGTAACAGATGTGACTTCTTCAGTGATACATCCCACAATTTCTCTGACCACTGAGTTAAATCATTGTAGGCACAATTTTTATCACTAGACCTTTTCTTTCCACCTCAGATATATCAGCCATACAGAGACGTTGCAAACAATTCCAGTCACTCCAAACCAAATTCTTTCAGAATCTGAAGTGCTGTCTAATCTCAGCATCTATGTCTGTCCTCAAATGATGATCTCCAAAGACCACTGTACTTGTGCTCATTATGATCATTAATTTATTTTTGTGTAATTTTCATTATGATGGTGAAATGATTGATGCATCCAGCATCCTAAGTAAACAAGTACACTTCTGTATAGTAGTACAGGACTTTGGTTCCATTAGCTGCAACTTGAAGATGTTAAAGGCATTTGGATTGTTTTCTGCTAAATTAAATATCTTGACAGATAAATCCCCCTTTGCTTCCTTTTCTGCTTGTGCTAAACTGTGCAAAGTCCATTCAGAATTTAACTTTTCAGTCTGTTGGAATTGAGATTATGGAGTATAGTCTCCTAAATACAACTGCAAGTAGTTGTAATAGTGTAACTGGAAACAGTGTTATCTCCTGAACAACGGGTTGGTGCAATGGAGCAGTACAACCACCACATGTGTAGCTGTAAAATGTCACACTAAGGCAATGTCATACACAAATGAAAATGGTATTTTGAAAAAAATAACCAAACCATTTTATTTTTCCAGCCAGTGTGAATGAATCTTCTTTGTCAACTTTCCAGAAGGGAAGTTGCTTCTTGCTGAAGCATCAAGTATGCCCAGTTAACAAGTAAGAGAGTTCATTGCCCTGAGACTAGAGAGCATTTAATACATTTTTACAGATTCTCCTTTCAGGAGAGACTACACTTTTTTCCCCTTCATTTATAGATTCATACCTCTAATTCACACATTTCCTCAGTGCTCATCAGCTTCTTGCTAGAGAATTCAAATTTCACTTTTGTGATTTCCAGTGCCAAAAGTTTTTTATTTAGTTTCAGTTTCAGAGTTTCAATCATCACATGGATCTCTGCACCAATTTACAAGGAACAATGACCTCTTTGTTTTGTAATTATCAGTAATTCATTGCCTGGTGTAAAGTTGTCTAATGCTTCTATGAAAATATCCTTTGAACTAGTAGTCAGAAAGGACAAGGCCCTTACTATGCTATAAAACTGCTGTGGCTTTAAAATTCTTCCAAAGTTGTCTAATCAATTACACCTTTTCTTCTTTTTTCATATTGTAACATCTACATTGCATAGGGCTGGTTGTCATAGGAAGCATCATGAGCTAGTCCTGCCAGATTTGATTAGTTCCCAAAGTATGCCTACTCTGTGCAAAGCAGCTCTTTGCAGATATCTAAGGGAGCCCTGGATGAGCTGAGTCAGGTATCGGAAGCAGTGGAATCATGCAGTGTGTCACTCTGATACAGGATATGTCTTTCTGATTGAAGTTCTCGTTTTGTTAATACTGTGAGTTCTCATGCATATCTGAGACAAAGCATGTGAGGTACTGTGTACAAGATTAATTCTGGAGCACACAACTTCCCTTGAGTCAATGTTGGAGCTGCTATCTAGGGTTAATTCTCAGTTCATTCAGAAATCTGAGATTTTCTATATGTTGAACTCCATTTGGAGGGATTTTTTTTTTTTATGAGAGCGCTGATGTTTGTGTTCAGTTTGTTCAATGTGATGTCATGCTAGACACCTAAGTTTGCTCTGAATAATTTGGCACGGATGTTTGGCAAGGAACATGTTGTGCAGAACCCAACTGTCACATTTGAACAGTAGCACTGCCACAATAGCATAATTAGCCTGTCATCCAGAGTCCTGGACAGTTTCAGCTTCACATCACTGCCTCCACTCTCTTGCTTTCAGTTCTGACATGACCAAGTGATCGGATGCACAGTATAGGAATCTCTAGGGCTAGCTCCCAAAAGGAAAGGTTTGCTTTTCAGCCCTACTTTCTCACAGCTATTTACTTAGCTTTATTCTCACTTTGATCCCACAGTGAAAAGTCTCCTCTCAGTGTTTCAGTCCTACATGGAGAGCAGTACTTCCTGTTTTCTGAGACACATTTTCTTACTTTCCCTCCTCAGTTTGTAATCTCTGAAGTCTCACTGCATGTCTAGCAGAAGTAGAGAAAGTATTTTGCTGCAGTTTAGGTTAATCTGTCCAGTTTCCCTCCAGCCCCCATGAGAAATGCTAATGGATCGAACAAATACACTGAACATGCAATAGTTGGTAACTAAATTCTTACACCTGTTTCCAGAGTATTTAGATAATTGGTACTTAGCAGTATTCAGATAACTCAACATTTAACCAATGGAAAAAAAAAAGTGTCTCTTATGGTGGTTGTTTTCCCTGTTTTTTTGTTGATTGTGCTAATAGAGTAAGCTGCTGTCTAAATGTTCTCTACAAAACAGATGTCTGTGATTCTTTGGTGATATGAAGTGCCTTGAGATTTATTGATGAAAAATGTGCTAGTGTCTGGTGCCTGAGTAAACACTTCTTTTTTTTTTTTTTTTAGTTGCATGTTTCTAGTGTCAGAGAAGATTACTATAGTCTGGAATTGCCACTAGTCTGGCTACCTGGGTAGGACACATAATTCTTTATTTTGAGAAAGCCATTCAGAAAAGAAATCAAACCTGGATGGAAGAAATAATAAAAAGGAATTAAGATATTATTGGGTTGGTTGTCTATGTATAGTTTATTAATTTCATATTGGGAATTTTCTCTTCATGGTCATTTGTGAACCTCATTTTGAATATGTGGGGACTTTGTAGTCTTTTTGCCTATATAAAATGTCAAGAGCTGGTGATACAGACCAACAGCAGAAAGCTGCTAACCTTGGTTTCTGCTATCAAGATGTTAGTGTTTTGGGACAAGGAGATTGTTGAAGTTAAGAAGAAAATAATATTATGTGGATTTTCTCAGCAAACAGAAACTTAAAAGCTGAAAAATTTCACCAAAAGCAAATCAAAGAAAGTTTTCAAGAGCAAGCCATTAAAACTGCAAACAGTATGAAGTGTGGAACAGTGATTCACAGACCACTTGGGAAGAGGAAAAGAAAAAGGAAAGTTTTCTTTTTAGCAGGAAAGTAATATTTAACTGAAGGATGTGCTGAGGAAGAAGGGAGCTAATTTCATGGAGAAATTATGAGCAGTAAACAAGTCAGTTGTTCTTGAGTGTGATGATTTTTCAGCTTTCTTGAGGCAAACTGCTGTCTACTTCTTGAGTTTACCTCTCCCCCTTCGCTTTGTGTGATATTGAGACTAAAAGAGATGCTGGAGTTGAGGGAAAAAGTTGTTAGTGAAGCCGAGGAAGACTTTGCAGTGAGTCATTTGATGAGGTAATGACTGGACTGGTGTTGGAGGGCTTGTGGTACTGTGTAAGGGATTTAAAGGGGCACCAGAAGAGAGGGCTTGAAGGACATTGAATTTCAGGGCAGAGTTGTGTGTGAGGGAGGAGAGGGAGTTCAGTGATACTGTATGGCTTTCTTGAATCATCTGCAGAAGGGGTGTCAGGAGAAGTTACGTGGGATCCTTCCCTGCCTTCTCTCCAGAGAAAGAGTGGTAAGGAGCTGGGCAGGATGGAGAATAACTGCTAAGCCACAGCCACTTCTGCCCTTTTCCAGAAAGATATTCTCTTTTCTAACAAAACACTGCTGGGTTTGAGAAGAGTGACCTAACTGAAAGTTAGATTGTTGTGGTGTTACAAGAGAGTTGCATGTCTGTTGCATGTCCTTTCACTACTAGGTGAGGTATCACTAAGTGTATGCAGGAAAGCAGCATAGACCCTTGAAGAGTGAATCTTTGGACATAAAAATGAGACATTGAAGGAAGCTTTAGCCTTTGTGGACATGATTTGTCAACTGTATGGGTTTTGTTTCCCTGGAATTTTTTTAAAGGGAGCTTGATATAGGGAAATCTATTCTATTGGACTCTAACACCGCATACGGGTGAGACTCTAGCCTAAATGATGCTGTCAGAGTGATCAAGTCGAGAAATGCTTGAGACAGTTTTTGGACCAGAAACCATATATCCGTATCCTTTTTGGAAATACCAGCTCACTTCAGACTGTTCCCTTCATTAATGTTTTGGTGAGTTCAACTTGTTTGTTGTGTAGTGTAATGGTTACACTGGTAGGAAATTCTGTGACTAAAGGGATTGTGAAAACTCCCATAACTAAACAGAGATGCCTTGAAGTGCTTTCTATCTCTGTAGGTCATCTCTAACAATGCTCTATCTACTGAGCAATAATTTTCGAGAGATTCTTGAAGACCTAAACCATTTATAAAAGGACATATTTTTGTTATTGTAGGAAACCAGGTGTCCTAAGTCAGGTGCATCACACCTTATGAGTTACACTCTCCTCTATTATATTTTCAGGAGAAAGTACTGACAGCTCCAGAAAAGTAGAACTTACTATAAATTTGTTTTCCAGTCCCTGTTGCCTCCCTTTTTAATTATAGCTATGAAGAAGTTCTTTAGTTTCAATGGGATGACAAATTAAGAGATTCTTCCATCTCTTTGAAGATATATACACACCTGGTATCTGTGGTTTAGGACAGGGTAAGGAGAGGCTCTGGGGCCTTGTTTATGCAGTAGAATTCTCTACTCGTAACTTGGGTGATTATTGGGTATATCAAAGAGAGGAAAATTGCATAAGCAAAGCTCTTTCAATCTCTTTGCTCAAAGCAGATATATTTACACTGACTTATGCCAGCTGAGACTTAAACACTAAGGAACAATTCAGTGTTAGCTGTGTCAAGAGCCTTTAGAAAATTCCCTGTATAGATGAGGGAATTTCCTATTCACCATCCATATTATATCTTCAACATTTGCAATGTTATTCTGGAATAACCCAGTCTTTAAAGTGGAACAAAAGGGCTGAATTCTTTGTAAATCAGTATTTTGCTTATAGTTATGATATAAAAGTTTGTTTATAGTTGTTGAAGTTTTTTTTTATGAAGCACAGAAATTATGCAGTTAGGTCAGAACTTGTTACCTTTTCCTTTACCTTCATTCCTTTTATGGCTTGACACTGGACATCATTCGTATAAATTGATCCTGTATTGGTTCTCTCTTCATTCTTTCCAATCTCAGGCCAGACTTTTTTTTGTTCAGTAGCAGGCTTTCTCCTGCAAGTGTCCTGAGGTGTGGTATAGGTGTGTTCAAATCTAGCTTAGTCATTCATCTGTCACCTTGTCATTAGCATGGCGTCTATATTTAATAGGGCTTCCTTTCTTACTTACACAGAAATAAGGTTTTATATACCATGAAAACTGTACCCCTTTATTAAAAGTTAGCTCTAAATGAGGTTCTTGGCTCTTATTTATACAAGAAGCAGTGAAAATGTAATCCCAAGCACTCTTTCAGATGAGTGCTACATACGAAGAACACATATGCCTAGGTCCAGTATATTACCTCAAAGTCTACTAGTTCTCAAGCAACTTGTTTAAGCAGTTTTCTGCAATCTGTTGAGTTACCTGATGGGTCATAATTATCAACAACTTTTTCTGGTTGCATCTTGGCCTCCCAGAATATGTTGTTCAGTTATTGTTGTGATTTGTATTTCAATTGTGTTTAGAAACAGCATTGAGATCAGCACTCGATCTATTTTGTGTATAGTACGGGTTGTTTCTTGCCCCCAAATGCTTGCATTTTAAAGGGAAAATGAAAGAAAATATTATCTTAGTTTTAGAAATGGAAGCATGATATATTGTGCTTGGAGGCGTGGTACTCCTGATGGAAACCAAATTGACCGTGAGCCAGCAATAAGCTCTTGCAGGAAACAGCCAACAACATCTTGAGCTATATTAAGAATAGTGTTGCCAGCAGGTCAAGGCAAATGATTCTTCTTCTTTACACACCTCTGGTGTATGTGTTTGGAGTGCTACCTCCAGTGCTGGGCTCTCCAATGCAAGAGGATCATGGGCATATTGGAGCGGTTTAAGTAAAGTGCTACAAAGCTGACAGAGGGATTGCAGCAAATAATGTATTAGGAGAGGCTAAGATCTGAAACTGTTTAGCCTTTGAGAAGAAAAGGCCGGCGGTGATTTACCAATGTGTGTGAATACCTGACTTGGGATGGAAAGAATGAAGAACTGTTCTCAGTGTCATCCAGTGTCAAGAAAAGGGGCAATGAAGGAAATGAAAAGAAATTCCATTTAAGTGTAATGAAAACCTGTTTCCATGTCAATATTCTTAAATACTGAAACACATTGCCCAGAGAGTTTGTGGAGTCTCAGTCAGTAGAGAAAGTCAAAATCCAGCTAGACACCATCCTGAGCAATTCACTGTAGCCAATCCTGGTTTGAGCAAGGGGTTGGAATACATGGTCTCCAGAGTTCCATTCTTCAATCCTCTGTCATTCTGTGCCCACCAGCATGCCCCAGCAGTTGTAGGAGTTTATTGTAGTGAGTAGAGCTGAGCACAGGATACTAGGCTGTCTCATCTGACCCAGCTGAACTTGGCACATGATCAGAGGGGCCTGCTTCCCACATCCCAGATCAGAAGATAGTAAGCTGTTCTAAAGACTTATTCTATGTAACAGCCACGTTCCTAGGCTTCCACCCCCTGTCCCCAGGCCATACTTGTAACTGGGATCACCTGTGTGCAGTGGAATCCCAGCCACATTCCTTCTTCCTTGGGCGCAGGTTCATGCAAGTGGCTTGGGAGTCGCTATTGCAGCTCTCGCTGGCAGCAGATTCTCCCAGTGGGAGTGTATAGTCAGGCACATTTATGGCAGCATTTGCTAATGTAGCAAAATTATGTTTTAAGCCCTGTACCTATTAGAATCATCCTTGACTTCACCTGGAGATGATAAGCACAGGCATAGATATGTGGAAGCAAACAGGCTTGGTCACAAAAATTCAGATTGTCTCATTGCACCAAACCTTGTCCTCTTGACTTAAGTGACAGCAATGCTATAGTTGCTGGAAAGTACACTCAAGATATTTCTCTGTAATGATTACTTCTAATAAATCTCTTGATCATAAAATAGTAGATTTGGACAATTGAGATCTGTATGAATGTTTGATATTAAGACACGGTAGGTTAAATTTGAGGAGAATTGGCTTGAATCTAACCAGGGCAATCAGATAGTCATGAATAATAAAAAGTCACGTGTGAAACATATATTCAGCAAAGTTAGGTGTCCAGTAAAACTAGTTTCAACGTTGTTTGCACTACCTAATCTCTAAAATTATAATGTGTGAGTCATAGCCCTTAGACAATCTAGCCTTTACTAGAGGATACTGCTTTGACTTCGGCAGCATAAACAACTGAACAAAGACTTGTGCAGACCTGGTGAATACAACAGGACTCTTTTGACTGTAAGTAATGCATTTTTTTCTCCCATCAGATATTATATGTAGGACTACAGTTTTTGAATATCAGGAATTATCATGTTTACAATCAAGTCACAATTTAAAGCTTTTAATATTGTTCTGTTCTGTTTTTCATTTTTTTTCAACTAAAAAAAAAGTCCTTGATAGCATAGGTATGTTTATATGACATAAATCTCTTTAGGAAGACTGCATCTCTAAATGATTTAGAGAGTAAATGAAATAAATAGATGATATAACAAACATAGAGCATGAAATGAGATGGAAGTGGGGACTTTAGCGTTGCTTTCTAAAGCTTCTATAGAGTTTGGAAAAAAAGAAACTATGGATAGAGGCAAAGGCTAAAAGAATTAGAACAAGAGTGATAATGGAGCAAGTTAATAAACAAAGAGCTCAGATTTAAATGTGTTCTAGATCTGAAAATGAACTCTCTCAAAGTGGTTTGTCATGGGGCTCAAGGCCCTTTCTTGTGATAACTGTGTTGTGATAACCATGATATTCAAAGATTGCGAAGGAAGGAGTATTTGTAGTTTATACTATTAAAGCAGAGATCAGCATTCTGAGTTCACTGGATTTTAAAGAACCAAGATTCTGGAAAGTGGAGAACACAAATGCAGGTTCATGGTGGTATCTGCAGAGGATACAATGATTTTACAAGGCATGAGAGTCTGAATACAGTTTCTCATTGCAAGTCACATATCTAAGGTATTTCCCTCCCTTTGAAAATCCTTACAATTTCCTCTCAAGAGTACTTTATTTTCTAAAGGATCCTGTAAATAAAGCAATCAGAGGATGATGTTCAGGATTTCCAGAAATTCCACATCTTTGCTTCATTTTTTCTCTTGACGAAAGTTGTTGAACCAAGTGTGTTACAGTATCAATTTCTAGAGTTAAAAATATTGCTATAGATATGGAATGGATGGTTTCCATGATGCTCTGGAAAAGCTTTTCCTGTTCTGTCTGTTCACTCATTTACTGTCATATTTTACCATTACAGTTCTCTCTGCCAAAATCACCCTTTGCTTTCTTTCTGATGATAGACATCATGACTGTTCTACAATTTCCTCTTGTTTTCTTTCTTTCTTTTTTTTTTATTTGTTTCAGTCACAGGCTGGACATGTCTTTGCATGCAGCAGGCACATATTTCCATCTGCTGTTCTGTGTATGTACTCATTTTTGCTTTCTTAATAAGCAACATTATATTTCCAGGATCTTGATAACTCTCTGTTTGCTCAAAGCTGAATTGATCAAGATTTATGAAATCACTGTAAATGATCAATCCCTCATTAACAGGTGTGTTTAGTTTCTCCCTGATGCCTGCCTATATGCTTACATGCAGCCCATCCAAAAATGTATATTTTTAAGTCTCAAAATGGAGGAATAACGTGTTTTTCTTTTGTTCTGAATTTTCATCTTGTTAGATTTAACTGACTAGCCTTGACTATCTCCTTTACTTTCTGCCCTGTAGAACTATAATTTTGAGTTACAGCTTTTTATCACTTACACATTTAAAACAGAACAATTGAAACAAAACAGTTTCAAAGGAATTGTAGCCTAACCTTAATAAGGGCATCTTTGATATTACTTCATCCCTCTTTGACTTTAATTTTTATTCTTTCGTAACTCCGTCAGCAGGTTGAGTAATTTTCCAGAGTCTGCTTCCTTGAAATAGAAAGCTGTATCCCTGAAATGAAATGAATTGGAATCATTTGTAGCAAGTCAGCTTTCTAAAGTGAACAGATTTACTTATTGCTAAGCACAAGGTAAAAAGATTTATAAGGCAAATGTCATTTTTCTTTTCTTCTTTTACAGAATTATAGAAATATGAAGATGATGTTTTTCCTGTACCTTCTAATTGTTGGAATTCATTCCAATAGTTATGGCTATGAGGCTAATCTGCAAGGTACAAGAAATCAAAATCAAAGAGGTCAAGAAAATCAAAACATGCCATTACAGACTGTAAGGTACAGTGTCTGTCGGTTTGCATGTTGTTTCTACAAAGAGATTTCTTCTAAGGAAAACAGTGGGAATATTTTCTTCTCTCCTTTGAGCATCTCTACTGCCTTTGCAATGCTGACTCTGGGTGCCAGATCAGAAACTCTGACACAGATTCTTAGGGTCCTTAGCTTTAACCCACGTGAGATTTCTGAAAATGAAATACATGAAGGTTATCGTCAACTCATGCAAATGATAAACAGAAAGAATGCGGGGTTACAGCTGAATATGGGAAATGTGCTGTATGTGCTTGAGCAGCTGAAGCCACAAGATAAATTTCTAAGTAATCTCAGAGACTTCTACGAAGGAGAAGTTTATCCTATGAACTTCAAGAGGGCAGATCAAGCCCAGATAAAGATCAATGAATATGTATCAAGAAGAACCAACGGGAAAATCAAAGACCTCATAAGTAACCTTGATCCACTGACTGAAATCCTCCTTATTAGCTATATTTATTTTAATGGTAAGATATACTTGTCATACACTATTTTCTCAGATCAGTCGCAGACTTTATCACTTTTTTTTTCAATATGGTTTGCAGATGGACTCATACTTTGTTTTCCTTTTAGTCCTCATTTACACCTAAATATAAGCTTAGCTATTGGAAATTACGTTCTGCTTGACAATGATAATAATTTGTCAGAAAATTTCCAGAAAATTTCTTGTATCTTTTAATATATACCTTTCTTTTCTACTGAAGATTAAGTGAAATATACTTTGAGGGAGGCATCCTTCTTCAGTAAAGCATCCAGTCCTATAGAAGCTAGTGGGATATAAACACTTTCTTAATGTTTTGTTGGCCAGCTGTTTGGGGTTGTTTTTGTTTGTTAGTTTGTTTTTGTTTAGAAAGTTCAGAGTTAAATTTAAAGACTGTTGTTAAAGTAAAACTTAGCATCTTACCTAAAAGAAAATATAGTTACTCAATAGTTTTGTTGTTGCTATATTCACATATTCAAAGCTAAACATGTAACAGTAGCTTTATTTTTGCACCAATGTTTCTTTTTATCCCCCCTCTTTTATTATCCATGCCTTTACTGATTGTATGGCTGTAGTCCTGATGTGTCTAGAGGTGTAGATTTTCATGCTTTTTTTTTATTTGCAGATTCTAATATTTTGTAGTGAAGAGATGGACCTACCAGTATCAAAACCAAGTCTAACATATCAAATACAAGCTTAATGACAATACGCTTGTTTTTCTTATTTAACATGTATAGTCTGCTTAGATACAGCCTACAGATCTTCCCAGAGCTTTTCAGACTGCTGCTCTAATAAGGAGCTGCAAGGCTGTAAGGCTCAATCAGTGGTCTAATAACAGATGTTCCATCTTCTTTCCAACCTTCTTTCTCTTACTAACTTTATTATATTCTGAAAACTTAGCAATTCTATTCAGAAAAAAAAATCTGTAATTTATCTCATAAATATCATTAAGCTTTTTCATTGAAACAGAGATGAGGTGTTAGAAATGCTATTCTCTATAAACTCTATAACTGTTTCCAGTCTCCTCCCAAATATAAATCTTCTTTTATTTTTGTTTTGCATTTCGCTTGTGTCTCTGCTCCCCGTGTTAATCTCTGAAGATTTAGGGGCAACTCAATGAAGATGTTTGGAATACAGATGATTGATCTTTTTTAACTCTCTTGAACATACACTTTTTTGTCTCAAATAACGTTTTCAAGATAGATTTTTATTTAGGATCAAGTATCAAGCCTTTCAAAACAAGCAAAAAAGCTGATGATTTTTCTTTTACTTTCTCTGGAAAGATATTTAAAGCAAGAACAATACATTTAGTAGCACAGCAGGGGCAAAAAACTGAGAAATCTTGCATAAAAGATAATTTTGTATTACAGATGACTTTTGCATATTTTAAAAATATATATTTTTTTTAAAAAATGAGAGGTTTGTTCCTATTACTGAAATAATTTCCCAGCTTCTCCAAAGACAACAGAGATTCAATTTTAGCTCTTCAATTTTAAAGAAAATGGATTAAAGGATATAATTAATAGCAAGAATAAGGATTTTTTATCTTGAAATTGAGAGTAGGTTAATGCTAATTGATCTAGCGGTTAAGATTAATCTGGAGAGGATCTCTAAAGCTCAGATACCTCTATAACCAGTCTACACTTTTAGCCTCTCATCTGTTCTCTGCGCGTTGCAATCTTCCTTGCTATTCCACTACAGTACACTAGTCCCTTATTATACCCTAGGGTGACCTGGTCACTACAAAGTGATCCTTTGAGGTTCATTTTTCCACTTGAACACTCTGAAGCAATTGAGAAAGGTGCCATCCCTAGAAGGTAGCCTCCTAAGAGAGGAGAGCATAGGAATAAGAGAGTTCTTCAGAAAAATGAGGAAAGGATTAGTGAATATCATGTTTGTCTAACCTTTGTGCTAAATCCTAACACCCTACTCAATTTTCAAGCAAGCAAAGCTCTTTTGAAATCAACAGGTGTTCTGTCTGAATTGAGTACTAGAAAAAGGAAATTTGAGTGTTTCAAGACTTGTGTCATTCATGTTTCTGTGATTTATTGTGCATTTCTTTTTCTTAAGCATATTAAGGTAGAAGTCCTGCTGTTCTATATCTGATGATAGAAGATGTCGTGGAGGTAGCAAATTTTCCCATCTTCAGAGGATTGGCAATTGTAAATTTATATTTTCAGAGACCAAGCTATGCACTAAGTCTCATTTCAGTCTTCCTAAATACTAAATAAGTGCTGTTTATGTCTGTTTCACAGACAGTGAAAATAGTAGACAATTATTTAATTTTCAAACTGCCTAGTAATCATTGTTCAAATAAACAGCAGAAGTCAAAAAGCTTTACATCTTACTTCATCATTTTGATGCCACTTATTTTACTTAGCATTGTGGCTTTACTTTTGCCCTCTAAATTTGACAAATTAGTTTTGATCTAGAATGAAAAAATTAATAGAGAGTAACACCTCTTTCATTAAAAACTCCACAAACAAAATAACCCTACAAACAACAAAAACCCTTCCATTTTTTCTCCTTTGTAAAAGTCTGTTTAGCCTCTGAAATAAGTGAGATGGATAGCTAGAATTTGGATTAGAAATTCCTCCCTGTTGAGGATAAATATCTTTCAGAATTTAAATGTTGACATTTTGTTTCACTATGACTAAGCAAGGAGTCTTTAGAAATTTAATATCATGAACACAACAGTACAAAAGGTTTCTGTTATTGTTTTGTTTTGCTTTTTATCCCAAGAGTCAGGTAGCATTAAGTTCCTCATTACTTTCTTAGCCATCTAAACTAAAGTGATATATAAACCCTATAGACAAAAGGTAACCTGAATCCCTTCATTTCTCTGGAGAATTCATCCCTTATGTTACCTTTCACAAGTCTATTTTGGTGTGGGAATAAGGAAAGGAGGTAATCTTCTACTGAGCACTCTTTTTAAAGACTGCATCATAAGAGAGCTTTATAGACTCCTTAAAAATCTTGTAGTGGAGAAAAAGTACCTGCTACAACACTTAGTATCTCTTCTAAATGAAGTATACTGCAGCCTCCTATGAGATCTGAGGGATTTTTTTTTATAGCATCCTCTACTGTGTGTTATTGAATTATTCTGAGTATTTGGTAAGATCAATTTTGAAGGTGATTCAGCTCTAACAGTTTTTGTCATCTGTGAGTGTGTCCTGTGGTGATATGTCCTATGGTTTCATGTCCTCAAAATATCCTGTAACTCTTTCTTATATTTCAAGCTGAATGGGAAAAACCTTTTGATCCAAAAAACACTAAAAGAAGCAAATTCTTTGTGGATGGGAATAAGGCTGTTGAAGTGCCAATGATGTTTGGAATGGGCCAGTTCAAGCATGGTTATGATGAACAGCTGTCTTCTACTGTGGTGCAAATGGATTATAAAGGAGGTGCTTCAGCATTTTTTATTCTACCTGATCAAGGAAGAATGAGGAAGTTGGAGAGAAGATTGTCTTGTGAACGTATGTCAAGGTGGAGGACATTAGTCTCGAAAAGGTAAAATTCTGCATTTTTTGTTTCTGATGGTAACCAAGGAGGTGCCTCAGTTTCAATCTGCTGGGCTATGACACAGAATCAGGATACTATTTTCAATTCTATTTTAATCTGGCTCACCAAAGCTGAAATCAATTTCTGGTGTTCCCATTTTGTCACATTCAGTACTGCACAAAGTGAAAATCTTTGCAGCTTTAGGATGTTTGCTGGTTCTGCATTTTTTTTCCTGATTTCAATGCTCTATAGCCCCCACATTTCTGTCTTAAGACCTCTTCTCACTTCCTTGGGGGAGCTCTTCTGCGTTATCCTTTTTACAAGTAAATTTCTACCACTTCCCTTCAGCCTTTTTTCTTTTGTCTTGCTTTCTTTCTGTCTACTGCAGTTGCCAATATTCACATTTATTGCTGAAATAACAGCTTTCCTTTGTCAATTGTGAAGACAAATCTTGGTGATAAGGTGTTGTGGTTTGGCCCAGCTAGCACAGCAGCACCATGACAGTCTCTCGCTCAGTGCCCCCATTCACTCCCACCCTTGATAGGATGACGGAGTCCCCAGCGAAATGGGAGTAAAAAGATAAGCAAGGTTGTTGTGGATTAAGACAAGGGCAGGGAGGTCTCACTGCCAATTACGGTTCTGGGCAAAACAGACACCAGTACTCGACTTAGAGAGGAAAGTAGGAAAGTTTATTCTACAAGAAACAGAATGGAATAAAAGCAAAAAAGGAGTAGGATATAGAGAAAATTACAACCAACACTTCAAGATCTCCCTCCCCCATCCCTCCTTTCTTCCCGGGCCCAGCTCACTGCTCCTGATATCTCTACCTCCTCCCCCCACAACGGCTCAGGGGAGCAAGGAATGGGGGATGTGGTCAGTCTGTCACAGATGGGCTCTGCCACTTCTGTCTTCTCAGATGAGGGTGACTCCTGGCATTCTTCCCCTGCTCCAACACGGGGTTCCTCTGCTGGGACACAGTCCTTAACGAACTTCTCTGGTGTGGGTTGCTCCCAGCAGCTGTGACTTCTGCCGATACAGAGTCCCTCACACAGGAATTAGTCCTTGGTGAATATCTCTGGCATGGATTCTTCACCATGGTTGCAGTTTCTGCAGTTATAGGGTCCATCTCTCGGGACAAGGCCTCTTCTGTGCATAAGTTTCATGAGCTGCTTTGTCGTGGGTTCCTTCCCACAATTACGGCTGTGGATATTGGTTCCCTTCCTCAGGACACGGCCTGCTCTAGTAATAGTGCTAAAAGGTCTCTCCTTCATGACACGGCCTGCTCTGCTCATAGTTTTAAAGAAGAAAATCACTGCCCCTGGCTCAGGATCTATAGTGAAGTGAATTGCTGCCCCTGGTCCAGGGCCAGCTTTATCAAAATGAGTCTCTGCTGCTGATGCAGAGTCTTTGAAGAAATGAAAATATATGTCAGCTTCACCAGTTCTCTCCATGGAATGCAGGGGAGTCTCTGCTCTGATACATCTCCTTTCTTTCATCACTGACCTTGGAGTCCGCATGGTTGTTTCTCTCACTGTTTCTACTCCTTGCACCACCACCAACCAGAAAAAGAAGAAAGCACAGAAGAAGGAAGAAACTTCCTCTTCTGGCTTCTTCTTAAAAAGTGAATTGTGGAGGCATCTAATTGGCTCAGCCCCAGAAGTGGGTCTGGCTCAGAGCTGGAGAGAGTTGCAAACAACTTCTTACAGAGGCCATCTTTACAGCCCCTTCCCCCTTACCAGAAAACGCTGTCATGTCAAACCATGACATAAGGGTTAAAAGTAGTTGGCACATTGCAGAGCCACTATATTCAGTCTCTCTTGAAGATTTAGGAAGGCAAAAGTAGAATAAGCTACACTTGCTTAAAAGTAACTTTGAGACTAGAAGGTATAAAGATTATATGCTTTCTTGAGAACAACTTTAGACTCCTTCCTTTCAGTGTCACGTGTAGTAGTGGCCTTTGATGGGACAAAATATGTGTACAAGTGTAGGCACAACTTTTTTCAGAATCAAGCCCTCATGTTCATTTATGAATCTAATGTTTTATGTTAGAGGTATTCACACAGAATCATAGAATCACAGAATGGTAGGGGTTGGAAGCGATCTCTAAAGATCATGTAGTCCAACTCCTTTGCTCAAGCAGGCTTACCTAGATCAGGTCACACAGGGACACATCCAGACAGATTTTGAAAACCTCCAGAGAAGGAGATTCCACTGCCTCCCTGGGCAGCCCATACCAGGACTCCCTCACCCTCACAGGGAATAATTTTTTCTTTATGTTTAAGTGGAATTTTATGTGTTCCAACTTTTGTCCATTACCCATTGTCCTGTCACTAGACACTACAGAGAAAAAATGCTGCCCCATCCTCTTGATGTGAAACTTTTAAATACTTTTAAGTATTATTGGGATTCCCTCTCAGTCTCCTCTTCTCCAAGCTGAATAGTCCCAGGTCCTGCAGCTTTTCCTCATAAGAAAGGTGCTCCAGTCCCCTGATAATCTTCGTGGCTCTGTGCTGGACTGCCTCTAGAGAGTCCACACACACATGCACATGTGAAAATCACATTTTAGATGACCAATTCTCAAGACAAAAATCACACTCCAATTCAGAAAGCCAAAATCACTGTCACTCTCTTAAGGGATTCACTGTCAAATCTTATCAAAAGAACCTGTTTTTTTTGTTATTTTGGGTTTTTTTTTACATTTAAAAGATAAGATGGAAAAAAGCATGTAATTTGTGTGCATCTTCCCAGGTTTGAAACACCTTGCTATATGATTTGTTCCTAAAATCAGTATAGGACAAATAAGATGGTGAATGAAGATACTAATGAATTATTTTTGCAAAGAAATGCTATTGCCTTTTAAATCATCAAGAAAGATACCAAATAAGATTATGCAAATATTATGATACAAATACTGTCCCCGAAACTGGAATAATCTATCTAAAAGCCATGAATGGAAGATGACAATCTTAAAACATAAAGACATCAGTGTTAAAGATGAGCTTGTTTTATGCAGTTCCCCATTTTTCATCATGACAGTTGGCTCCTGCAAACTAATGACACAAATTTCTCTTTTTCTCTGTAGTTTTCAAAGCAACTGATTGCCTTTGTTGTTATTTGTAGCCTCTGAGAGGTCTTAATAAATGAGTTTGATGTAGGATAGGAAATGATTTACAGAGTGTAGGCAAGCTATTTGTCTCTGTTTCTCTGTCTGCAACCTGAAGTTGACACAAGTTACAGAAGCATAGTGAGGAATATTTTTCATCGTCATTGGTGGCAGAACAGGGGCTAATGCCATAGTATTGCCAGTATAGGCAGCTGAGATTATTTAACCTCTGTGGAGAAGACATCACTTTCTCTTCTGGAAAGAGTATCCCAAATCTTCCTGCCTGGTCACATTGTTTCTGTGTGCCTACGGCTTTCTCTTTCCTGCATGTTGAAAGTAAGTGGGGGCTTGTGAGTGAGTGTCTCTATGTAATAGCGAGACAGATGATTCAACGGTAGTTACAGCTGCTCTTGAGACAACAATCAGAACAGACAGAAATTAGGCAGAAGTAAGAGATCAGCAACCTGTAATCAATCCACTAGTACTGTCATTTTTAGGTATCAGTCAGGCTTGCCATTAGATGCTGTGCTGCACTGGAGATATGGACTCTCCTTCCCACTTGTCCTCTGAATGACTTGCTCTTTATCCAGCTTCATTAAGTGTTTCACATCTCCCTGACCTGTAACACTGGACACTTGTCCTGGCTTCTCACCAGAAAACAATACTTACTGAGCATTATAACTAACTTCTGTCTCATTATGCTGCTTCTTATCTGTAAATGTTGGTTTTAATCTTTGAAAGAGAATTGTTAGATCCTCACTGAAAGAGGAAGGTAGAAATGAGTTAGTAATATGGAACTTTGATGAATTTTTGGGAAGACAAAACCTAGTCACTTTTAGAGAAAAAAAAAAGAAAGAATCAGACATTGAACTTATTGGAATTATCTATTGACTAACTACATTTTATCAATGTGCTTTTGGTTTTCACTTTGTCATCCATATGATCACCAATACATATTGTTTTACTCCTTCGGTATCTCTCTTTGTTTACTCTGTCCTGATTTATATGACAAATGCAAAGGCCAACCTTTTTTTCACCCCTCCTCCAAAAGTAACCAGATAACTTGGATGTGTTGGATTTTTTGTGCCCAGCCTGAGACATGTAAAAGAAAATCACTTTTTCACAAGGTGAGTCCTCTTCATCCTCAGTAACAGAGAATGATGAAGGTGCTTCCAGCAGAATGCAAATAACAACGTTAATTTCCAAAAAGTTCAGATGGAAGATCCTTAGGGGAGACACAGCTGTACTGTTGTGCTGAATGATCACTGACTCTATCTTGCTGTTCATGTGTTAGTTTACTGCAGACTAGGCAAGCAACCTACAACTCTGTTCTTTCAAACAGCCTTCCAACACTGTTGTAAACCTTCTTTTCTTCTCTGGAAATTAATATCTCTATACACCCCCCATGTAGGCTACAGAGAGCCTCCAAACAAAATGTCTTTGGGGAGAAAGCAATATGAGTTTGTCTCTCAGTAATCTGTCTTATACTGCGATATATGATCAGAAGTTTCACCATATTCTTGTCCTCCTTTCCTGCAGCTCAGTAAATTTGCATCTTCCAAAGTTCACTCTTTATGGGACATATAACCTAAAAAATATACTGTACAATATGGGCATCATGGATGTATTCACTGATAAGGCTGACCTGTCTGGGATCACTGGGCAGCCCCAGCACAGAATTTCCCAGGTAAGTCATACTGCTTTTTGTTTTATGGGCCCATAGCTACTGATACTTATCTAACTTTCTTTACAACTGTTCATGGTGCAAAATATGTGTGAAGAGGCTTTGCTTTACATGAAAAAGGTGACTGTTACTGTACAGAGTGCATTGTCCAGGTTACTTGTGCTGTCAGTGCAGTTGAGTTGAAGCTGGTTATAAATCTGCAGTTTTTTAATCTAGGAAGCCTTTTTGATCTGCGTGAGGCAACTGTATAAAACAGGCATAACTTGTTCTACCTTGGTCTGTCCACACTTTGGTACCATCTCCTGCAGTGTGTTGTTACAGTCATTACGTTGCTTCTTGTCTTTGTGTCTAGATCCTTTAGTCTGCCTCTGGGAAAGCAGGGAGATGTAGAATGTATCACTGATGCTGTTTTATGGAGGGCAGGAGAGAGGAGAAACATTGCTTGCTTTTAAAACTGTTGAAGGAAAGGAAAATGTGATGATCAAAGCATCTGGCTTCAAGCCTACAACCAATGACTCTCACAAGTGCTAGGCACAGGCAAAAGCTACAGATAAGTCATACTTTAATAAATCTGAAGTCGAAAGCTGACAATGCATATTTCATTGACTAATATGAATAAAACAACTCTCGTCATTACTTCAATGAATCAGGATCTGTGAATGTGTTGATTTTCCATGACAAAACGTTTTTCTCTGCTCTAGCTCTCTATTTCTGGCTCTTCTCTTTTGATCCCACTTTTCCCAAGACATTAAGGAACATGGGAAACATAATTTCAGGATGCTATTCATTAGCTAATCTGAATGTTAATTCTTCAACTATATGAACTTTTAGTTAAATGTGTTAATTAAATGTGTAAATTATATTAAAGTTAAATGTGATCTTGCTCCCTTGACCTTTAGTCTAATTCTACAGACCCACACAAATAGATGCAGGGAAGAAATGTCTCTCCACCTGGAAAGAACTTTACCTCTTTGGGGCTAGGAAGACTGTGCTGCATGTAGCTTGCTGGTTTTTCTCCCCAACTTTGCTCTCTCTGTGCACAGAGACACACCTGTGCATCTGAAGCTTATTTCTTACCAATAACTTCTGGCACTTTTAGATCAAGTTCTTATTTAGGTGACTAGTTTTGTACCCCTCTTGAATTGTAACATATCTATTTCTTCACAGGCTATTCATAAGGCTGTGGTAAAGGTGGATGAGACTGGCACCGAAGCAGCAGCTGCAACAGGCATGGAAATAGTACCTATGTCTGTTCCAGTTACTATTACATTCAACAGACCCTTCCTAATGGTCATAACTATGAACAACAGTATAATCTTCATGGGAAAAATTGTGAACCCTCTGAAAAAGGATTAAGTTGATGTCCACATTAGGTATGAGGTGATGTTAAATCAAGTGTTTGACCTGATGAATATGGCACAGCTATAGAGGGCTCTCCACCTCTTAACTGATGTTATCCACTGATTTTTTATAGATGAAACTCTTCAACAACTTAAGTTGACAGAGTTGCATGTTTGTTTGGGCCTTATTTTTTGATTGTTAGTTTGTTTTGTTGTTTTTTTTTTTTTAAAGAAGGTTGCATTCAGACAGAATTGTCATTAGATCTGGAACAAACAGGCCTTTGTGATACTGGCAGTACCGAGACATCTTATAGCAGGGAAGATGAGGAGCATGTGCATGGAGAGGATTGTGTAAGCTTCTTCACTCCTGGCTTCATGGCTGCCTTATTGCCTTTTTTTTTTTTGTATTGGCTGACAAATGAGTACAAGTTACAGAAGTTTACTCCTTGTGTCCATTTTCCTAATGACGTGAGGTTTATATCTAGCACAGATCTTAACATGCATGATGCTTACTACTTTGTACAATACCATTGGTGTTCATTGAGTCTATTGCCACCTTGCCTTTCAGCTGTTGTCCCAGCTATGCTGCTGCAAAGGGGTCACAAAGAAGGTGGGTTTTGCCCTACAGATATATACAGGGCTGCCCACTCTTTCCATGAGTTTAGAGTCCATACTTATTCCAGGGCAAACATCAGAGGGTCTAAGAATTGGGTCTAAGAAAAGAAGAGGTAGCCAACTACAGTTCAGTGCCCTGGAGCCAACCTTTGTTAATAACATATACAGCTCATAGCAGCCAGAAGACTACTTCTAGCCTATGCCTGCACATAAACCAGCTTCTAGAAGCCCTCAAGCAGCAGGAAACACAAATCATCTCCCGCTGTGATGCCAGTGCCTGTACAATTACTGTCTGGCCCTGGGAGATTACCCATGGTAGTAAGCACCATTCCAGAATTGTCTGTAGGATCAAGCACCCTACCAGTACACTTACACCCCATCAGTGACACTTCCTATGTCTCTTGACATTACCCCTTCTGTTCCCAGACTGTCTAGTAATATAGCATTGGTACTCTATTTCTCATCTGCTTCACAGTATAGCTACAATATTATAAGGATTTGTTTTCACAATTAAGAGACGCGGTACTAAAAGTCACATTCATAATGCACATGCTTATTTATTTTTTGTCTACTTTCCTATCTATTTTTTCTTCTACTTTTCACAGAATCTATCATTATTTTATTTCTTTGCTCATATTCATGGTATATGTCTGATCTCTGGTTGCAGGAGGGGTAAATTATTGACTTAAATGGGTTAGTCTGTTAATAGGTATTAAGCATTAACACCAGCCTTTGTACAGCTTTGAAATATGCAGACAAATGTACTACAGTATAAGAGCAACAATGAATAAACATGACATTAGAAAGTTTCTAATTTTGCTGTTTTATTTCTCTAATACAGACTTACAACTTAAGTATTCTTCAAGTAGGTTTTTTTGATCGGTGTCAACAAACAGTTACCGCTATATACATGAGATCAGCGTGACAATGCCAGTAATGAGCTTCAGAAAGCCCTCTGCCTTTGGCCTGAGCAGTCAATCCCTGATCAGCACATAGTAGGTTGTCTCTGTGAGGAGAGTATTTTTGAGGAAGGTTGGGCATTTCTTTGATGCAGGTCTGTTTATATCAAAGACTATAGCCAATATGCTGCTTTTACTCTACAGAGGTGTGTGTCTTCTCTTCTAAAAAGCTCTCTCTTGCCTCCCTCTAATAGCTATGTTACCAGTCTTGGCATGTGTTTTGAGTTGTGGTTCCTGTTGTTCCATAAATAATATATAGGCCATCTAGATTGTACATTTTTTTAACAGATTATAACAGGAAAACAAGAGAAGTGCTTAGAAGCTATCAGCTTTTTGTAGAGGAACTCACTTCTGAATTAAAACCACAGTGAAGAAAAACTCATCTGTGTGAGAAATATTCAATCCATTGTATATGTACTTCCTTTGCAGTGGTTGAGCCTGAGCAACTACTTCAAGTTGAACTCACAATAGATTTTTCTAAAAACAATAAAATCAAAGAGCAAGTAACAGCAAATTATACCACCTGTTCAGTATGCCTGCAAGAGCTCTTAGCTGTCTCCAGAGGGGAAATGTTAAGCTTTTTACTGTGACGTATCAGTTAGACTGGTCTCTGTAATAAGAGTAATAAGAAGTGGCAAAAGTGACATAAGTTTTTAAAAAGAGATGCAAATGAGCATACAGTGAATTGCAGAAGAGATAGACCAGCCTTGGTATTTTTGACTTTTTGTATTTCTATGGTTATGACAAATCACTGAAGAACTCACACAAGCCATAGAATCATAGAATTGTTTATGTTGAAAAATGCCTCTAAAATCATTGAGTCCAACTGATAAACTAGCACTGCCATTTTCATGACTAAACCATATCCCTAAGTACCACATGTCACCACTACATGTCTTTTAAATGTCTCCATGGGTGCTAACTCAACCACTTCACCAGGCAGCCCATTCCAATGCTTGACTGCTCTTTCAGGGAAGAAATTTTTCCTAATATCCAATCTAAAACTCCCTTGGCCACAGTATTTCTAATACAAGCCAGGATGCCATTGGCCTTCTTGTCCACCTGGACATACTGCTGACTCATGTTCAGCCACTGTTGATTAACACCCCCAGGTCCTTTTCTACCAAGCAGCTTTCCAACCACTGTGCTCCAAGCCTGTAGCATTGCATGGGCTGTTGTGACCCAAGTGCAGGACCTGGCACTCAGTCTTGCTGAGCCTCATACAACTTGCTTTGGTCCATTTCTTAAGCCTGTCCAGATCTCTGTGAAAAACCTTCCTGTCCTCAAGCAGATCTACGCACTTGCCCAGCTTGGTGTTGTCTGCAAACTTACTGAGGGTGTACTTGATCCCTTCATTCAGACCACTGATAAAAATGTTAAAAAGAACTGGTCCCAACATTGAGCCCTGGGGAACATCACTTGTGGCCAATCATCAACTGGATTTAACTCCATCCCCCACCACTCTCTGGGCCCTCATATTCAGACAGTTTTTTACCCAGGAAAGAGTATGCTTGTCCAAGCCATGAGCAGCCAGTTTCTCAAGGAGGATGCTGTGGGAAATAATGTCAACAGCTTCACTAAATTCCACATAGGCAACATCCATGACCTTTCTCACATGCACTAAGTGGGTCACCTAGTCGTAGGAGATCATGTTAGTCAAGCAGGTCCTGCCTCTCATAAACCTATGTTGACTGGGCTTGATCACTTGGTTGTCCCATATGTGCCGTATGATGACATTCAAGGTGATCTCTTCTGTAACCTTCCCTGGCACCAAGGTCAAGCTGACAGGCTAGTAGTTCCCCAGATTCCCCTTTCCACCCCTCTTGTAGATGAGTGTCAGACATGCCAACCTCCAGTCTACTGGGACCTCCTCATTTAGCCAGGACTGCTGATAGATGGCTAAATGTGGCTTGGTGAGCCTTTCTGACATCTCTCTTAGCACCCCTGTGTGGATTCCATCCAGGTCCCTAGAATTGTGTCTGAGTGGTATAGGAGGTCACATACCATTTCCTCTTCGATTTGGGGGGCTTGTTTCTGCTCCCCATCCCTGTGTTCCAGCTCAGGGGGCTGAGTATCCAGAGAAAAGTGGTCTTACTGTTAAAGACTGAGTAAAAAAAGTCATGCAGTACCTCATTCTTTTCCTCAACTTTTGTCACTGTGTTTCACCCTGTTTTCATTAAAGCGTGGAGATTATCCTTAGTCCTTAGTTTCACAGAATCACAAAGAATCACAGAATGATAGGGGCTGGAAGGAACCTCTGAAGTTCATCTAATCCAATCCCCCTGCTAAAGCAGGTCCACCTAGATCAGATTGCTAAAGCATTTATAAAAATGACAATAGCCAGAATCTTTTACCAAAATAGTCTTTGAATGAATTGATATCTATGTGGATTACAGTGGTTCAGAAATAAGATTCCTTAACAAAAGATCTCGAAAAAACCCTAAGCTAGTATGGAGAGAAGATCCTTTACAAACAATGAGTTCTGGTATGTGTTATTCAGAGAAGACAGAGGTCTTGTGGAACGTTAATGAATTGTGAGGTGACACATATGTCTGATGGTCCCACCTTGTTCATGGGTAAAGCTCTCACAGTACTCAGTGATTGGCTGGTAAAATGATGGGGGAAAATACTGTCAATAAATACAAAGCAAAGATTACAATGGAAGAAGGACTTGTTATATGGTGTGGCGGTCTCTTATGACAGACATTGCCACTCAGGATAGAGATTTTACAGTGATGATGAAGAGGCCACAGAATATGTTATCTCTATGCTCAGTGCTGATGAAAAAGGAAACTCAGCAGTGGGAGATACAAAGTAAAGGAGAGAAAGGAAACATCAGTGTGCCCCTGTGCCATCGTACGCCCACACTGTGTACATATGTGCAGCACTGGATACTGAACTAGGTGAACCTTTAGTCTGAGCTAAGGGTGGTTATTTTAGATGGCTTATAGGGCAACATAATCTGTACACAGCCTGTGTATCAATGGGCTCAACTCAGAGCCAGAGCCTAAGTGTTTCTTTCTTTTTCTATGCCTGAGGGTGTCTAAGACAATAGTATGGGGCTGGCAGTTAAGAGTATTTTTATTTCCTCAATTAACAGTAATACTTCTCTCAGCTCAATGGTTCAGTACAAAATAACTGAAAAATCGAAGACAATTTATATGACTCAGTAGTTTATGAGCATTCATTATAAAAAAATAAGTTAATTTTTTGAGCGATTTTACAATGGGCTTTTTACCACTTCTTTGAATGATGAAAAATGCTTATTTTCAGTTTTGGTTATTTTACAAACAATGATCATACTTTTTACAATCACATGATTGCCTTACTATTTGTTAGTGCACTGTTTCTTCATAAAGACTAACCAGATCTATCATATCTCTTATTTAATGTGTCTGTGTCTTGTTCTTTAATTTGTCTATCAAATATATATATTTAAATGGGAATATCTCATTATGAGTCTGATTTTCCCATCAGATTCCCACCAAACTTTTCTGACTATATGTTTTTTTTTTTTTTAATGGGAATTAGTTTACAGTATATCAATTCTAAAGTATTTTTTTTCTCTACATCTATGACCTTATAACATATGACAAATCTATTTTTAGTCCATGAAAAAAAGCAAATGAGAATAAAACTTTGATGGCAAAATAACAACCTCTTGTTCAGGTCCCTTATAACTGATACAGAAGTATTTTCCATTCTGACTTGAAGAAATAAGTGCCTCACCTGAACTTTATTGTAAACAATGATTTCCTTTCCAGTCAGTCTTTTTCTACAGTAGCCTTTAGATAATGTCTATAATTCCATTTTGGTATTATAATCACATCAAATTTCCCAAGACAAATTTCAAGATTTTGAATTTCCCAAAGTTATGACACAAAAATTAAAATTTCAATAATCTTCCTGAAAATGTTTTTGAAATTTACTTCTGTTTTATTGATAAATGGTACAAAACTTCGTCACTGGATAGCATCTTAGAAAATAAAAGTTAGTGTGGAACATTTTCAAAATTTCTGTTTGAAAATGTTCTAATTTCTCTGACTCTGTTTTCTTACTTGCAAATTGCTCCCTCAGACAACTTCCAAAAAGTATTTTTAAGGAGGACAGTAAGCTCAATTGTAAGCCTACTACCATCAAAGATGAAGCAGGGATCCCAGTTTAAAGGATATATGGACTTCCTAGTTTTGGCTATGCACCAAGTGGCCATGGAACAGTAAAATACGAAGGCCATGTGCTGGTAAACTGTGTTTAGAACATGCTGACAAAAAAATGCCTCTGTTGGAGACAGTGAATCTCTTTGGGAATCTCTCTCTTTGGGTTAGTCCTGGCTTGCACGTTTCTGTTACTGGTGAGGAGATTCTAGCCACTCTGCTTCACAAATTACCTCAGGATGGTTCTTCATAGTTCAGAGATCTCCAAAGAGCAGGGGATGCTAGGTGTCTTCTGTGAGGTAATATTTGGGTGTTGGGTTTGGAGTTATAGTAATTATGAGTGTGGAGGCGAATTAGAAAAACAAACGTGTTTGTTAAGAGATTAATTCAATCATCATTAGTATGAGAGCTGGAGCATTCACAAAGGCTAGAGACCAGTTCAAACTCGTTTTCATAATCCCCACCCACCAAAGTTCTAGCAAAGGCATTAATTTAAAGAATATTACATCATCAAGGGAAAAAAAATACTCTCACTGGCTGATCAATGAACTTGAGAGGAGGACATCATAACCTAGAAGTCCTCATGACCTGATTAACCTTTTTGCTATGTACATCTGAGCTATATTCTTGCTAACCTCAGTCCTAGGAGTGCCATAATGCTCTGCTGCTCTATGGAGGAAGACATATACAAATCAGTCTGGGCTTTCACTGATTCCCAAAGGTTGAATTCTCATAATGGATCTTGTTATGACAACTTTGGAATTGTCTTCCTCCATGTTTCTTCAGGGGGCTCTGTTGACCATTGAGAGCCAAGCTGATGGAGGGAACAAGACATAGGGACAGGGCACGCCACAGAGGCAAGAGTGGTTTGCATGTGACTCTGGGTAACACGAAGAAAGGCAGGCAAAGAAAGAGCAGATATCAATATGTAGCAGAGTACTAGACAGGATATTAACCACCTTGGAGTAGAGAAGTTTAGATCTGTACTGAAATAACCACAATTCTAACAGTTTTCATTTAAAACTAACACATTTTAGATGCTTATGTCATTGCTGATTACTTGGAAAGATGCTCTTTTTTTTTTTTTTTTTGGATAGTCTGCTTGTTGATCTAGAGTAGGATTTTTAAATGCTACATTGTGTTGACATAAATTTTCTTCCAATGTAGTTAAAGCAGTGGCCAGAACAAAGCTTCATCTACTCTATATCTATTCAGAGTAAAATTGTGATCTACCTCCCTTCTGCATTTTTTTCCTGGTGTGCTTTTGTATTTGTATCCTCATTTTTAACAGAGCTATTCTGAATGAGTAGAGAATGACAGAGTAATAAACAAAGTAAATTGCTTCTGTGGCTGGCAACAACACTTTCTGGGTTCTTTCTTCGAGCATGCCAAAATCCACACTGTGTATTTGGGCAGCTGAGCTTCTGAGTCACAGAATAATGTCATTACTATTTACTTCAATCCACTTTGATCAGTCTTGCTTGACCAGCTACATATTAAAGATACTCGATTTGGTATCACTCAGGAGTACAGAGGAGGTAAAGGAAGCAATTCAGATGAGATGGTCCCAGATAGCAGAGTCAATGGACCAAATGGAAAGGTGCAGAACAACTTTTTAATGAAGGCTTTCAAAATAAAGTTAGTTGCTTAAGTCTTGGATTACTCATTGGGATGGTTCTTGTTAAGTATATTTTCATGTTGTATAGACATACATTTATTACAATTTTAAGTACTATATTGCTGTTGGAAACCCATAATTAATTGATTAATTTCTTTCTTTCTTTAACGCAAGAACATTATTGGGAAAGAAGGATGGGCCAGTAGTTACAAGCATTGGGCTGGGACTTGGGAGTTTCTGCTTCCCTTCCCAGCTCAGTCACAGGATCACTTTGTATAAATTTAACTCCCTGTCTGCTTACAGCTATCCACCGAGGATGATCATTCTTCCTTTCTTTGTTTAAACCATCAGAGCAGGATTCAAGCGCCTTACAAAAGTAAATATCTTGATTTTAAAAGCACAACCCTGGACTAGCAGTAAAGGCAGAACTTCAGGTGAAACAATCCCTGCTGGAGTGGTCTTTGGATCAAACTGGAATGTGAAAAACAAACCTTTTTAGTGAGCACAGTGATCTTATCCTTCTTTATTTTCCTGTACAAGATTCTTGTGCAGTAGATACGGGCAACAAATAGTTGCATTTTCTTGTCATGAAAGGAAAAATTTTGATAAAAGTCTTGGCTTGGATAGTGTTTTCAGGTGCATGTAGATTACTAATACTTGCAATTAAAGTGTGCTTAACCACCTGTCCCTGTGCTGTAAGGTACACAGGTGGATCTTGGATGTACATGCTAAGCACGCCAGGAAAGCAGATGCTTTCTGTTAAATCAAGAGAAGTTTTTATGGAAGCTCCAATTTAACTTTGCAGCTGTATAAAGCTACATCTTGCAGACTTTCAAATTGTGTATCACTGTTACCAAGGGAAGTGCCATAGCATCAAACATATACAAATTGTGTGGTCTTCATTAAATGCAATAAAGAACTGAAATGATGCTCAAGGCCATTGAAAGTAATGTTTTATTTTCGTATTACCTTATCTCAATGAGAAAGTTAGATGTGTCATTTTCACTTTCCTGATGGGAAAACTGAACCCCATCAGGCAGTGTTAGTGACGTTCCCAAGGTCAAAGCTGAGCTGCTCAGCAGAGCTAGCAACGTGTCCTGAATTTTCAACCCAATGCTTCTCTCATTAGGCAGTCCATCCCATCCCATCCTGAAGTAATTCCAATATCCCAAACAGAATCTGCACAATGGAGAATATTCTTGGGAGATCTTTATAGTCAATAAGACTGCAAAGTGAGTTGTTTGTTTTTGTTTTTGTTTTTTTGTCAACTGTTTTGAGAGGTAGAAGGAAAAAAGAAAGTGGAATGCGTACTATTTTTTCCACAAAACCTCTGTTGGAAATCATTTTGATGTTAAAAATCTCAGAAGGCTATTGTGTTACTACTATAAGTATTACAGAAACACTCAAGTCTGAAAACAAACTCTATGGTGAAGACGTTATATGCAGAAATAGTGAAAAACAGGCCTTCTTTTGAAAGATTTTGGGGTCTAAATAAAAATGTCTAAAGTTAGAGCAACCTGCCTACTCTCCTGCCTCTTTCTCAGGAGGGCTCCAGTATGCTATAGATTCTGTGTCACATCTGCCAATCTGCACACTTCAGAAGCAGCAGTAGAAGGTTTAATTGATATTAATACACCATATATTTAACACATCTGCTACATTTTAGCAGGTAATTTATAACTGGCATTGGTTTTTAGACCAAAAAATGGTGATGAGTGTTAGTTTTTGGTCATTGTCAATGGTATAGTGTATTTTAAAAAAAAGGCTAGTCTCTGCTCTCTACTCAGTTTATACACATTAGTGATGCTAATTCAAATGAAAACCAGTTCTGTGAGCAGAACTCATGAATGTTCTCGTTACTATATACAGGCTGTATTTCATCCCCATTTCACAAAATCGCAGAATGGTAAGAGTTGGAAGAGATCTCTAGAGATCATCCAGTCCAATCCCCTGCTAAAGCAGGTTCACCTAGATCAGGTCACACAGGAATGCCTCCAGGTGGGTTTGGAATCCTCCAGAGAAGGAGATTCAACACCCTCCCTGGGCAGCCTGTGCCTGGGCTCCCTTGCCCTCACAGAAAGAAGTTTCCTCTTATGTTTACATTGCCTTTCTAAACTAATGATTTTTTCCTTCCTGACAGAACATCGGAGGAGACTGTTTTACTCTGTAAAAAGTATGGAAAGCATGACATGACCACTGTGTGCAAATTCAGCCTTTTTTCTTCATTGTGTACCTCATCCAGACTAGAAGAACCATGGTTCACTAGACATCTACATATCTTCTATCTTAAAAATCTTCCCTGATCTCTGTCTGCCTGATCCTTTCCAAAGACTATTAAATAACTTGAAACTATCAATGGAGAAGGGACAGTAAGACAACATCAATTTCCTTCCTAATTCCACACAGTTTCCTTCATATTGCTGCTATCTCAACAGAGCTGTGGTCTATGTACTTTAAGTTTACACATCTTTATGTTACTTATAGTAGATTTGTAGGGATGAAGATTTTGATATTTTAGGTGACCTGTATGTCTGTGTGCCATAATTCCAGAACAACTATTATTGTTGCTATGTTGTCATGAAAAGTATAATATCCTGACCTAAGGTATAGAAGGATCACAAAAACACTGGACAAGTTAAATGGGTCTGTTGTCATCAAATATATCAGCCACTGGTTAATTAACGTATATTTAAACTTGCTAGTGAATGATTTGTTCAAATAAAAAAAAGACTATCAGGAAGCTGTTGAATGATACTACATGGACCTATTTCTCCTGAAGAAGTTAAAAAATGAGTTGGAGTGTGACCTACATGAAGTTCACAGCAGTAACATACACCTGAGTAAGACAGACTTTGTTGTGGTTTCAATTATCAGAGGAAAAAAATCCACATCTGGTTATTTCAGTATTCTGGACTTTTATTCCTATTAAAAATAAGTACTAGAGAAGCAAGATACAGTTCAGTAGATGAATGATCAGTATTAATATGGTTAATGTGGTTTCATGACAAAATTTTAGAGTTGAAATTGTAGTCTGTGGAGAGGTGGGACTGTAAATTGCTCATGGCAGTGTGTAGTACACCTGGCACACGTGCTTCTGTTCATCATTTTAGGTTAAAGCTGGTGCAGCACCTTATTGCTGCTGCTGTAATGAAATGCTAGGGAAATGCCTTGTTAAAGTGTAGCTTAACACTATCGAAAAAGCACCAGTAATTATCAGGCCTCACAAATGAAAAAGAAAACAAGAGGCTTATAAAAATTTTGTAACTTGTTTCATCCTTGACCACTGTGATCTGTCATTCACCTAGGATCTGAAGAGTAAAATAATCTCTGTGTTTGTGACCTTTTATACACAGAATTAGAAGGATAAAGGCAGATGAGAAGAGAATAAAATGAAGAAAAAAAGAAGCCCAAAGAACATAGCAAAGCTTAGTGAAGCAAAGAGAAGCAAAGCAAGCAAGGCAAGACAAGACAAGGCAGGGCAGTCGTTTCCCCGAGAGGCTTGGCTGAGGTGGCCGAATGAGGACCCCAGTGGGGTCTCCCATTATGAAATGGCCCAGGTGGCCAAAGACCATGCCAGCTAGGTGAGAAGACTGATAAACCCCAGGATGCTCGGCCAGTGAGGGATGATCTGAGATCTAAAGGAACAAATCAAAAGGAAAGGCGAAAAGGAAACAAACAGGAAAAGAGGAGTGTCAAGACAAGGTTTATCTATGTTCTATCTGTATGTTTACCTATGTTTGTAATGACAAAATTACACGTGAGTAAACAAGTACAAAGTAGAAAATGTCATCACAACTGGGGAAACATATTGCACGTCAGTACTCAACCATAGTCTTTGTTACGTGGAAAAATTCAGTCAGCTTGACCCACTAGCATTTTAGACTTATTAGAAAAACTTAATAGAAACAAGAAGTACTTTTTTTTTATTTAAAAAAGTCATTTTGTGGGAGAGGGATAAGGTGAAGGAGAAGTGAGTGTGCACATGCAGTGTATGCATGTGTTGGAGTAGTGAAAAAGGCTTGCTATTTGTATCCCCACCACCTGTCAGTAATTCAGATGCACACAGAACTGAGATATATTAAGGAATCACATCTGTCAAAGTAGGAAATCCATCTAGAATACACATCTATCACATATCCTCTCAATGGTATGCAACTACAATCAGATGGAGAAGGTTCAGGCAATGAGTTCAGAATCTGTTTTCAGGCTGAGTATCAGGAGGAAGATTTGGCTCTGGTCAGACTTTGGAAGAGTGCCGGGCTGCTGTGATGTGTGGCTGCTAGCTCCTTATGTGCTTCGTCATGGCACAGAAAGTCTGACTTCTGCCACCAAGACTTAGTATCTGTTTCCAGTGGTTTCAGATACAATCTCCTGGCTTTCAGGAGGGTCCTAACTACACAAGGTTTGTGCTAAGCTACTCCACATGGTCAGAGGCAAAAGACAATATGTCATAACTTGCACTCAAATGGTTGAAAATCATCAGCTCCATTGGCTGAATCACAGAGATGATCCTTGGAATTGCTATTGCATCAATATTTGCACTGTTTCCTCCTTTTTTTGGCTGGTTCTAATTTTTACCAGGTCTGTTTAACATTTAACAGTGGAAATTAAGCAGAAGATGATGTGGCAGTATAAATATCAGTGTGCAAAACAGCATGGTCAGCTGAATGCAGCAGGGCTTCTGAATGTGTAAGTACCACACATGCTTTTTTCTTAGAGACTTGCAAATGATGCTTTCTGCAGTCAGTGGACTTTTCAAGTTATGTTAATTTAATTTGTGTGCTTGTGACTTGGTTGCTTGTAGGTGTTGCAATTAAATATTAATCAAGCAAGGGACCAGTGGGACCTGATGTTCTGGAGTAATATGCCTAGCTGGAAATTAGACTAAAGTAAACTTTGAAGTCATCGGGACTTATTAAGTAGTTTTTAAAGGAGAATATAGGTGGAATCACCTTTTAGGTTGGAAATAGCTTTCACAGTAACCCAAAATCAGCACAATCCCACTAGTGACTGAATGACCAGATCCAATCTATAACTTCTTCTGTTGAAAATGTATAAGACAACCACTGAATTACTAAGACCAAGCTCTCTAATTAGGACAGTGGTGAGTGTAGGGGTCTATGGAAGGCCACAATTTCAATTTAATTTTCCCTTTTATTCTCACAGACAAATTCATTTTGTCGAATTGCTGAGAATTATTCTCTGAATGTCAAATTTGCAACTAAAAAATACATCTCAGATTTAATAAAGTCTTTTCAGTTTCTTCCAGTTTGAAGTGATAATAAAAAATATTTTTGATAAAATTTTCTAATATCAAAATGTTGAAATTAATGCAATTAACATCTCTAAAGGGGATACTATGTTGGGAAAACGTGGTGATAATAGTGTTTTCGATCTTCTGGTAGAAGTACTTATTTGCTATTTCTGTAGAGACCTGTGAAACTAAGGGAAGTTTTTTTTAATTGATCTGTTATAGTATAAGTTTAAAAACAGGCCTAATACAAGTTTGCTGCAGAAAAATCATACTCTGCTTCAAAAATTCTTTGAAGTTTAGACTAAACTTTGCTATTTGGACATAGGAAGTGGTCCTTTTCACTTGAGTGTGCTATAAGTCATATAACTAGAGAAAGTCTACAAAACGTTAAACAGCAAGTACTTTTGAAACACCTTCTGTACTATGTTTGTCTGCAGTATATAAGGGTGATTATTTTGGTAGGCAGAGAGAGTTCTGCTTAAAAAAAGATTAAAACAGTTGAAACGTAATACCATCTAGGGTGGTATTCCCTCTTTTGATATAAAGAAATTGGTATTTCTTACTGCAGGTCACTGCAGTGGTCATTTTCTGCTCTCATACATACTTGGATCCTAGTAAATATAAGAACACACAGCTAGTGTATACTTTTGCTATAGAAACAAAGACCACTATACCAATAAAAAAATAAAGCAACTCCTTAATCACCAAGAATTCTGGAATTTGGATTGCCATCAGAAATTTTGTCTAAATCTCATTTAGATAGTAGATACTGTCATCTTTCCCATCTGGAAATAAACATGGGACCAAGAGGACTTCACCTTGGTAGGACACAGGAAAATGTATTCCTGGCAGAGAAGGATACATGCAGATTGAGTTGTCTGGAAACCAGAAGACAAGCCATAACAGTAGAAACGTTCTGGAAATGTTTTCATGTAGAAGCTGCAAGTGCAAAAAGCTTGTTATGTTTCCGAAGAGGATTTATAATAATATGTCTCCCCAGAACAGCAGAGAACTGAATTCAGTAAACTAGAGACTTGTTTCAGCTCCTATGGAGGGCAGGAGGGTCATGTGAAGCACCTAATGCCAGCATTAGGAGAGCAAGCATAACAGCATAACAGAGAAACTTGTCATCTCCAAGGGGATTAATCTGAGTGTCCTTTGATTCTCAAATGGATTTGTGCTCCTTTTTTCCTCTTAGCCCCAGGTCCTTCCTCTGTCTCTAGAGGGAGCCACACATCCCCTACTGATGAATGCATGGTGAGGAGCAAACCACCATCTAACAAACAAGCAACACTTGATGCAGTATCCCTGAAAAGAGGGTCTCTTCATCCCAAACATGCACCTCATTATCTGGTGCAAACCTAATGCTTCCCGTGTGTCTTAATGCCCACTTCTAAGTGCCCTGCTGCCATGGCACAGGATGCTCCAAGCTTTTGCCTTGAATTTTGCCTCGAAGTTTGTGTAGATGACTTTTGTCTTATCCTTTAGCTGTGTCCAATGACTGGCCATGAGAGTAAGTAACCACGAAGTAAATAGGTGAATTTAACAGGCACCTGGTAGTCCATGATAGCTGTCTGTGCTGCTGCCTTGATGAAGGTGAAAGAATTTACACCACTTCCAGTGAGATATGAGCTGCCTCACATTGCCTTACATTTACCATACTGAATTTGGGCAGATACTGTGGAGTATTTGGTGTCTTTGAGACCCACATCCTGTCTTAACTCGTAACTTATTTGTTTAGCTATATCGTGTAGGAGAAAGTGATCCAGGGAAGATAATGTCATTGTTAATAGAGATTATTTTATATGTGTATATATATATATATGCCAATGAAGAAGGCAATTGTCTTTTCAGGGCAGTTAGCATGGAGTATTATGATGTTATTATGCCTGAAATTTTAGTTTAGAATTTGGTTGATTTATTAATGAAATTTAACATTTGTATCCATGGACACTTTAACTATCCTATGTACAGTAAATCTTTACAGTTGCAATATATAATATTTATGCTAAAAAACTGTTAATTATTTCTTACTACTAAGTTTAGCATTAGCAACTGCTCATCTAATGACTGTTTATTTTGTAACAGAATGATTTGAAAAGAAGATGAAGTGTCTCCTGTACCTGTGTTTACTCCTTGCTGTTCTTTGTGCTGCAACCCATTGCCACCATGAAGAAACTTGCCATGAATTTGATACTACTAATTTACGTGATCTGACAGAAAATTTATTAACACATAACTGTGATAACCAAGGCTCCAACTATGCAGATTTTGTATTTAGATTTTACAAGCATGCTGTATCAAAAGAAGCTGACAAAAATGTCTTCTTTTCTCCCCTGAGCATCTCCACTGCCTTTGCAGTGCTGGCTGTTGGTGCTAAGTCAACCACCTTGTCTCAAATTTTTGAAGGACTGGGCTTTGATGGTCTATCTGAGACTCGCATACATGATATACATGAAAGTTTTCATAAAGTTTTAGCAGTATTGAACTGCACTGACGTTAACATCACATTAAATATAGGGAATGCCTTTTTTACAGCTATTGGGTATAAACCACAGGAGACATTTTTACAAAGCACCAAACAATTTTATGATGTAGATTTTTTTTCCAGTGATTTCCATAAACCAGAAGAAGCTAAGAAGTGTATCAATAAATATGTAGAGGAGAAAACCAAGGGGAAAATTCCTGAATTAGTTACTCATCTTGATCCAAATACTATATTGGTTCTTGTTAATTACATTTATTTTAAAGGTAAGATACTTACACAGAATTTTCCAGTAAATGATTTTGTTGAAAACAGAAAATTCTAGGGAACCTTTGATCATTTATTAGCTGAGTGATTATTTTTGAAAGAACTAAACTGTGCAAGACCTTCAAAGATAAGATTAGATCAGGACAAAAGCAAAGTATCTGATTGTTGAGAATTTTTTTTTGCTTGATTTTGGCCAGTTTTCCTGAGACTTGTGGACAGAGAAGTTCCACTGACAAAAATTTGTTCACTGACAGAAGTTCCACTGACAAACCTTAGTGGATTGCCTCATAGACAGAACCACTGCATGCAGTCTTGCTGGTTTGAGGGTATAATGACTAAAGATGATTCCAAGATCTCTATGCTAATTGTATGTGCAAGTCAAACTTAGTGGACTGACATCCATACACTTCCAGGGTCCTCAGTATTATGGAAGATCTGCTAGGTATACTGCATGCAAATCAGAGACAAAGCAATTTGAGGACTCGTGCTTCTGGAGCCCTGCTTGTATGCTGAATCCTATATTTTGCTGATGAATTCCTGACCAGGCTGAGTGCAGTCAGCTTGCATCAGATATGGCTAACAGGAAAGGCATAGCATGCTCCTGTGGCTGAATGTTTAAGTGCTTGAATTTAAATGGCATATAAAACAGAAGTGATGGGAACATATGGCTATAATAGAAACAGAATTCTGTCAAATACTTATTATTAAGCATTTGTTGTTTTAAGCAAGACAGGACTTATAATAACTATGATGAGCTTACTGCAGAGCTAAAATGCTTTATTTTGTGTTATGTAGGAGGTTGAAATGATTTAGTGATCCTCTTCTCCCACAAAGAGCCCTCCAGCATGCTAACATTTAAGTTGGTCTGATTTATATCCATCATTTTTTATGATGTTCACATGTTTGAGTGCAATATCTTCTCTTTTCCCCTATTAGCTGCCTGGGAAAAGTCTTTTGATCCTTTGAATACATACGAGGATGATTTTTCTGTTAACACAAATACATCTGTTAGAGTCAAGATGATGCAGCGTGTCAGTAACTATGACAGTTACTATGATGAAGATCTCTCTTGTGAGGTAGTTGAGCTGCCTTACAAGGGTGCCGCACGAGCATTGCTCATTCTGCCTGACGATGGAAAGATGAAGCAAGTGGAAGATGCTCTCTCAAAGGAAACTGTTTGCAATTGGGATACCAAACTTGAGACCAGGTAACGCTAGGTAGATGGATTACTACGTTTGACGACACATCAATATTTTTAAGAGAAATCATTAATTTCAGATTGCCTCCTCCAGGATATAATGTCCTTATTTCATAAAGTGAGGCTTTAGGTGATTCCCAAGATGAATCAGAGCAGAGCTTGATCAACAAGAAATTGCAGGCTCTGTGAGCTGCAAAGTGGGACACAGCATTTAACAACTGCCTCAACTTGCTTGGCTGCCTTTTGGATACTATACCTCTTCTTTCACAGTGTTACCATGATTCATTTTCTTCCTGTGTCTTACATGTTATCCTTCTTTTCCCTTCTTTCAGCCTTTCCATAGCTGGTCTGCTTACTCTCTGTAGTCTTCTAGATAAAAAACTCTGCCAGATGTGTATGTGGCTCTGGGATGAACAAGTGCCAATGAAGAAATTAGATTCTATTTCCAAAATCAAAGACCAGTAGGTACAAAATGATGGCACATCTCTCTGGATGTCAAAAGTGGCCAGGGTATACAAATGCTACTGCCGAGCAAGAGAACGCATTCAAGTTATGCTGAATAGCGTACTATGCTGCCTGTTAACTGAAACAAGGCTGAAATGCTTCACTGCTGTTTTGTTTTCTTTGTTTAACAGGAGATTAGATCTGAAGTTACCAAAGTTTTCTATTAGTGGGGTTTATGATGTTAAAGATCTCTTCAAGGAAATGGGCATTACTGAAGTATTCTCTGGAAATGCTGATCTGTCTGGAATTAGTGGCAGCCGTAATCTTCAGGTTTCACAAGTAAGTGAACAGAGCTGGTGATGGGGCAGTGATTGGTTGCTCTGATCAATTATATTTGGGTTTTTAAAGATTTGCTTTGCTTTTGCTCTTTGTCCTACTGAAGTTATAAGTAAAACTCCCAATGCCATGTAGGGGCTTGCCTAGTAATAGTGGTTTAATACAGAGAAGATCTGTTGTCCCATGTTGTCCCACCTTTGTATTATTTTAACATTACTATTACAGGGCTGCATATTAAGTACGTGGAAACATTGGACAAGATTTTAAATGATTTCTTGGCACTGGAATATGATGGTTCATATGAGATTGTATCAAGTAAATGATAAATGAGGAGTATTATTAAATGTGTGGCGATTTTTTAATATTCTTGAAGTTTCCAGTAAACTTCCAGTTTGCAGTAGCAGAATACCATGTAAATTTAAGTCATGATATAATGTGTCAAAGATGCCAAATACTGCCCCTGTATTATCATTTAAATGTCTTTTATTAACCTTGGAAAAACAGACAAATTGTTGCTAGAGAAAATAAACCAACTAGTGTATGGACTGTTACTACTCCCCTCTACTCAGCACTGGTGAGGCTCCATGTACAGTTTGTCCATTTTTATTTTTAGCGCTCCCTATCCAGCCCTAATATGGAAAACTCTCATATTGCTGGCTATTGGAAATTTTCCATACAAGCAAGTTTGGTCCACTAGATTTTGTCACTCCTAAATATTTCTCCTAAATATTCCATAAGAAAAGAGTTTACCTTCCTCTCTTGCTTACTGTCCCATAAATAAACCACAACATTTTCTACTTTTCCCTCAGGCAATTCACAAGGCCCTGCTGGAGGTTGATGAGGCTGGAACTGAGGCTGCAGGAGCCACAGCAATAATCTTTACCAGAGTTCACCATCCTCCTGTTCCCATCAAATTCAACAGGCCCTTCATTATCCTCATTGCTGACAAAGTAACCAGGACTGTTCTTTTCATGGGGAAAATTGTTGATCCTACTAAGAAGTGATGACCAAGTTATCAGGCATACTGGCATTCAACATGAGTTGTAGCCACTACAGTATTCACACATCAGGGCTACTTAATGCTGCTAACTAGCCACTGATGGAGGAATATTCAGAAGTAAATGACAATTTTCCTTACCAAATTAATAAGAAAATGGTTAAAAAAACCCCAAAACAAAACATCCCAACCCAACAACTGACAGCTTTTACATGTAATGTTTTCCTCAGTTGAGTAATTCAAGTTATTTGGAAGCTTTGGGAAATACCACATGGAAGAAAATTCCTGCCCCATCAATGTCCCAGACCTTTGCTTTTGAGAGGCAAGGAACAACAGGAGGAGAGTTGCACTGGGAGTTTACACATTGGAGTGTGAGGGGTGAATGTTCCCAGAAAAAGTATCAAACAGTATACCTCTGGGTGTTGATACTGAAACCAGGAGAAGTGGGAAAAAACTATTGTCTCAAGTCTCTCTGGAAGAGAACGACACGACTAGGGCAAGAAACAGGTTAGCCTTGTGCGACAATATGCGGAAGGTACAAAGATGCCTATAGTTCACAGTATGGAGCTCCACAAGTTTTGGGGACTAAAGACACCTGGCTAATACTGCTCTCAGCATAGTCCTGATGTTCTTTAGGACTTGAACAATTCTACAAAGCTTTTATGAAGAGGGGGATTTTTGTTCTAACTCTAATAAAATCTGCTTGTTTTGATCTCCCATCATTTGTCCTTGTTGCTTTTGTAGTGTGTGTTAGGGAATGTTCCTCTTCATGTTATCTAGTTGTATTAATGTTAGAGAAAGAAAGGAAGGATTCTGATAGACATAAGCTAGAATTTCCATTTAGAGACTATTTATTCATTCTATCTGTGGTAAAAACTTTTATTTTATGGTGTTGTTCATTTATTTTTGGGTGATTTTATTAATACTTTTCATTTTCCACTACAACAAAACAAATCCTGATTAGGACACCTTAATCTCAGACATGGTTTCTCTCATTCCATGAGACCCATTGATTGAAAATAAGCCCTGAAAGAGAACTAGAGCTTCTTTATAACCCTACTAATTTGTCATTGGCCTGACTTCAGTGACAGCAGAAGAGGATAATACAGTTTACAGTGGCATATGCAACTCCCTATCATAAACATTCAAGATAAATGATCTGTTGTGGGTCTGCCAATCCTGACTTGACATGCTTATAGGAAGCTCTAAGTAAAAAGACTTACCTAAAGACAGTGTATCTCAGCTGATAACCTGTGTGAGGGAAAGTGAACCCACTCGGCTGGGTGCCTGAGAGGCAGCCTAGCTGTGGCTCAACAGACCTGAGTGCCAGAGTTCTCCTGGTAGCCTCTAAGCCACGTAGGAGAAAGTAAATTTGTTCTGTCTGACCTTGGTAATAGTCCACTGAGACTCTGTTTGCTGATGCGATAGCTTCTGTCAGTAAAATTCTGTTTGCTTTGCCCCATGGCAGAGTCCATGTAGTACAATGTCACAAATCATGTAGTGGGATTGCAGGAGTAATATGATACGTGTCTGATGCATTTTACCTTTCATCAGTAAGGGTAGGACCTGATTCAATGCCAAAAGGCACAAAAGATTCAGATAATTAATCATAGAAACACCAACTGCTCACATAAACTCTACTATTCAGATGCTACTGGTACTTTGGACTTTCCTTTCTTATTCCCAGATGTAAGCCTCAACCCTGATGTTTGGAGAACTTGCCCTTGAATGGACACACCAGCCCTCTCCCCACAACTATGTCACCTGTTCAGACCTTGATCACTGCTACTGTTTCAAGGAAATGAGAATTCACCCCGATGTAAGCCAACCCTATTCTATTTGTTTCAGTAAATTCTTTACAACAAAAGCAGTAGGCTTTTTCCTTGTACTTACAAATATTTCAGAGGATTGGTAAGCTCTTAAAAAAAAGAGATTATTATGATAATTCCTAGGCAAAGAGGGTTTTGACTGTGGATTCTGAGAAACATGAGTACCTGGATGGCAGCTACAAGACAGTCTCAGTGCCTTACAACTCAACTCATCCTTGACACGAAGAGACATTATATATTCTATAAGCAGCTGAGAGGGCTCACAGTTGTTAGCCCTTGTTCTCTTGGGCAACTTCAACTCACCAGATGTCTGTAGAAATACAATACGGTAGGGAGGAAACAGTGTAGAAGGTTCCTGGAGTGTGTGGAAGAGAGCTTGCTGACACAGCTGGTGAAGGATCCAACCAGGGAAGGTGCCACACCAGACCTGTGTCCATAAACAGGGAAGAGCTTGTCAGTAATGTGATGATTGGAGGCTGTCTTGAGCATCATGATCATGAGATGATAGTTTTTGACTCTTGTAGAAGTCGGGAGGAGAGTCAGCAGAACAGCTAGCTTAGAATTCCACAGGGCAGACTTTAGCCTATTTAGGATCCTGAGTGTCAGGAGGCTGGAGCCAGGTTGTTCTCGATGATGTGCAATGATAAGACAAAGGGTACAAACTAGAACATATGTTCCAAAGAAACATAAGGAAATATTTCTTCACTATGAGGGTGATGGAGCGCTGGAACAGGCTGCCCAGATGGACTGTGGAGTCTGCCTCTCTGGAGACATTAAAAATTTGGACAGATTCCTGTGTGACCTACTCTAGGTGGCCCTGCTCTGGCAGGGGGGTTGGACTAGATGATCTTTCAAGGTCCCCTCCAGTCTTCGAGATTCTGTGATTCTGTGATGGGCAAAGGAATCCAGGAAGAATGGACATTCTTTAAGAAGGAACTCTTAGGGGTGCAGAAGTAGGCTGTCCCTATGTGCCAAAAGACAAAGTGACAGTGAAAAAGATTGGCATGGCTCAATATAGAGCTTTGGCTTGAACTCAGGAAAAAACAAGAGAATTTATGACCTTTGGCAGAATGGGCAGACAAATAAGTAGGGCTACAAGGAGGTGAGACATTACGCAGGGAGAAAATTAGAAGGGCCAAAGCTCAGCTAGAACTTAATCTGGCCATTGCCCTAAAAGACAATTAAAAAGTTTCCATAAATACCACAGCAACAAAAGACAGCCAAGGAGAAACTCCATACTTTATTGGATGCATGGGTGAACATAATAGCAAAGGATGATGAAAAGGCTGATGAACTTAATGAATCCTTTGCCTCAGTCTTTAACAGCAAGACCAGTTGTTCTGTGGGTACCCAACCCTTTTAGCTGGAAGACAGGCATGGGGATCAGAATGAAGCCCCCATAATCCAAGGGGAAATGGTGCATGACCTGCTACTCTACTTAGACAGACGTAAGTCTATAGGATCAGATGGAATCCATCAAAGGGTACTAAGAGAGCTGGTAGAAATGCTCACCAAGCCACTTTCAATCATTTATCATCTGTCCTGGCTAACTGGGGAGGCCTCAGTTGACTGCAGCTTAGGAAATGTTGACACACATCTACAAGAAGGGCTGAAAGGAGGATCTTGGGAGGTATAGACCTGCCAGTCTCACGTTGATGACAAGGAAGGTCATGGACTAGATCATCTTGAGTTCCATCACGTGGCATGTACAGGACAACCAGGTGATCAGGCCCAGTCAAAATGGGTTTATGAGAGGTGGGTCCTGCTTGACTAACCTGATCTCCTTCTATGACAAGGTGACCTGCTTAGGGGATGAGGGAAAGGCTATGAATGTTGTCTACCTGGACACCATCAAGGTAAAGCCTTTGACACCATTTCCCACATCATCCTCCTTGAGAAACTGGCTGCTCATGGCTTGGATGGATGAACACCTTGCTAGGTAAAAAGCAGTCTGGATGGCTGGGCCCAGGGTGTGGTGAGGAATGGAGTTATATACAGTTTGTAGCCAGACACCAGTGGTGTTCCCCAGGGCTCAGTGTTGGGGCCAGTTTTAATACCAGTGGTCTGGATGAGAGGATCCAGTGCATCCTCAGTAAGTTTGCAGAAAACACAAAGTTGAGTGAGAATATTGATCTTCTTGAGGGCAGGAAGGTTTTTCACAGAGACCTGGACAGGTTGGATCAATGGACTGAGGTCAGTTATATGAGGTTCAACAAGGCCAAGTGCCAGGTCCTGCACTTGGGCCACAACAGCCCAATGCAATGACACAGGCTTGGGGCAGAGTGGCTGAAAAGTTTCCTGGTATAAAAAGCTCTGGGGGTGTTGATCGACAGCCGGATGAACATGAAATAGCAATGTGCCCAGGTGGCCAAGAAGGCCAAGGACATCCTGGCCTGTATCAGAAAAACTGTGACCAGCAGGATCAGGGAAGTGATTATGCCACTATCCTTGGTACTGTTGAGGCTGTGCTTCAAATACTGTGTTCAGTTTTGTGCCCCTCACTACAAGAGGGATGTTGAGGTTCTGCAGTGTGTCCAAATGTGAACAACAAAGTTGCTGAAGGGTCTGGAGCACAAGTCTTATGAGAAGCAGCTGAGGAAACTGGTATTGTTTAGCCTAGAGAAAAGGAGACTCAGATATTATTGCTTTCTACAGCTACCTGAAAGGAAGTTGTAGCAAGGTGAGTGTCTATCTCTTATCCCAAGTAAGAAGGGATAGGGCAGGAGGAAATAGCCTCAAATTGCATTAAGGGAGTTTAGGTTGGATATTAAGAAAAATTTCTTCCCTGGAAGAGCTGTGAAGCATTGGAACAGGTTGCCCAGGGAAGTGGTTGAGTCACCATCCCTGGAGGTATTTCAAAGATGTGCTGCTTAGGGACATGGTTCAGTGGTGGATGTGGCAGTGCTGGGTTAACAGTTGGGAATGATGATTTTAAAAGTCTTTTCTATGATTCCATGACATGAGTCTAGGTAGTTTTTGGAGGTATAAATAAGTGTCATGGTAGTGTTACTCCCTTATCCAGCATCCAAGTCTGATCTAAGCACAGAGGTACTAGGGTTTCAGAAGAAAAAAAGGTGCAGGAGAAACACAAACATTTAAAAATGTAAGTTTCACTGAAAGCTCTAGATGTTCACTGCAAGGGGAGTTTGGGTGCAGATTCTCAAGAGGGAAAGGAGCATGAAGATCACCATGGGCTATATATTTTTGAGTCCTGTGGTACACCTCCAAATCTTACTCATTCATCCAACATTCTCTGTTGGATCCTGCACCTCCTGCCCACATGGGGATGCTGTTAATAGATTTAATCTGAACATATGTGTGTTGTCATTCATTCACTGTAAACTTTTAGCCAGCAAAGGCTGATCTGGAAACACCCTTTGTTAAGTTCCCAATCCCAGGTATAATAGATAAACTATTTGAAAAGAACTTGATAATTGTGTTTTTCTCAGACTAACCATTTTAAGGAAAATTATATTTCTTTTATTTCATATAGTTGTCCTTCAGTATCATGAAAACCTTGGTTCTGTAAACTCAGCTCAGCACTGAATGTTCTGCAAATGACTCTGCTGACCTCTTGCAAAAAGAATTTCCAGGACAGAAGTAGTTTTTCAGTTCAATCCTATCACTGAAGATAAAGTTGTTAGCAGTGAATGAGCCTGTTTTGTACAAACGAGTCTTTATTTCTCTTATTTTTTATTGCATTGAGTTTTTTTTTCTATAAGCCATCTGGAAACAAAGTATTTATTATTTATTACTTTAAAAAACAGGAACGTTCCCTTTGCGGTTGGAAAACTTCTGTTAACAGCTATGTGATGCTCATATGGAAGGTCTGAAGAAGACTTTGCCTGATCTACATAGGAAATGATGCTATATTTTTTAATGTGTCTCTTATGAGGAGCAGACTACACAGAGGCTGCTCTGTTGAAGGAAAATGCTTAAAAGGAAAAAAACAACATATGATAAGATAGCTCATTAAGTGTTGTAGTTGTCATAAGAACTTTGGTTGCAGCCAGGAAAGAATCTCAGAGCAAGAGAAAACATCTGTGCTCAGAGGAGATGAAAGATGTCATGCAAAGTGGGTCCTAAAATGCCAATGAATGCAATAGTGAGCAAATGCCTACACCTCCTTTAAATATGCTGTTTACATAGATGCAGATTCATTCATTTCTTCATCAGAAAAGCCATAGTATATTTTGCATATTCTAGGAACTGATACTGGAATGGACAACTTGAATTTATTTTCTGTTCTTATATCTTCTATCTTTCAAGCCTGAGCTTTATCTCTCTAGTAAATCTTATGGATGAAATTTTAAGACATTTTGGGCCTCACTTGCTTCAGTTAGAGATTACTGTCTTGTCCATGCCTGTCATTGTGCTGTGTGATGTGGTCTTCATGTATTCACAGTTGCAACACGCATGACTGAAAAGAGGCATCATATAGAGGCAAATACACTCCAGCCACTTCTAGGTTGGCAGAATGGGAAAGATCATCAGTCATGACAGAAAGCCTGTGTAGTTACAGCATAGAGACCGAAGTGGTATGTGGAGGCATGTTAATGTAAACCAGTGATGGAATGAGATTTTGCTGACCTGCCAGAATGTGAGCTGCAGAGGCTAAATGCAATCAATGAAAGAGGGAACAGAATTGTTGTGTGGAACCATACTGGTGACCTGTCATGATGCTCAACATCTCAAAATCTTATAGTGTCAAAGACTTGTTCAAGGAAATGGATACAAGCAATTGAAATACATGTTTCACTTTATTGAATATATCCATTCAGCTAGCTATCTAAGCCTTCTGCTTCCTCACTGTGGCAAGCAATACTAATTTGTTAAATAATACCAAGGGGAAATCCTGTTTGACCAATCTGATAGCCTTCTGTGAGTGCATAACCGGCTGGCTAGATGAGGGGAAAGCAGTGGATAACATCTACCTTGACTTCAACATGGCTTTTGACACTGTCTCCCATAACATCCTCATCAGAAAGCTTAGGCAGTGTGGTTTGGATGAGTGGACAGTGAGGTGGATGGAGAGCTGGCTGAATGACAGAACCCAGAGGGTGGTGATCAGTAGCACAGAATCAAGTTGGAGACCTGTGGCCAGTGGGGTTCCACAGGGATCAGTTCTGGGGCCAATCTTGTTCAACATCTTCATCAACGACCTGGATGAGGGGACAGAGTGTACTCTCAGCAAGTTC
>WBNH01000028.1:530371-659994 GCA_013401255.1 Urocolius indicus | reverse complement strand
AGAGTCCAGCACAGGGACACCAAGATGATCAAGGGATTGGAACATCTTCCTTATGAGGAAAGGCTGTGGGAGCTGGGGCTGTTTAGTCTAGAAAAGAGAAGACTGAAAGGAGATTTTATTAACATTTACAAATATCTAAATGGTGGGTGTCAGAAGATTGGGGCATCCCTTTTTTTCTGTTGTAGCTAGCAACAGGACAAGGGGTAATGGGATGAAGCTGGAACACAAAAAGTTCCATTTAAGTGTAAGAAAAAACTATTTCATTGTGAGGGAAATGGAGCAGTGGAACAGACTGCCCAGAGGTATTGTGGAGTCTCTTTCCTTGGAGGTCTTCAAGACCCACCTGGACATGTTCCTGTGTGACCTGATCTAGGTTGACCTGCTTCTGCAGGGTGGTTGGACTAGATGATCTCTGGAGGTCCCTTCCAACCCTACCATTCTATGATTCCATGATTGTATGATTCTATTCTGTGCAAAACAGAACAAAATTCTGATGGGAGACAATGTCAAAAGCCTTGCTGAAGTCAAGGTAGATGACATCCACTGCTCTCCCCTCATCTAGCCAGCTGGTTATGCACTCATAGAAGGCTATCAGGTCAATCAAATGGATTTTCCCTTGGTGAATCCATGTCAACTGCCCCTGATATAGTGATCCAAGAGAAGGTCCAAGTGAAGAGGACAATCTCGAAGGGAATCTGTGCTCCCTTGTGAACTGTGCTGGCAGCTTTTCTTCCTGCATCTAGACCCAGGCAAGGGGTGGCCTTCACAATGAAGTCACCACTTTTCAATCCAGCCATGAAATGTATGGCTATGACTTTCTTAACAGGCACCTATGGCAGCAGGTTTCTTTATTTCTGCTGTAAATTTACACGTCTGCAATCAGCAAGAGACACAGTGCCTGCTTTGCTCCCTCTCATCTGCTCCCTGCTCATGCCCCACCATGCAGCACTGTTAGCTTGTGCCTGGGTTGGTCAAACTGTCCTTACTGCTTGCTATGTATCCTCCCTGGCAATTTTTATTTAAAATAATTAATAATTAACAGGAGTGCTCTGCTTAATCCTGTTCAATGGTACTGAAGAGAAGAAGGAGCACACAAGACCAGATGGACACAGCAAGATCCTTTCTGTAGCATTGTAAGTACCCTTTTAGATTTCTCTTAGGTCATTTGGACATTTCCCTTTGGGAGATTCTGTTGTTTCCTGGGTCATTCATCAGGTGTAATATCAGTGCATGGTGCTGATTCACATGATAAATTAAATTTTCATAGTACAAACATTCATTTTTTTTTTCTTAACGGCACCCTGAGAAGGGTGCTTTTTTACATGTAAATAAAGGCATATACCTGTTATGTAAACAATTAAAGCATGATAAAAGGCATCAAGAACTGGATGCTATTGAAGAATATGCTTGACATAATTAAATAAAAATTTGGGTTTGGAAACAATAGAGATGCCTATAGACTTTGCTACCACAGTATCCAATATTTTATCTTTGAAGAGACTGTGAAAGTATTTAAAAATTTTGGTGGCAGACAGTATGACCTCTATTTATATCACATTTTTATTTAACATAGGTGTACTCTCTAACTATTTGATTAATTGAGGAAGACTAATAGGACCGCAGTAGCCATCTTGCAGTACTGAATTAAAAAAAAAAACTTCTGCTGGCCATTTAGACACATATTTAAAAAAATTAAGTTCTATCTTATTTTTCAAAAGTTAGTATGATGAAAAGGATCTCTTTTGAGATAGTACTTATTGATACAAATAGTATATCAGGAGGTATATTCTTTCTGGGAATCATTGGCATGCAGCAAGAATGTGAAATATAAAAGCAGGGCATTCTGGAGAACAGGTGTGTTCTGAAAGCCTCATTTTACTTGGCTGAGGCACACAGATTGAAGAAATTAATTTCCATGTCATGTTCTGTATGTCTTTCTTTTCCAGCAACATTTAAAAGGAGCATGAAGCCCGTCTTCTTCTTGTGTTTGTTGCTGGCTGGTCTGTATACTTTTGCCCAGTGTAATCAGCGTCCTCGTTACCACAATAAGCAAAATGACCCTAAAGGGACATATTACTCAGGGCACAGTTTCCATGGGGAAGGAGTTTGTCCAGTTAAGAACAAAACCTTTGTCAAGTTACTTCCGAGCAATGCTGACTTTGCATTTTCATTTTACAAGCTGATCACATCTGAGACAACCAATCAAAACATTTTCTTTTCACCCATAAGCATCTCTGTTTCCTTTGCAATGCTGTCACTTGGTGCCAAGTCAGAGACACTGATGCAGATTCTAGAAGGGCTTGCTTTTAACCCGAAAAAGATTCAGGAGCAGGAAATACATGAAGGTTTCTGTCAACTCCTCCACCTGCTGAACCGTTCAGACAGTGAGCTCCAGTTGAGCTTGGGCAATGCCCTTTTTATAGAAAAGATGCTAAAACCACTACAAAAGTTCCTGGATGATGTCAAAAGCTTTTATGAATCTGAAGTCTTTTCCACTGACTTTAACAACTCCTCTGGTGCTGAGATTCAGATCAATCATTACATTGAGAAAAAGACAAATGGGAAAATTGTTAAACTAGTGGAAAGTCTTGATCCTCTCACTGCAATGGTTCTCATTAACTACGTCTTCTTTAACGGTAAGAAATGTCAAAGGATGTGAAGGTTGCAACTTGGATGATTACTGCTTATTACAGGAAATGAAAACTTAAGAGAAGGAAACTGTCGTTTAGATATTTTAAATGCTAGAGTCAACGTTTAGTATATGGAAAATATTGCTATAAATCCATGTGTGTTTGTTGTCAGTATAAATATATCCTCACCTGGTTGAGCGAAAGATTTTGTTTTTTTAGCAAATGTCTTTTTAAAGTTTGGTAAATTCTTTGAGGTGATTATATACTTACGCTCTGGTAAAATATGGTGTTTTCAGCATCATCTATCTGTAATTGTCTTGATGCACCTGAAATAGTAATAATAAAAAAAGCTACAATGTTGTAGCCCCTGAGGATGCAGTAACTTGAAAAAGATAGTTGTTCTAACCAAAGGAATGGTGTGGGACTAGATCCTGTTTTATTCACCAAGGCTGTTCTACCTTATATTCTACTGAATTAATTTTCTTTTTGTCTTAAGCTCATTGGGAGAAACCTTTCAGTACTTCATATACAAAACAGGAGAATTTTTTTGTGGATCGGGAAACATCTGTAAAAGTTGATATGATGTATCGAAAGGGTTACTACAAAACTTACTTTGATGAAGAGCTGTCCTGTTGGCTGGTTCAGATACCTTACAATGGAAATGCTGCAGCATTATTTGTTTTGCCTGATGAAGGGAAGATGAAGCAGGTGGAAGATGCTCTCTTGAAAAGGACTGTATCTAAATGGGAAAAGTCCCTCCAAGATAGGTAAGTGTTTTTGCTAAAGTGAAAAATTATAATCTTATAGATCAATAGTATTAATCTCAACATTACCCAAGTTATTTTCCTGAATTCTATTTAATTGACAGTCTTTCTGTGCAGGACTTCCTTTAGCTTGAAAATGAAAAAGAACTAAGGGTAGTGAAGGAATAGGACATTGATCAGCCACAAGTTGCTTAGCAAAACAATGAAGTTAACAAACCCTTGTTTCACATGGGCATTGTGAAACTACAATGGAGTGTTAGGGTGATGAGGACATTAAATGTAAAAGTGGAAATTTTATTCATTCACCATTACTGCAGCTATTTCTGTGATGGCCCAGGTCTCGCTATGTATTCCTACAGCCTTAGGACATCTAGCTATGATCTTTTGGAAAAAAAAAAAAAGCTACCTGGTAGTAGTTGCACTGTCCTCCACAGAGCTGATATAGTTGTGTCTTCCACCTGCATCTTGAAACCCACAGTTGAGGCAGAGGAAACCATGGGCTTATTCTGCTCCAACCCCCAGTGTCAGATAACTAGTCTGTCCACAAGTACTATCTAAACAGAGTGCTGACTTTTAGCATTTAGAAAAATAGACGTGAAGTGTCACTACACTGAAACCACTGAGTAGTGCCACCTCAATGACAGTTTTTCCCTCATTGTGTTATTACAGAAAAATACATCTGCATATTCCAAAATTTTCTATTTCTGGTACCTATGATGTGAAGAGGATAGTCAAACAAGTGGGTATGATTGACCTGTTCACTGAACAAGCTGATCTGTCAGGGATTACTGAGGAGCCTGGACTGATGGTTTCAAAAGTAAGTCAGCATGTGAAACAGCAAACACAACAATTGTATCTTCACAGAATCACAGAATCTTAAGGGTTGGAAGGAACCTCGAAGTATAATCTAGTCCAACCCCCCTCCCAGAGTAGAACCACCTAAAGTAGGTAACACAGGAACTCGTCCAGGTGGGTTTTAAATGTCCCCAGAGAAGGAGACTCCACAACCCATCTGGGCAGCCTGTGCCAGCACTCCGTCACCCTCACAGGGAAGAAATTCTTACTTGTACTTCTTTGGAACCTCTTATGTTCCAGCTTATATCCATTGTCCCTTGTCCTGTCATTGGCCACCACTGAGAAGAGCCTGGCTCCATTCTCCTGACACCCATCCTTTATATATTTGTGAACATTAATGAGGTCAACCCTCAGTCTCCACTTCTCCAAGCTAAAGAGCCCCAGCTCCCTCAGCCTTTCATCATAAGGGAGATGCTCCACTCCATCATCTGTGTGGCCTTGCACTGAACTCTCTCCAGCAGCTCCCTGTCCTTCTTGAACTGAGAGGCCCAAAACTGGACCCAACATTCCAGATGTAGTCTCACAAGGGCAGAGTAGAGGCAGAGAAGAACCTCTCTCGACCTACTGCCTACACACCTAATACACCCCAGCATGCTATTGGACTTCTTGGCCATGAGGGCGCATGGCTGGCTCATGGCCTTCCTTCTGTTCACCAAGACCCCCAGGTCCTTTTCCCGTACACTACTCTCTAAGAGTTCATTCCCCAATCTGTACTGGTACGTGGGGTCATTCTTTCCCAGATGCAAGACTCTATGCTTGCCCTTGTTGAATTTCATCACCTGTCATTAGTATCTCATTAAAACCTTATCCCAGTCCCTTTGAAGCCTAACTCAATCATCACCTGCCACAGTCTGGAGGCAAAGCAAGCTCTATCTTTCCTAAAAACTGAAGGCAAACATGCTTGCAAGGGGTTATACATTTATAATGGGAGGATGAGGAAGACATACATATAATTCAGTGTTCTTTTGGTTACTAAACAAAATTATCTAAAGGTGGCATATTAGCTTTGGTAAAATTTCCTCTAATTCTACCTCCAGAAGGCAGAAGACTGTTATTCCTGCCCTTCTAGTGCTCCCTGAAAGTTATTTTTTTCAACTAGATGATAGGGTAAATTCACAATAACACATGAAGCTGCCAAAGGCAAAACTAAGGCTAGGCTAAATTACCAGGTTTCTTTGCTTCCAGAGTTTCTTGCTATCAGTCATCTTGAGTGCTCTTTGGCTGCCTTCTGTTTGAAGGCTACTCTCTGCATACACAGTGCAGGAGGCTATCAGGGGTGGTGCGACGGTCGACTGTGCTGTGGTGGGAAGGTGATGGCCTTCCCAGAGACTAGTACTGCTGTATCTCATCCCAGGAAGAGGTCCTCTTGTCAAGAGCAAGGAGGGTGACATGCTGCTCTCTTCTTGCCAGGCTGTCAGCTGGAGGCCCTTTTGCTTTGTGTTCTTGCAGGTGATCCACAGAGCTGTGCTGAATGTTCATGAGAATGGCACTGAAGCGGCAGGGGCCACACTGATGGAGATTACCATGAAATCTGGTGACATTCCTCGTCCCCATCGAGTTAGATTCAACAGGCCCTTTCTCCTGGTGATTCTGGATAAATACACCCGCACTGTCCTCTTCATAGGGAAGATTGTAAACCCTCTGAAAAAGCACTGACTGACCAGAGGACTTGCACTTGTGTACATGACTGGCTAAATTCCTGTGATCCAGAAAAATATTTATGTAAATTAATATTTACCACTATGTACTATCGCTCATCTTTCAACTGTTATGCTTATATACATTATTTAACCCTTGAAACTAAACAAAAAGTATTTTTTCTTGCCCAAAAATCACTGGTATTTCCCCTAGTCTACAGCTGGCTGTAGCTTCTCGTGTTAATGAGAAGATATATAGCTTATAGCTCTCTCTCTCTATATATATATATATACATATATACACACATACATCTATATCTATATCTTATATAAGCTATATAGCTTATATAGCTATAAGTTACAAGTCACTTTTGCCTGTACCTGACTTCTCCCATGGAGTATCTGAGGTTCAGATACTCTGCATGATGTAGCTGTTGCTGTACACTCACAGTGTGTGTACAGGAGAACAGGAGAAGGGAAACTGGGAAAAGGAGGTGCAAACTATACATCTTGTCTGTTTAATCCATTAGTCTTTGATGACTAGACTTACATAAAGGTTCTCTTAATATTGGAATGAATTTCTGTGAATTTCCATTAATTTCTTTGGGTTTTAACCAAAAGTGGTGTGAAGCTGCCAGATCAATGACTGAGACACTGGAGGACACACAAACATAAAGGGTTGATGAGTGCAGCTATCCTATCTTGCCTCCCTCTGTCTCCCTCTCAGTGGAAGCACTCCTCATGAGGACAAGAAGGTTGTTCTTGCTTTACGAATAAAGTTGATTCTACCAAGGAAGGAAGCCATACCAGCAAAAAGACTCTGTTTTATCTTGCTAATAAAACTATTACTGTCAATGTCCTACGATAAAAGCATGGTGGAGTAGTCTATGACCAGTTTCTTTTTTATAGATTTGTTATCTTTGTCATTTCTTTTTTCCTCTGCTAACGCTGCCTTCCCTATCACACCTTCCAGCTACAGCTGTGAGACTGTAGTAAAAAAGACAACTGTTAAAACCTGCTTTAAACTATCACAGAAGCAGTTAACATTTGAGAAGACACCTTTCTAAATGTTAACAATGGATTATTGTCATAGACTATAAACTTACCGTGAACTGACATTTGTACCTTTTCACTTAAGGTTTCTATAGAGTCTAACTACTATTGTGTTGTTTTGTTGTGACTCTTGATAGGATTTTAACAAAGTGGCTACAGTAGATAGTTGTGTGGTTATGAAAGCACAAATTCATAAATATTTAAAGTATATTTAAAGTATTTTAATATTTTCTCTTTAGGCTTTTAAATCGACATCACTAGCATGTCTTATTAAAACACATAAAGCCAATAAAAGTGCTTAAATAACAGATTAATTTCTTTTGCTATAGAATATCTTAAACTGATAGAAAAATGTAAAAAATAAATATCAACTTTTTAGACTTTAGTCATCTTCTGTGGTTCCGTGATTTTGTAAATGTCAGAGAAATTATAATTATCTTGATTGAATTAGGGATATTTATTTTCTTTGACATTAATGTAATCAATATTAGCAAATTGTAGTTGTGAGTATAGCAATAAGAAACATAAGAACCTTTCCAAGTCTATCTGCCAGCCATGTAACACTTGACATTCACTCTCAAAGCCCAACTCAAAATCATGTAAACCGGCAACAATGGTTTCTTACTCATAACTATACGTAGTCTTTTCAATATTTAGTAACAAACAGGTGTCTTCATACCTCTATACATACAAGGACTTGGTGTAATGCAGATAAACTCATTCTATAGAAGAGCATTTAAAAGTTCTTGGCAAATCTCAGGGGTAATTCAGGAGAGCAGGACAAAGTCCAGCCTCGCAATGGCAAAGTTCTCTGTAGGCAAATACCAAAAGATTTTATATTTGTTGTTCTTCACAGTCCCCAGATCAATAATCTCTGTTTGTCAGAAGGGAAAAAATTATCTAAAAATATTTTTCCAGTCAGATCTCTTGGAGAAATAACTTTGTTACTTAACTCCTTTGAAAGTGGGTGGAGAAAAATCAAGCTGAATTAAGAACTAGATAACAAAAAAATCATGTTGGTAAGGAAAAATTTTCAAATGGCAGTAGGAACCATGTATGTGTCTTGCCTTATTTTTCTTTGAAATTTGACAACAATTCAGGGAATGCTGTTCACTGGAAATGTGTAGCAGATAGATAGTAAATTTGTACAGTAAATAAGGGCTGCAGGTGCAGGTGGTCCTGCTTGTGCAGGAGGGTTGGACTAGCTGATCTATAAAGACTCTTCCATAGACAAACCTTCCCCTAACATTACTAGAGTTTTCAAAGTTGATGTCTTCAAATTACGCTCTTTAAATCACAACAGGACTCCTGGATAAACATGCCTTGGCCACCAAATATCAAGCCCCTTAACATTTGTTTCAAGCATCTACCAAATGTTAGTATGAAGTACAGACAATTCTTTATTCGCTTTAGTTTTGGTTCATAAACAAGGATTTAGAAAATCTGTTTCCAGCTGTTCCACTGTAAGAAGTTTGCTTTCCACATAACAAAGAAAACTCTATAATACATGAATTCTACAGTTTTCTCTGAATCATTGGATACTATATACATGGATGGGAAAACTTGAGGGTTTGATAAATTAAATAAAATGGGATTATATTATTTCTTTACCAAGTTTTTAGAGATGAGGTATTATCTTCAAAGCTTTGTAATCTGAAAATGGTAACATAACCATTTTACATATATTTTTATATCTGTGTTTCTCACTGTGCTTCTCTACTTCAGAATGCTTTTATATAGGTGACTATTAAAACTAAAGAAAATCTTTAATAGATTTTAAAACAATGAAATATAAAATATGAATTTGCTATCTTAAAGTCATGATTATAATGGCAGTGACAAATTGAACTCCTGCTGTATTATGCTTGACTGACACGTGAATCCGTGTTCTATACAGATTCAACAAGAATCATAGATCTAATGTTCCTACTGGATAATTTGACAATATAATTAATAATCTGTAACTTCCATGGTCATTGTTTGAAACAGGTATGTTTACCTCAAATTATGAAAGTTACTATATGAAAGACTCATTAGAGTAACATACTCCTGACTTAAAAGTCTTATAAATCTTCATCTACAGAACAAATGAGCATTCAGGGTATATTAAATGGGATAACAAACCTAAGACAAACACTTTTTGGAAAAAGAAATACAGGGAAGATCTTTATGTGAACCACCATCAGGCTGAGCATGGCTTGTCTTCTATTCATCCTCCTTCCCTGCTGACTTGAAGGCCACAGGCAGGCAGATCCTTTGGTCTTGTTTTAAGAATGGAAATTCATAGGAAAAAAATTCTGACTGCAAGCACTTATGTCTTCAAGAGATACTGTAGGTAAGTTCTTCAACCTAACACTGACTGCTGCATCAGAGCCGCTTTCTGGCTCCCATACAATGACTGCACCCTTTCAGCTAGAGTTTGATGCTGGGCTGAATGGTGAATTTTGGCAATACATGTACCATCTTTGTGAATGGGACATGGAGACTCATCTGTATCAAATACTTGATATATAATATTGATGTTACCGATCTTCTGGAGTGAGGTAGCTGAGTCTACTCTGCAAGTACTTTGTCCAAGGCTTCCCTCAGCCAAGGCTCAAATTCTACTGCCTTGAGATATTACCATTGCTTGTTTTGCTTTTCTTTTAGAGAGCCCAAAATAATAGGAAAGTTATGTAATGATCAGAGAAAATATTTCTAGAGAGTGAGGTCTCAGGTGGGCATCACATTCAACAGAGCATAGCAAAGGCTACCTGACGTTCCAAGGCTTGCTGAGCATTTGCTGATGAAAAAATTTAAGCAGGTCATCCCAGAGACGCTTGAAGTAAAATAGTATTAGTACAGTCAAGGGGTTAGGGATGAACTAAGGTGTAAATCAGAGTAGCAGTGCAGTCACATTTTTCAGGTTACTCACTCCAGAAGCAGACTTTGAGGTGGACCTGCTGTTGGCTTACAGAACCTCTGATAATTTCCCTGGTAGAACAATGGACCTCTTTTTCAAGCCATGACCTCATGAGACCTCTGATATTTAAGCAAAGAGGCAGATTTTGCAAGAGTTTCAAAATCAATCCATGTTGATTTGCAACAAGAAAATAATACATATGAATGTCTGAATATAAAAAATATTTACATTTATGTCTCTGCAAGTTTTTTCACCATGCTTGAGTATGGGTTCACCCCAGAGTCATTCAGAGAACCCAGAATTATACCTAGCCCTTGCATACAACTCTTTACAGCATTGACTCTCTCCTGCTACCTTGCTCTTCAGTTGGCTGTGCAGCTGCATAGCAGACCCAACTGCCCAGGCTTCCTCTTCTGACATGTCTAAACCAAGGCTCAAAGAAAGCCTCTGAGTGTGGGACTGTTTCTGAACCAATGCTCAGTTCATTTTGGGAGCAAAAACAAGTTGCATGTTAATTATCTCTTCTGCTTTGTTTTTCATTGAACAAAAAGTTAGTTTGGTTTAGCATGATTTGGCAGATGTCCAAACTGCACAGTCAGGAAACTAAAGCACCAAGGCAGGCCATAGCACTCCTCAGGAATTGTTTTAGCACTTGTGCCGTTAGCTGGCAATGAACTAGAAACTGGTAGAATGGCTGATCATGGCCATGGAACTCTGCTCTCCAAAGTGTGTTTGTTTGCGGCAGTTATGCATGTTTGGAGACAGCAAACATGTAAGGCAGTTGGCTCAGTGGTCACGGACTTCTACCTTCTCTGCATGGCTGCATCACCTTTATCTGCATCCTCAGATAATCTTGTTCTGATCCGTGTAATGTTTAACAGAAGCATAAATGCTTAACCCTGTTCAGCTGTATGACTGAAGGAGCAGTACAGAACAGTCAAACTGTCTGTCTTGGAGCACTGTGAGCATCTTGCTGGGGTTTTTTTGGTTTGTTTTTTTTGTTGTTGTTGTTTTTTCTAAAAGACCACATTTGTGCAAAAACTTTAGCTTAAACGTTCATTTATTTCAAATGCTGTGGTTTTGTGGCTGGCAAAAGAGGACAGTTTGCTCTGTCAAGCCTCATTTGACCTACACAAGCACTCCAGGCAACAGCAGGAACTGATATTCTAGCAAGAAAAAAAAATTCAAACCCAAAGTACTTAACAGTAAATTTTGTCCATATCTAAAATGAGCATACAGAGTTCAGCTGTATTCTGAACAAAAAAGTGCTGAGGCTGTAGATACTGTAAAGGGAACCTAGCTGTATGACCGAGACCATGGATCTCAGTACATAAAGTACCTCTGAATGGAGCACAGCTGGCGACTGGGAACAACTGTGATTACACCGTTTTACTTACACAGCTCTTTGTCTCAACAGGATCCAGGGACTCGTGGCAAATCTTCCTGAGCAAACGGCAACAAGTCCTGCAGGTGCAGCAGAGATATAGAAGGACTGAGCAGGCATTCTCCTGGTTGATTTTTCAAACCATGCATCTAAACAGTTCATCCAGCTGTGGATTTGAGCCAGACAGCTTCACAGCTCTTACATTCCTTTGAAAAGATCATAGGAAATAAAAATGTATCATTATAACAAAGATGTATTGTATGAGACTGCCTTGATTCGTTATTGGTTAATGTTACTGAGTTGCTCTCTTTTTGTTATTTGCTGTTCTTTGGCAGATTTGGGCCTGTGCCTTGGCTTACAGATTTGTTCAGTATTGTGGCTAAACACTAACAGTGATGGCACACATTTTATACAGTTTCTTCAAGTGCTAAAGTCTACATTAATTACTTTTCAGATCTTGATATATTAGATGGTCCTTAAGAGAGATACAGAGAGAATTACTAGGTTGTGAGGAGACACTGTGTCTGAAATACCACAAGTTACCATTAAAAATACAGCTAAAAATACCATTTTTACATGAATGAATGAACTATCTTCTTTATTAATGAAGCCAAGAGAACTCATTGGCTTCTGAAGAGCAGCCAGTGGCATCTTCTCTGAGTAAAAGTAAAAGATGAGATATTGGTACTTTAGTGGAGTCCAGCGGGCTGGGTAGCATGGCTGATAGCAAGTGGTATTTCCTGCAGCTCCCTTGCCCTGACCCTGGCAGGGAGATTAGTCCTGGGCAAAATTGTGCCTCCAAATGAAAAGTTGTCTCCATCTCAGCTAGCATACAGGGCAAAACATCTGCCCTTGGCACAAAAATCTCATTTCCAATAAATATTTGCTTTGGAGTTGCATATCTTTTGGGATGGAACAATACATTCTACTGACCAGCTGAGCCCTATGGTCTTTGCTCTCTGGGGTGGAGAGGTGTGGACATATGCCTACGGTGTCCAAGAAAACTAGTTTTATCAGCATTCAGCTTTGTCCATCTAGTTAACATGTATTTGAAGCCATGTAATATTTAACAGAGGAAAATAGCAGTGTGAGTAAAGCAGCAAGAAGCAGTAGAACTCATAAAAGAGGAAGACCGTTCTGAATGAAATGTGAGTACCCAGCTACCTTTACCTTAATGATTTTGATGCAGCTGTATGGCATTTAGCTAGTGATGAAACATATCTGCTTTCAAGGATGAAACCTAGTTCCTAAGCACTCAAATGACAGCAGAATTTAATTTCAAGAAATACTGAATAGCAAATTCTGGGCACACACTACAACAATTCTACAGAGTATAACTGCTCTGAATATTTATCCCAAACAGCTCTTTCATATCTAGAAGAAATCTGTTTCATTAACAAGGGAGAAATATTCTGACTTCCCAACTGCTGATCTTACTTTTTATCATTAGTGATGTTCCCTAAATCTTGCAACCAGAGAACCGACACCAAGGTGAGTGGCCTGTCTTGTTCACACCAACATGGTCCACACAGAATTCACAAACTTAATTGTGTTATGTCAGCCTCCCCTGTAAGTTCCGGTTTACTTGAATCTCAGATAGCAAATCTGCAGAAGCACAAGATGGCTCCCTTTCCCCCAGATATTAGTGGCCAGAGTATTGACACAGAATGAGGGAAATCCCAATAAATATCTTACCTGCTCTGCTGAATCCATGCCTCTGACAATGCTCTTGCCATTGACCAGCGAATGAGCCAGTAACTCATAATCTCCTTTCACGAAGCTGTTCCACTTCAAGACGTTAACTGAAGACTGTTTATTTTTCTAGTCAATAGTACAATTTTTAGTTGGATAATCTTACCTGTTTTCTGAGAGCTTAAACAGACACTAGAAATCATCCAAACATGTTCTCTGTCTGACCAGTAAAAGAGAAAGCAATAAAAGAGGTCATCAGAAATGGTGTAGCCATGATGTAGGCTCATTGCTGAGTGCTACTCTGTCTTTGAGCCTTTTTACCTCACAGAAGGAGAGTTTCTGGCTGATACAACATTTGGAAAGACTGAAGGAGTCAAACCCACACCAGTGACTCCACATTCCCATGATCAAATCAGGGGTACACTCAGAGAGGAATCCATCTGGAAGATGTGTCACATGAGTGGTCATTTAAAATAGAGCATCCCATGATGATCTAATTAGGTATTTTACAAGTTCTCTTGCTATTAGTCACTTTGTATGTTAAAATAAGTCAGGAAAGAAAGAATACCACTTCTGGATGCTGCAATCTCATCTTGTTTTCCATTAATATAACACTGTTGTTTGATGTAAACCTCATTCTATCATTAAGAGCATCATAATCCTGAGTGTTCTTACATAAAAGAATGAAGAGTTGTTTCTTATGTGCTGACTCACTATTAAACAGATTTACACAGAGACAAAAAAAAAAAAAGAAATCGACTAAATAGACTTCTAATTTTTTTTTCACTCTCCTGAATTATTTTTCTATCATACATATTTCTTCACATTTCTTTCTCCAGTAACAAGGGATTTTTGTAACTGGAGTAAAACAGAAGTGAAGCAGGCAGCAATGGATAGTAACTACAGATAAATACAGAAGCAGAAGGATTTAAAAAACACTTTTATAGAATAAGGAGCAAGTCAGGAGATAACAGTAATTACTAGACAGCTGTTGAAGGCAATACCAGATAGTAATGAGATGTTGACACAGCTGACCTCCATCATTCAACACCATTTCATTCTTTGTCCACACAGTAGCTGCAAAGGATGATGAAGGTCACCCTCCTGCTCTGCTTATTGGTGTCTGTGCTTCACCTCCCTATCCACAGCCTGACTGATGAGCTCAAGGCAACTGATCCCCAGGAGCCACATCCCCGTGAGGGAGATCCTCTTGAGTCCTGCCAACGGATAGTCCCCAGCAACACAGACTTTGCTTTCCAGTTTTACAGGCAGGCGACCACCCAAGAACCTGACAAAAATGTTTTCTTTTCACCAGTCAGCATCTCCACTGCCTTTGCCCTGTTATCCCTGGGCTCTAGAGGTACTAGCAAGGCCCAGGTACTGCAAGGGCTTGCCTTCAACCTCACCAACATCCAGGAGGAGGAGATCCATGGTGGCTTTCATCATCTCCTCCTCTTGCTGAACCGCCCTGACAGCCAGGTGCAGTTGAACATGGGGAGCACTCTGTTCATGGACAAACATCTAAAGCCAATGAAAACATTTCTGAAGGACATAAAAAAACTATATAAAGGAAAAGTTGTTTCTAGTAACTTCCAGAATTCCACTGAAGCTAAAAAAGAGATCAATGATCACATAAAGAACAAAACCCATGGGAATATAAATAAAATACTTCAAGACCTCAGTCCAAACACTCTACTGGTAATTGTTAACTACATTTATTTTAAAGGTAGGTAATTTCTGAATTACTTTTAAAAGAAAGTCCAGTGACAGGATTAGGCTATTATGATTTCTAGCACATGTTTAGGCTCCTAAGCGTAAATGTTCATTCATTTGCAATCTTCAAATTTTAAGTAATTGCCAGAGCACAACAGATTTACACATTTTTTAGTTTTTCTGTCCCCCTTTATCTACTTATTATTTAAAATATTACAATCTTTTCACACAATATATTAAATAGAAACATAAATTTCAAATATGCAGACTAGCAAAAATTGCCAAAAAATTAATTTACTTAGAGTAGGTACCTATTAAATGTGTAGGTACCCCTGGAGTTGAAGTCTAAATGTTCTACAGTTAATCATCACATTATACATATCTTAAGAGGTATTTGTGAATGTGTTTTGGCAATGATTAACTTCCTCTTAGCTCTTAGATTAATTTGTAGCAGCATGTACGACATACATGGAATTTACAATCCCAAAAAGCATCTTTGGAAATAGATGAACTTTCATCAAAACAAATTTTAATTCAAGTACTTTATTAAATTTGGGTCTAGTCTGAGATGTTTATTTATGGTACTGAAGTATATTTTTTTACTGGAGGGGCAGAGAGGAAAGGTCAAATATAAAGTAATCAGAGTACTGCAGAGTTTACAATCCATTATTTATTTTTCAATTTTATTTCTTTGCAATAGTAAGAAAAAGAGAACATACTAACAGAATGACAAGCTGTGATCCCTGTATATTTGTGCAGTGAATGATCTAATTCAACACAAAATAAAATGTAACTGCAAATAAACATCTAGATAAAACCATTTTGAAGATTAAAGCCCTGGAAACCTTATTCCAGTTACTAGAATGCTGTTATGAACAGACCCAAAAGTCCAGGTTGTTCTTGCATGAAAGTTTTTCTTTAGTGCTCCAAGATGAACATCATATGAAAAAGAATGGAAGGAGCTTAACACACTACATTTTAAAAGGCAGACATCTTCCGTGGAACTTGCTTTAAAAGCAATATTCTGAAACCAGAAAATTTCTTGTTTGATCTTGGTCAGATTTCATTTTTTTCAAATAAAATATAAGGTACTATGATGAAGTAACTTCATGTAATTTATCTGTCTGACTTAGGAAGTTGTTGTAAAAGTCCATACAAAATATAACCTGGGATATTTAGTTATTCCTGAACACAATACAGCAAAAAAAATTACAGAGAAACAAAACTTTAATAAACTTAGAATCACTTTGATCTTCAAGTATCAGTGTACATCTTCAGACATGGGTTTATCTGGTGTACGTTAATCTGGAGTATATTAATATATCTTCTTTCTCTTTTGGTTTTAAGCCTACTGGGAAAATCCTTTCAATATTAAGGGGACTCACAAAGATTATTTCCACGTGAATGCGAAGACTTCAGTTGAAGTGAAGATGATGATTCGAGATGGATTTTATAAAACATATTCTGACAGAAAGCTGTCTTGTGAGGTGGTGCAGATTCCTTACAAGGGAGATGTTGCAGCATTGTTTATCCTGCCCAATGAAGGAAAAATGAAACAGCTGGAAGATGCCCTTACAAAAGACATTGTGTCTGCATGGGAAAAATCACTTCAAAGACGGTAAATATAGGAATTTGATGTGATTATTCAAAGTGGTCAGAATCCGAAATCTGAATATTATATTCAGGTTTTACTGTTACTAGCCTTTGCTGTCAATTGGAGATTTAAGCAATGGAATAGATATAAAGGGACAGACCAAATGATCTGATTATTTGATACTTTCAAAAAAAATTAGAGTCAACATTTGCTTGTGATGAGAGAAGAGATCTACAACCTAGGAAATCTATTTTTTCTGCCATATATGTTCTAATTGATAATAAGAATCTCCATCTCCCTTGTCTCAAGCACAATGTGTTAACAGTGGTAATACTGCAACACAGCAATCAGATCCATCAGAGGGGATGGGATGTGAATTCTAAAAGAAGAATGTTCAAGTATAGAAAGAGAATGTGAACTTAGTCCCAAAAATGCTGGCATTAGCACAGTTTGCTGTCCCTTCAAGTGACTGTGTTGCAGAAACATAGAAGAAAACCAAATCCATCCTCCAGACTGTCATTTTCCCATCACCTTTTTGTTGCTATCTTTTTTTCAGTTGAAAAGACTAACATTTTAGCTCAGAAGGACCACCAGCAAGCTGGGAGCCTTCACTCTAAGGCATGCTTTGATTAAAATAACTACCATAATTTTCTTTTGAATTAACAGGAGGATGGAAGTGTATCTTCCGAAACTATCCATTTCAGGCACCTATGACTTGAAAAAGATGTTCATGAATCTAGGTGTAACTGACGTGTTTTCCAACCTAGCTGATCTATCTGGAATCACAGGAAAGCCTGATATGAAGGTCTCTAAAGTAAGTTTGTCAGCAGAAACAATGGTCTCTGGGTTCCTCAATAACAAATTGTCTTACCCTAAGCTAAACTGTGAAATTTTACTTATTACTAGAGCTGAATGAGATTCTGAACTAGATAATTTAGCTAATAAAGCCACTTCAAACTCTCTGAGACTTCTCTAAGATCTGGAGATAAGGATACTGTCTTCCATCTGCCAGGCAAATGTTGGGAGAGATCTGGCATGTGTACCAGAAACTAAACACAGCCCAGTTTTTACACATGAAAGAAGTGCCCATGGATATCTGTGTTGGGGATGCCTTGCATCAGCCCATCTAGCAGAAAAAGCAGCCTTCTTCTAACATGTGCATTCTATCATTTGAAAGGATTTAAAAACTTATGTTGTCATTGCCTAATGAGAGTTAATTATGTAAAAATAGACCAGACTGGAGGAAAACATCCCATCTAGTAAAAATAATGTAAAGAGAAACTAATAAAGAGAAGAGAGAGGCTAGCCTTCTTACAGTCATTAGGAAAGCAGCAAGTACAATGTTCTGATATTTATGGGCTTGTGAAACAAAAAGATTAAAAACGCCCAACAATGATATGTTTTTAAAAAATTGGTATCAAGATTGAGTCTAAACTATAATGCAAGTGATATTAGGGATATATACAGAGTAGTTCTGGAGTACAACTTCCTTTCCCTCTGAAATTGGCATTCCTCGTGAATTTGCTTGAAAATTCTACTTTGAACTAGTTCAACAAGATATGCAGTCTGTCAGGTCTGCATTGGATACATGTGTGGTGAGAAACACTGAATGTGATTACACTTAACTGTTGAGACAACATTGCTAAAAAAACCACAACAGGCTATAGCAGCCTTCTTCCTGGTTCCCGGCCTACCAGCAATTTTTGTGAAAGTCAGTAGCTGAATTAACTTAGTGTTAACTTGAATCATTTCACACCCTGAATTCCACATATACTAATTATTGCTGTATTTCATTGTAGGCCACTCATAAGGCCCTGCTGAAGATTCATGAGAATGGCACAGAGGCTGCAGCAGTCACTAGCATAGATTTTCTTCCTCATTCTCTTCCTCCTGTTATTAAGTTCAATCGTCCATTTTTGCTGTGGATTGTTGATCAATATACTCAGAGCATACTCTTCATGGGAAAAATTGTAAACCCAACTGAAAAATGACTGGTCTTATTGATTTGAATTGCAGTATTCATGCAATTATAGTTCAACATGATTAAAATGATATCAAAATAGTTACTGAAAAATTTATTTTTCCAAAGAAATTAGACAAGCCTGTGGTCATTCTTATAAACCCTATACTTGCCTTCTCCTCCAGTAGAAAGTAACCACTGAGATACACCTATTAGTTGAATTATGAAGACTTTTATAAATCAGCCTTTTAATAATCAATGCATACCATCTTTCAAAAACATGGTAAGTATCCAGATAAGAAAACTATTTAAAAACATGTTAAGTAAAAAAAGACTGAAAACAGAGGCCACTCTCAACTTGTGAGTAGGAAGGAAAGAAAATGCTGAGGTTTGCTCCAGCTACTGCCAGCTCTCACTAGGTCCTGCTGCAGGAGGACTATGTGGAAATTTAAAATACACATCCAGTCCATTCATGGATATTGTAGTTCTTTTCCACATGGATGTCATTGATGAAGCAAGGTCATGTTGTATTTCCAGGAGAAAAAGATTGCTCACCTCTCTGAGGATCTCTGCGACAATTTGACATTTCTCTCAGTGCAGCTTTATGGATCCAAGGCAGTGTCAATATCCAGAGCCAAGGCGCGGTGTTTATCTGGAGCACCAAGAAAAGGGATGTATGCTGACAGAAACACAGCCAATCTGATGTTGTGTCAGCATGACTCCCTCCCTGCACCAATCTGTGGGATTAACAGCAGATAAATGTATTTCACACTGCTCAGGGCCACAGTAGCATAGACTAGGTTAAAAAAACCCAGACCCTTCTCAGTGTGTTGAACCTCATTTAGTTTATTTAAATATCCCAGGTTAGGTGATCAGGAGTTTCATTTTTTAAGTCTGAAATGTGAGTCTGCAGGGTTATGAGGTCAAACTGATAATAGAGTGATTAGTATCTGAGAAGGATCTACTCTGTAAAGTCCAACCTCTCCAAGGCAACTGTTACCTGCCACCCCAGATTGTGCAATTAGAGGATTTGCCTTGGGTTCAGAATCTTCAGGAATATCCACGTTCAGATCCTTCCTGTTGCTGAAGTCAGACAATCCTATACCTCCTGGCTGGTCAGGCTGACCCCTGTGAAAGGAAAACTTGCGTTGGACCTGGAATGCTGGTAAGGATATTTACCTGGAAGATGGAAATTCAGGTCTGCCTTTCCCTGGATGTAGAATGGTTTTGGCAAATAAATCCTAATGAATTCTCTGCAAACAACACTGTTGTATGAGTGGTGGCTGAAGTAATGATGTTTTGTGACATTAGTAAGGCTTCTATGAAAAGGAAGGCATAGCTTCAAATCACAAATAGAGGAAGTCAACTGCTTTCAGACCAGGCCTCAGCACTTCCTTTGAAGGTCAAATCTGTTGCCATACTCTCTGTTAAGACACTCACAGCTGAGGGCATCCACTCATCTTGGATTGGCTTTTAGCCTCCTTTTAAGGTAACAAACTCTCCACAAGTATCCTATATGGAATCAGTGGCTAAATCAGAGCTGGAATATTTTGGTGGGCTAAGACACCCACAGGGTATAACTGGCATTGTGTTATACAATTAATCTTGTGTTTCATCAATAAAAAGTTCAGGACCAATAGGGTATTAAGTATCTAGAAGGGGTAAAACAAACACCGAGATTAATTAAATCCTCAGAGTTTATGCTAGTTATGCTGGTAAATAAAGTGCTCCAAGATGTGTTCTCTAGTTAAGAGGTCAACTGGCCCATCATGGCTCATTTCCATGTTGCTTAACTGACCTTGCAAGATATCTGGGCTGCTTACTGGAAATATCCCCTGGTCTGTGTTGACCCTGAAAACACACGTAACACTTGTCTGGATTGACTCCGAAAACACACGTAACGCTTGTCTGGAAGAATCAGAGATGGCAAGAGCAATACTTATGTCAGAAACTCTGCTAAAAAGATAAGAACAGGAGTGACCGCAGCCTGATGGCCAGATCTGTGTCCCAGCAGTGCTCAAGGTACTAGTACAAATGGAGCCAAAGTCACTGACGGTGAGGCAGAAAACTGTCCCTCTGACATGTAGCCCTATAATCTCCCCCTCTGATGGCAATCTGTCTTTTTTGAATTATGCTAAATTGCAGGTTATACTGATAGACCTTCACCAGCTACATCCCAAAAATGAGGGAACTGTAGAGCCTTTGCCCTTTTGAGGAATAAAATTAGGCAGTTCAGCGAACACCCTTCAAAAGTACTGCAAGTCCCTTTCCATACATGTGTTCTCACGATTTCTTCTGATTAGTCCTGTGCATGTGATGTCACAGTAACTGTGTATGCTTATTATCCAAAAGCTGCTCCTCATTTAGGATTTGTGCCAGTCCTCAGATAATACAGCGATATTTAGATTATGCAGATAGCTAAAACTGCAGCTAGGCACAGAAAAATTGACATGAAGCATAAAATATACAAGTTTAGTTCTAATATAAATGAAGTTAAACACAGCTTAAAATGTGATACAATTTACCTTGGAGGCACTGCCACTGTCCATTGTCCATATTCCCCCTCCTTCTTAAAAATATTGAAACCTGACAGATTTTGACAGTTGTGCAAGCTGTTTGCTTGTTTGCCCAGACTCTGCAGACTGCAATGAGCTGTTAAAAAAAGGCCATTGGGCAATCTCCCTTGGTAGCTGGATCCCTATATTGAGAAAGGCTCAGCACCCAAGGCCATATCACATTACTTTCCTTCCAGTAACTGTACAAAGGCAGGCAGAGATGGAAGTAATGAAGTGCACAGCTCCCCACTGTTCAAGACCAATATATTAAATAAAGCAGATCATGACTGCAGTAATATGAATGCCAAACTAGAGCTAAATCAGAGGTGTAACCATATCCCTTGTGATTAATTCATTCTCATAGACAGTGCCAGACCAAAGGGAAGTTTGTATATTTTGATTGCTAAAAATTTTTTTAAATGGTTTTACTGAAAGATCCAAAAGACAGATGTTGCCAAAACCTGATAAAGTAATAACCATAGAAATTCTCAAAGGGCCAGATGGGTGAATTTAAGAGTTGTTTCTGGCACAGTACTCAGATATAAAATGTACTTACAACTAGATCAAGAAACTTGGCTTTACTTTCTCTTTACCCATGGCTGCTTGCAATTCGTCTTTGGTGCCATTTCCCTGTCTGTTAACAGTCCAGTGGCCACAAGCAGAATAAGAAAACCAAGCATGCCTGTGAGGACAATCTTTTCAGGTTCTGCCAGTGGGTAGTACCTAGAAACCTAGGTACTAGCCAGTGGATAGTACCTAGAAACAGTAGCTTTTCCTTTCAGTTTTATATGCAAGTGACTGTCCTGGTTCTTCCTGGTAAGAGTGTTTTCTTCCCCCTGGCCAGCATCTCTTCTGCCTTTGTCCTACTGGACTTGGTCTCCAATGTCACTAGCCAGGCTCAGGTACTGGAAGGACTGGTCTTTAACTTCACTGACTCTCCTGAGGACCCACCACTGCCATTTATTTTAATTCTAGAAGTTATACATATTGTCTCTAAGTCCTTATACTATTATACTTACGTAAGAATTTTCGTTTGTAGGCTTAACTACTTGAGTTCATTGTATCTTTTGGAAAGAGATTTGAGACAAAAATGTTAATCTTGCAGTCTATCCCCAAGTACTAATTTTTTCTTTTTTTTTATTCTAGTAGTTTTTAGAAAACTTAAACAAGTTTTTAAAAGCTTTGTCAGTGTCAAGGAAGTCTACAATTCTAATGTCTTTATCCGGCAACTTTATGGAAAATATATGAGTAAAACTTGAGATGAGCTCTCAGTGAGGGATTACCCATTTTGAACATTAAAATGCTGGCTGACTGACTCCAAGGGAATTAATATCAGGCCTTTAATGCTTGCATGCTTTTGGAAACACATTTTCTTTCAGTGCTAGGAGATTAGGTACAAAGAAAGCATAAAACTTAAAATATTGTTTTCTGCCAACTGATGAAAATGATCATCTGAGGTGAAATGTCTGTTATGAGAGATTGAATCATACTCTGGTAATAAAAGAATCTTCTTTCCTTTGGAGATATAACACAGAAAGGAAAACAAAAAAAAAAAAAAAAAGATTGTTTGATTCTGTTTATGCGGCTTTCATCTAGCAAACCATGAACCATAGGAAATTTTAGTTCAGATGTTTCCGTTGCACTGGTGAAAGAAGCTGAAAAAAAAGCAGAAAAGGCCTAGGTTTTATTCCCATTTCTGTCACAGACTTTTTGCTTAGCTTTCAGCTTTTTGCTTTTTGTCAGTCATGCAGGTTTTTGAAATGAAGCCAGAAGGAGTCCCCTTATCCAGGGAGAAAAGGTTGAATATTAGTATGACATGGAAAGCATATTTGGGATGTGCTTTACAGAAACAGATAAAAAGACAGAGATGACATATTTTTTATTCTAGTTACAGCAATTTTGCAATGATGCCAATCGTCTGATTTTGATGGAGTTATTTATGTCAAGATGTTTATGTATACAAACTTTTAGAGACAGACCTTAAGTGATATATCTTGATCATGCAAGAAGAAATGGCTGCATAAGGATTTATCATGCACAGTGAATATTTCTCTTGCTTAATCCTTATCATCTTGCTGATGAGCTGTTTCCACAGACAGAAACCCTTTGCCCTGGAAAACCCAGAAATACAGCTTTCAAAGCTAGCATATAGTAATTTGATGACCAAGCAGCAACAGGAGTAAGTTAATGATATGGGATGAAATTGCTCCTGCAAGAAGGAACCAAGACATATTGCATAACTGAACAGAGTCACTGGCAGACAGTAGGAAAAGAGTTAATTAAGTTATTCCTTAATTCTTTCCAAATAGACTATTATCAGGCCAGTGGGAAAAGCATGTCTGTCAGTCCTTGAAATTACTCTGGCTCCTGAAGTAAGAGTCTCTCTGTCCAGGCTACTGCTTATCTTGAAGTATATGTGATGATTCACCCTCATTTTCCATTCAGCATGAGACTCACGTTTTCCAAAAGACTCTATTTCTGGCACCTATGACTTCAGGGAGATTTTTCAAAGGATTAAGTGTGACTGATGTGTTCTTTAAGTATGCTGATCTACCTGGAATTGCTGAGAAACTGACTGACTTTAAAACGGTCATTTTTGGGTCTGATATAACTTCTGATCTTAACCTTGCCTAGGGAAGACTTGGGTCAGCATCAGAGGAGCTGAGGCCTGGGATCAGTGAGCATGGACAGCAGCAGCTTTCCACTCTCTCTCTGACATGCTGAGTGCTGCTGCATGTCATGGAAGAAAATAGAGAAATCACTGCAGAAGCTTTGCTGCTTCCAGCAGTTCCTTCCTGAAAACAGTAGCATCCTTCAGATGGTTAGCCAAGCCTTAGGACTAGGCTGAAATGTTCCATACTATCTATGTAGGCAGGCCTAGACTTGAGAAAAATAGCTTGTCTTTGCTGGAGTGAAGCAACAGCATACTTGCTTCTCCTAAACCTTTTTAATTTTACATAATACCGCAATAAAATTTCTGGATACTTGAACATATCATGGAAAAAAACACTTCTCTGTAGAAGTATATTCTGACTACCTCTGTCTCTGTCTTGTAAGAGATAGTAGTTACATAGCAGTAACAGTGTCATGTAGATTTCTATATGTAAATAAATTGTGGATTTACATGGTGTGAAATAATGTACATTCAATGGAAATAATTAGTCATTGTTAATTAGGACGAGTGCCATGCATCTCACCCTTAAGTAACCTTTCAAATATCTAAATTGTGTCTGTTTTTCTCAGCTCCTTCTGAGATGAATCCCAGTATAAAATATGTATATAAATCATGTCTATCCTATGCATATGTAGCAGGAAGTTAAGAAGATCTCCTCTGTTCTCCCCAGCTAACATTTTCCTGTGGTAAAGACTGTCCACTTTATTCTTCCATTTGTCTTCTTATTTTGGCTGTCTTTACAAGCCGTGCTAATACTTTGCTTTTCCCTTTAAAAGTTTCTAAAATACTCATCAAAGGTCTCTCAAAAGTTATTCAATGCCCCTGACTGTCCTTTATCCAATTAGGGCATACCTGCCACTTGAGCTGCAGGGCAACATAGGATACTAAGCTATTCCTGAACAAATCTGCTGCTGAATAATGGCATCTGTGTATCAGGATATCCCATGCAGAGTCCAGTGAGAAACAGCATCCTTTATGAATAGGTATTTCTTTGGCCCTATCTTAGCTTTGCAGTTCTTCTAATGTTCTGTTTTATAAAGTTTATTTACCATAGTTTTGCCATACGGCCTTCCAAAGCTCTTTTGCCCACAGTTTAGTTCAAGCCCAAGTGTAGTAAAATCTCTGTTCTCTCTCTCCCTCAGAGCCCTAGCTGCTGGCATCAATATACCTATATGTCAGGAAATTAGACAATATTTGATTTCCAGGAAAAAAAAAACCTAACAAAAAAAACCCTAAAAACCCCCCAAAAAGCTTACTCAGTCTTTGCTTTGCAAACAAATCTTATTTACTCTGTTTAATATTTACCAGTGGATGTTAACTTAATAGTACTCATCAAAATGAAGAACAGCAGAGGAGCACTGTGAAAGAGAGGTCCAGCTATGTAAGTACCATATCATACTTTCTTAAAAGTCTTTGAACTTATGTTTTCTGTGATCTCTGCCAGTTATTGTGAAACATATATTTCAGATATGAATTTATTTTATGCAGTAACTGGAGACTATTTTAGCTTCTGGAAGCATGCTCTAAATGTTGGAAGCAAGATTCAGCCACTGGTAGAGCTTCTAGTTATAGTGGTAGGATGGCTGGGAGGTGAGGTCCAAAATTAGTACTCAACAGTTAACACCAAGGTGAAAAATAAAACCTTGTCTGCTCTCAGATGAGTAAATTTGGTTGCATTCTCAATGTCCTGACCACTCCAGACTGACTCAGGGCTAATGAGAGCAGCATCCTTTTACCTCAAATGTGCTTAAAGACCAGGCTACTTGCAGCCAAGTGGTCTGAGAGAGAAATCAGTCTCTCTTAAAAGTAGATTTGGAGAATTACACAAAAAGTTCTTAGAAGACCAAAATTAATTACTTCCACTTAGAATGCCTTTTTTTTTTTTCCCAGCATTTTAGACATGCTGAGCACAGTTCTCATACTCGGCACTTCCACAGCTTATATGTCCAGGGTTTCATATAGGGCAGCTAGAAAAGGGGAAATCCAAAATTAACAACTCTCCATGAAAAGTTTGATGACCTAAATCTGGCAAAAGACACACAGCATGAGGCAGGTCCTGGGGCAGAATCCTATGCTCAAGAATAAGTATACAGTTGCTGTGACCAACATTCAGATCATCTCTATTTTCCTGTAGGTCACTATCTACTTCATGAATTTGAGTTTCTGTCATTTGAGATAACTTAGGTGAGACATCCTATGGAAAACATTCTTCTGCAGTATATTCACAGAATCAGAGAATCTTAAAGGTTGGAAGGGACCTTGAAAGATAATCTAATCCAACCCCCTGCCAGAGCAGGACCACCTAGAGTAAGTCACACAGGAACTTGTCCAGGTGGGTTTTGAATGTCTCCAGAGGAGACTCCACAACCCATCTGGGCAGCCTGTTCCAGTGCTTCCTCATCCTCACAGTGAAGAAACTTTTCCTTATGTTTCTTTGGAACCTCTTATGTTCTAGCTGATACCCATTGCCCCTTGTCCAGTCATTGGATATCATTGAGAAGAGCCTGGCTCCATCCTCCTGACATCCGACCTTTATATATTTGTAAACATTGAGTTCACCCAACAGTCTCCAGCAGTATAGATAGAGGCAAAGAAGACATTCAGTAACTCTGCCTTCTCTGTATCCTTTGTCGCTAGTGCAACCATCTCATTCAACAGTGGGCCTACCTTGCCTCAAGTGTTTTGTCTGCAATGTATATGAAGAAGCCCTTTCTGTTGTCCTTGGCCTCCCTTACAAGGCACAATTCCAATGAGGCTTTAGCTTTCCTAGTTGTCTCCTTGCATCCTTTGATGATAGTCTTATATTCATCCCAGGTGGCCATCCCTTCCTTCCATGATCTATAAACTCTCTTCTTCCACTTGAGTTTGCCCAACAGTTCCCTATTTAACCATGTGGGTCTCCTGGCTCCCTTTCTTGATTTCATAATAGCTAGAATACTCTGATGCTGAGCCTGGAAGAAGTGATCTTGATTCTATGGTTCTTTCCCTGAAAAGGCAGGAGACTATGGGATTACGTAGAACTTGCTTATGTCAGTTCAAGGAAGAGGAAAAGTCGTCAAATTGTGAATACAGAGCAAGGTAGATTCTACTGTATCTTTTACTAAGCTTTTACTGAGCTCTTGAATCTTGGACTTTGACACCTTATGGATAGTTTATGGGCAATAGAGCCAATAAACTTTCTAAATCAATTGTCAATTTGCTGAAACACTTAAGGTAGTATTACTGAAATAATACAGTGGAGTTCAGAGCTACTACAAAAGAGGCAGAAAGGTATAAACAGTTTTTATATGGATTTTATTCACAGCTATGAGTGACATTTATCATTGCAATGCTTGAAAACACAAGCTATAACAAGACCACAAGTACTACAGAAATTTATCAGCAAAAATCAGTCACTCTGCCAAAGTACTTCTCAAATGCAATGGGGGCCAAGAGGTGGACTCAGTCATGTGCTCAAAAGCACTACAAATGCAATGAGGCCATGCTGGTCAGAGACAAGGACTATTTCAGGCATAACACCTCACAAAAGCCTAGACAACGTCGACTTCTTCCTGTCAATGACACATTAATATCTTGCTTTGCTCATTGGCCAGAAACTGAGACAAACTACTAGAAATGGACTATCCAGGAAGCCAAGTAGAAGAGTATGTCTAAATAGAGCAGTAATCCAAAAGATTGATGTCTGAAAATTGGTATCTAGAATACAAAAATTCATTTTATTTGGGAAACATAAAATTCTCCAGATCTGAAAGTTGCTCTATTCTTTCTTAACAGAATTGTTCAGACGGAAAATGAAGTCTGCTTTGTATTTTTTTTTGCTGATTCTTGGACTTCAAGTCCAGGGTGAACATGCATCCAACCTTGATGAACAGCAGGAACAAAAAATATCCCAATCCCCAGATGACCATTCCCAGGCTGAAGGTGAAAACTTGGCTCATGTCAAGATAGCTCCTAGCAATGCTGAATTTGCATTTAAGTTCTACAAGCAGATCAGAGATGAAGTGGGCAACAAGAACATTTTCTTCTCCCCTTTGAGCATCTCCACTGCCTTCGCAACACTGTCCCTGGGAGCACGATCAAACACGCTCCGACAGCTGCACAAAGGCCTTGCCTTCAACCTGACAGAGAAGGACATCCATGAGGGATTTCAGCAGGCCCTCCGGCTGCTAAATGACCCACACAGAGAAGTACAGCTGGATATAGGCAATGCCCTGTTCATAGGTGACCAAGTGAAACCACTGCAAAAATTTTTGGATGATATCCGAAATTTTTATTATGCTGAACTTATTTCTAGTAACTTCCGGAATCCTAAAGAGGCTGTAAAGGAAATCAATAAGTACATAGAAACAAAAACCCGTGGCAAAATTGCTGAGGTATTAAAAGATCTTGATCAGGACACCGTGATGGTTCTGGCTAACTACGTTTTCTTTAAAGGTGAGTGACAAATCTGGACAGCCATTACACACATAAGCTCTGGAGGTCTTACTTAGATCTAAAAAATGTAACTTTTTTCCTGTTGTGAACTTTTGCTATCATCTAATTTAAAGTACATCTTTCTATTTTTAATTGACATAAATATTTGAAAGTCAGTTAGAAAGAATCATTTTCTACATGAGTAAAAAAACCAACCCACAAAAAAACAAACCAAAAACCCCAAGAAATAAAAAGGAATACATAGAAGTACTGATCAATGTCACATCAATTTTAAGCCAAGTTTAGAGCTGGAAAGATTCAGAAATGTTAAACTTTGGAACTTAATGATTATCTGTTGAAAGGCATAAGTTTTTGGTTGTGCAGGACATGGTCAAAAATGGATGGCACGTATGACAATAAGCCTGGAGCCTTTACAATGGGGGTCTATGGAAGTTTGGACCATTGTGTTAGCAGACAAAGGCTAAGGTCTTTTCTGCAGTAACTTTCTGCCAGTATTTTTCTTTTATGACTTTTATTAAAACTATTGAAATGATGTAAAGTTTATTTCCATGGCCAGGGAACAAGCGTCTTTAAGCCAAGATAGACTTGTTGTTACCTTTACAGTTGAAATACAGTATTTTAAGCATCAACTAATGTGACATGTCTTTGTCAGTCCCTCTTTCAGTTTATTCAAGTTTATACTCATTCTTTTCTTAAAAGGCTACTGGGAAAATCCTTTCAACAATTTGTACACCAAAGATGACGACTTCCAGTTGGATACCAAGAACTCTGTTAAGGTCAAAATGATGCATCAAAATGAAATCTTTAAGATCCATAGGGATGAGAACTTGTCTTGCTGGGTGGTAGAAATTCCATACAAAGGAAATGTTACTTCATTTTTTGTTCTACCTGATGAAGGGGCAATGAAGCAGGTGGAAGATGGTCTGCTAAAAGAAACAGTGGCTAAGTGGCTGCATTCACTTGAAAACAGGTAATCTTTTAACTGCTACTTTGTTTAAATATTGAATAGGCTGTAACTACTCATCTAGGCAAAGCAAAGCTAAGGATGTCACAATGAGCTGCTGCGCACATCTCTGAGGAACAAGGATTGCACAGTTTCTTTAACTCAGACAAGGTATTGGGTGTCTCCATGCCTAAGGGGAATCCTCTCCTCATCTCCCACAGTCACAGCAATGGGAGCACTACCACCTGTGACGATCTTGCACACAGGCACATTGCCCCGTCTAGACTAGGAAGAACCCAGTTCAAAAGGAAATATAGTTTCTTTTTCTTCAGTCTATATGATACTTTTCAGCCATTCACTTCCATAAACCTGCACTCTGTACCTGAACCACTGATGGGATTATGGCTGATGGGGCAGGTACCTCAATTTCTGCTTCTCTAACAAACGGGATTTATCACTGAGGTAGAAAGCCACATTGTAGGACTATGAGTATTTGAGATGAGTGTATATCTGCAACAGCTGTTTCATCAAGGGATCTTGTGATAATAAACTCATACTTTTCATTTGTTTTTGAAAAGACACATCTACCTGGACCTTCCAAAATTCTCCATCTCTGGCTCCTATGATGTTAGGGGCCTGTTTGAGAAAATGGGCGTGACAGATGTGTTCAGTGACCAAGCTGATCTCTCTGGAGTGGTAGAAAAACCTCTTCTGAAGGTTTCAAAAGTAAGTATACGAACAGAGACGGTAATCAAGAGATTTGTCTCACATATATCTCCAAAAACAGGCCGATCTCACTTCTGAAGTGCAGTTGTGGCTAATTGATGGTCGTAAAGTAAGAAAAAGGTTAGGCATTAAATGCCTGCTGTTTCTACAGTTTAATATTAAGTTATTTACTGCATTGTGATACTGCAAATTCAATGCAAACTCAAAATTCACTTCAAAGTCTCTGAAGAAATCAGATCTGGAAGGGATAACAGGAGTAATATCACAAAAAGCTAAAAAGTATGAAATAATTAATGCATGACAAGAGTCATAGTCATGACATAAGTTTGGGAATAGTGATTCTTATCCTATGTATACATATTTCATTACTGCATAATCTGAGTACTTTGGAATGTATATGGATAACAGACTTGTGGGACAGGGACAGCCACATTTCACAAAAAAAGAAACTGATGCACAAATAAGGCAAGTGATTTCCCTAGTGTCCCAAGGAATATACACCTTGTGTCATGAGGGAAGTGATCCTTCCTCTCTATTCTGCATTTGTGAGACTACCTCTTGAGTACTGCACATCCAGTTTGAGGCTTTTCAGTGCAAGGGAGATGTGGACATATAGGAGTAGAGTGATTCCAGTGGAGAGTGAGCAGGATGGCCATGTGGCTGGAGCACAGGATGTGTGACAGTGAGATCTGGAGTTGTTTAGCCAGGAAAACGGGAGGTGGAAGAGGGTTGTTAGCGGATACCTATTAGGAGGGTGCAGAGAAGATAGATCCAAGCTCTTCTTGCATGTGCACAGTGATAGGACAAGAGACAATCCACACAAGACAGAAAATGCAAAACTCTCATCAGGTATTATGTAAAAGCAAGCCATGAGGGCAACTAAAAACTAGGGTGGATTACTTAAAGAGGCTCTGAAATTTCCACCCTTGGAAGTACTGAGGCCCTAACTGGATGAAACACTGAGCAACCTTACCTAGTATCAGAGTTGATGCAGTGTAGGGCAGTTGGTTGCATTAGATTACCTCTAGAGGTCCTTCCAACCTACGTTATTTAATGTTGTTGAGATTCCTCACACTCAATAACACCTTACCATGCATTACATCTGCACTACAGGTATGAGACAAGCAAAGGGAGGAAAGATAGCAAGGCCTTGTGAGGGGAAATTTGACATGCACTATAGACCACAAAGAAAAAACATGGACAGCTGATGGAAGACAATTAAATAAAATCACATGAATTCATAAATATCAATTTGCTATACCTACCACATGAAGCCCTTTAAACACCCTATAACATTTGACACTATTGTGTCTTTGCAGAATTTTTTTTTTGCATATATAGAAACTGATGTAAAACGAAACGTTTTATTCCTCTGTGTTAAATACTTAGAACAAAATCTTATTTCAAGAACTGTCAGAACAGTAAATGTTCTCTGTGCTGTTCAGTCTCTTCAAGCAGCTAAGCTTGACTCTGCCAGAGTGTTGAAGAAAACTCCCTGATCTTAGAGCAAACTTTACTTGTCTGGGAAATGCTGGACCTAAATATCTTTTCCCCACCAGTTCTATATTTATTCTGTGCTTTCTTTTAAAAACTACTGTCTCTACTTGTATTAAAGCAAGCAAGTCTGTCCTTAGCTGCTTTTATTCTTCTCTACCTGGTTTTTAATCTTTGCTTCTCTTGCAGGCAATTCACGAAGCCAGAGTGGATGTTAGTGAGAATGGCACAGAGGCTGCTGCAGTGACTGTGTTTGGAATAGTAGGAACATCTGCAGCCTTTGATCCTCCTCCACACATCAAATTCAACAGGCCCTTCTTGATGTTGATTATTGACAAAAGCACTGATGGCCTCCTCTTCATGGGAAAAATTGTCAACCCAGCTGCCTAGGAAGACTAAGCCAGAGCACTTGTACTCCCCAGTGCAGAGAAGAGAGCTTGTGCACATGCCAGAAATTTCTTTGCAAAAAGGCACTAGAAGTGATCCCTAATTACCAAATAAACAAATATCACATGAAGTTATTCTTCAGTTACAAACAGACAATTGAGAATAACTGTGAGTGGGCCATGTTTGCAAAATGACCCAGGCCGAATAGATAGCTGTGGGATTTTCAACAAACCTTTCCCTACCTTACTCATTCATCACTGGTGCCACAGTCCCTTGCATGCAAATAAAGCTTCCTACTCCTGTCTGAGAAACTCCCTATGTTTCCCATTTCCAGCATATCAAGTCCACAACTCAGAAACCACAAATCTATCCTTTTCAGCTGAGAAACCATTCTTTCCCTTCCTCTCATTCCTCTCTGAATCCCAGTTGAAGTCTCCTTTGTCCTTGAAGTCCTTCCAGGGCTTTTCCAAGGAAAATGGGAACACAGACCTGTGAAGCTTTTCCTTTCCTAAATGGTAGATCATTCCTGGATTAAAAAAATAATACTTTTCTTTCCAGCTTGAAACTGCTTCCAACCAGCTCTAAGTCCTTGCTCCTATCTTTATTCCTCGTTAGTTGCTCCAGAGTAAGGGTCCCAGCTCTTCTGGCAGGGCAAGAATTTATCATCTTTGTCAGTGAAATCTTCATATTGTTGCACAAATGGTCATTCTTAATGGTCTTGAGCATGTAGGGTGAAGCCTGGGCCCCCTAGGAGAGATGGGTGTGGCAAAAACTACCCTCTTGCTCCAGAAACTGCTGACAGCAGCCTGGGAGGTCATGTCTCTGTTGTCTAAACACCAGTTAGTTATTTTGTGCTTCATCTGCTTCTGCAAGCTCAAGCAGAGATTCCAAGAGATTTCTCTCCGTTAAGCTCATGATTGGAGTGCATCAAGGTGACTTGGACATCCTCCTGGGCATTGAGTAGGTAGAAGTGGGAGTCAGCAGCAGCACGATATGAACAGAGAGCTGCATTGCAGCAGACTAATTGAATTTACTGCCAATTAAGAATAGGACAGTAATAAAGACAGACATAATTAAAACACCTTGGTCCCACCCCTCCTTTCTTTCCAGGCCCAATTTCACTCCTAATTGCTCTGCCTGCTCCCCCTGAGTGTTGCAGGGGAAGGAGGAACAGGGGTATGGGGGTTGTGGTCAGTTTGTCTCTGCCATTTCCTCCTCTTCATGATCTTTGTCTGCTTCAGCATGGTATCCCTCCCACAGGCAGCAGTCCTCAAAAACTGCTCCAGCGTGGGTCTTTTCTACAGGGTACAGTCTGTTAGGAACAGATGCCTGTCTGTTTGGCTTCATGTCCTGCTGAGACCCTGCTCCACTGCAGGCTCTTCACAGGATGCAGCTTCCTTCAGAGCTCATCTGCTTGCTCTGCCATGGGGTCTTTCCCAAGCTGCAGGTGAATCTCTGCTCCTCTGTGGCCTCCATGGCTGCAGGGGCAGTGCCTCACCACAGGCTGCATCACGGGCTAAAGAGGAACCTCTGCTCTGGGCCTGGAACACCTCCTCTCTGCCTCCATGATGAGCCTGAACATCTGCAGGTCCGCTTTTCTCGCATATTTTGCAACTCCCTCTCAGAGCTGCTGTGCAGCACTTTTTACTGTTTGTTAAACTGGCTTTGCCAGAGATGTCACCATCTCTGAGAGGCTCAGCTGTGTCCTGTGGTGAGTCTGTTGGAATCAACTGGAACTGGTCATGCCTGGCACTGGGCAATGTCAGTCTCCTTTCATAGAGGCCACCTTTCAGCCCCCACTGACCATAGCTGGGCACAAACATCCAAGACACAGAAACACAATCCTAAGATATCATTATTTTTGCTAAGTGTAATGATGTTTAATGGATCAGCAGAACACTTTGATGGTACTTAGGAACTGTTAGGAGCTGCCATTAGGATCCCTTCACAGGGTCATCTCAGTGTCAAGAGCTGGTGGTCCACCACAAACTTCACAAATGCAGCCTGAGCTGAGTGACAGCACCTTTGCCCAATGCTTCAGTCCCAGCTCTGCTTTCCTCCTCAGGACGGTCAAGAATTGACACTTTACCTGAGAGAGCCTGCTACTGGAGGTCTTTGGCTTCTGGCTGAGCTGGGTCAGAAATCCTAAATGCCTCTGCTACTGTGGCTCAGTTTGGGAAAACTATGACATGGAAGGGAGAAAACCATAGTGTGCATATTTGCTGTGAGAGATAATAGGGCCTTTAATAGGGTCTGTGTGCAAGCACAGACCTTTGCACAGACCTACAGGCAAAAAACTCCAAACTCTAATCCACCTATTCACACAGACATTAAGATTTGCTTAATGCAAAATATTTTCTCTATAATCATCCCCGTCTCCATATTTTAAAGAAAGAAAAACACTGAAGCTTGAAAAATACTCTATGGAAAATCTTAGTCAGCTATACCTAACTCATTTTCTCTCTTGAGAAAATAGAATCAATTGTTTCAGCAGTACTTGAAGAGGCAAAGCTCTGTCGTTGGAGCCAAGCCAAGCATTTCAGCTCTGCACAGTGCTTGCCAAACTACAAGTCTTTTTATCCACAGCTACTAATACAGCTTGCACAGTCGTTGCTTTCTTGCTTTTGGAGTGGTGAGGTTTAGGTGAGCAATTCACTGTGTACTATTTGGGAAAGTAGAGGAAAGGCAAGAATAAGAGTAAATAGGAGACTGTTTGTATTACCTCATTTCTTCCCTCCCCCTCTGCCACTTTTTCACTTCTGGAAACTGAAAACCAGGAACAACCTCAGTCTTTTTATTAGTTGCAAATATTATATATTTGAAATAGAAACCTTTGTAAAAAATGCTTGTTTGTCTTCTTACCCAAACTGTGTGATTTTCTTATGGAAAGTGCAAGTCCACTTGGCTCCCTGTGGGTTAAAATATTTCATCTGGGAAGATATTCCGACCCACGGTTTTATAACTTCCCTACAACTGCAAATAAAGACAATCACTCAAAAAATGTTAAAAGGCATGCCAGTAATTTCTCAATTAAGCTGTTAAATTCAAAGACTTTGTTGAAGATTTTAATGGATTTTGGAAAGGAGCTGAAAGAGTTGGAAGAGAGCAGGAGTTTTGAGCTGATTTGCTCAGAAATTTTATCTCCATGGTGGAATTAGGAGGAGTAAAGCAAGAACATGATGATTTAATAAAAAAGGTGAAGACTTTACAGATGTTGGAAAGCTTGCCATAAAACCAAAGGCAACATAGTGGCCCAGCTGTAGATAGTCTGAATCAGCTCTGTCTGAAACTGAAACTCTACCAAGAAGAAAACGTATTACCCTGGCCAAGATAACACTGGCAAACTGCAGAGCCTTCACATTTTTTGAGAGCAACATGGAAAGAAGAGGGGTAGTAGAGTAAAATCTCTCTGAAGAAGGAACCTTTGTCCACACTTCAACATCTTGATGCTTCTCACACATAAGACATACTGACCCAAAGGAGAGAAAACTTGGGGCTAGCACGTGGAATGGGCTGCCAACTTGCCATGTCTCTGCATTATCAGGGGATAACTAGCCTTCCCTCATCCTCCACCAACACAGTACCTGCAGCTAATTAGTTAAAAAAAAGGAGATATTTTTCAATCCTTGATGACTTTCCTTGTTAACTGAAACAGTAGCATCTCTCCCTACCATACAGGAATAGTGGGGATGCAGGATCTGTAAGCAAAATAAACTAGGCTGCATTAACTTCACAGAGAGATGAGTCTCTCTGTACCTTCATTAATGACCTAGCTCTCCTATTGTTGGTGTCAAGGCTTTATCTGGGAAAATAGGAATTACTGAAGTGCTCAGAGACAGTAATGCTATTGCTAGAGTTACAGGTAGCCTGACCTGGTACTGCGCACCGTTGCCTGTAAGCGGGGATGAAGATTATCTCAGCAGTGGTCATGTTTTTTATTTCCAAACAGTCTGACCTGGCATCCAGCAAAATTAAGGTTCATGAGCAACAACAGGGAATTTTGTAGGTGTCAAACTGGCATATTTAAAAAGTAACATATTGCACTTCAAAGTGAACTCTCTTGATTTCTCTGGAATGCACCTATTGAAATAATAACCATAAATCGTTACCAAATCAGAAAAGGTCAGAGAAAAAAAAAGGTATTTGCCCTTGGCTAACATAAGATTATATATAAAAATGTACTATGACAGCTTGTTACATTGGAGTCTGTTTTTGTTCTAGGTCATTTCAAGTCCCGGTTTTCTGTAGCTTTACAGTACCTGTCAGTTCACAAAGATATCATCTTTATAATTGCCTTGCAAGGAAGGAAATCATCTGGGAAACTCAGGGCCATATGGGCTAAAGAAACTCCAGAAGACTGTGGAGAAGGCCAACGTACCCAGTTTCCTTGCATGGAGAACTGGGAGCTCATTTGCCATGAGTTTTTTTTCTAGCAAGACCCAGTGCTCCTTGTTGGTTGAGAATTCAAGCAGAGAATTTGAGCAAATAATTTCTCATGAGCCCTTGGTAAAACTGTTAGCTTAGCCAATAGCTATTACATGCACAGTCAAGTGAGGTTTATTGTCAACTAGTTTTTTTCAGAGATGTGGCAGCACAGTCAATGCTGGCGCAGCCTCTAACAAAGGAGTACCATCATGATTTTAGTCTTTTAAAACTGCAGCTGTTGCCAACTCTGTTAATGTTTTACATGACACCTATTAGTTCTCATGTGTAAATCTTTGAGTCTTTAGGCAAGTACATCGCATTTATATCAAAATTTTGCATGCCTACATACTGTGTGGAAGTCAATGGGAGCTGCAGATACATGTTGACTGCCTCTACTGCAGGTGGAATTGATTTTAGCATTCAAATATGGCAGTGAAAAAGGAAACAGAAATCCCTAACTTCTGTCTAACTTAGGAATATAGCCATTCTTTCCAAACCTATGCCGGTTCTGTGACATTCACTACACTTACAGTGCCTTTGCATTGTTCTTTGTTCAACTCTTGTTCAAGAACAAAGAGCCCAAAACTGAACACTATCTATTCTGTTCGGAGAGGCAGTCTGCAGCCCTGGACATTCACCTTAAGACCTGGAAAAATCAACAGCTGAAGTTTGTAACTGTTCAGAAAGTGGTCAAGCTGGCCCTGATAAAGCAGTTCACAGGGAAGAAACAAGTCCTTCCACAAAACAGCAGTCTGCATTAGACCAAGCTTGAGATGATGGTTCCCTGAACATCCCCACTTCACAATCTACAGCACTGCTGAGGCCCACTCGTGCACAAGGACAGGAAAGGGAGAAAGCAGCATCAGGATTCATTCTCCCTGGCAGGATCAATTTTGAGCAATGGAATTTCTCATCTTCCAGGCTGATTGGTGTAAGGATTTTTGGCAGTCCATAAGGCTTGTAGGCAGGGAATGAGATGTGTGAAAGTCGTCTCATAACTTTAAAATTAGTTAACCGACATCAACAATTCTAAGATTAAAAAAAAAAAAAAAGAGGTATCTTAAATGAAAACTTTTAAATGCTGCCACTTTCTGATTTAGGTCTCTCTCTCTCTTGCATTCTATGCACTATTACAGAAGGAAAGTAAATTAAGTATAAACTAAACATGCACCAGGTTTCTGGCTCAGTCATTGAACCACTGTAACTGTTTAGAGTAATTCTCAGTTGTACCAAGGAAATAGAGGGTTTATTCATTTCTATATGTTTCTAAAAATGAAACAGTGTGATCTGCAACTGATCTGAAACACATGCAAGGGCCTCAGTGTAACAACAGAAACAACTTAGAAAAACTATTTAGAAAACTAACTTTCCTAAAACTGCAAATTTCAAGAAAATCAGTTTCCATTTATTTCATATTTGCCTTTCACCAGGAATATTACTAGCTAATAAAACTTTCAGAGCACAAGTAATTATGTATACTGCTTGGTGAATCCAGCCATTGCAGAAATAAGATTTCTGTGGTAAAAAATATAAATAAATATCTGAACAAAGATTCATTGCATGTTTCTTTATAATTTCTCTTTCATTGCATATTTCCTAATAATTTCTCTTTTGCTTCTTTTAGCTTCATTTTTCAATGTTTCTCAAAAGCCCCATGAACAAAGAATTTCATTATAAAGTGACTCCAGATCATGATTGGTTTTTCCTAATGGCAAAGTATCAGTTAAAGCTCAAATGAGGACTTAACTGAGTAAAAATTATAGTGAGTCTCATGAGCACTGAGAGGCTGCCTGCCTGGGTGGTAAAATCCCATAGACATAGTAAATCTCTTGTTGTTTATATTACATAAATGAAAATGAAAGAGGCATAGAAGGCCCATTGGAATGAAATGCTATATAAACATGGAAAAAAAAAATCATTGGAGTCGAAATTTTTATAAATTGCTGTGTTTACATACACTTGAGGCCAGAACAGGCCCAAAACCCATACCTTGGCAGTCTAGTCACTTGCTTTTCATATAATACTTTTTTTCATATCATACTTTTGATATTGTCATGATTTAGCAAGGAGTAGCTTTTGCTTGGTAACAGGGGGAGCGGGTTGCAGTGAAGACCCGGTAAAGAAAGAGTTCTCTGATTCTCCCTCTGGCTCTTGGGTTCAGACCTTCCTCCAGCCCAGCTGGGCCAATCTGGCACCTCTGCCATCACTATTTATTTAGGAACAGGAATTTGAAGTGCTTGGCAGGAGGTGTAAGGGTGGTACAAGATGGAGGTGACCATGCAGACCCCACAGTCAGAGAAGGAGGAAGGAAGGAGGAGCATCAGACCAGAGACTCCTCTGCAACCAGTGGCAAGAACGCAGACTGTACCCCTGCAACCCATGGAGGGCAATGGCAGGACTGAGACTCAGCAGCAGCTCCGTGTGATTGCGCCCAGATGAGCGAGAGACTGTAAGTGGCCATGGCGCAGCCCATGCTGGAGCCTGCGCACCGCAGAGCAGACCCACATGAGAGGCAGACAGGAGCTGCAACTTTTGGAACTGCCTGTGCAGGGCTGCCTTCTGCGTGAGGTACCCCACAGAGGTGCAGGGAGGACTGGTGTGGAGTGTGCCTGCCCTGAGTAGAGACAAACAGAACAGAATAGACTGACTGAAACCCCCATTCCCTGCCCCCCTGAATCATTCAGAGGGGGAGGAGATAAAGGCCTGACTCTGGGAAGAGGGGAGAGGTGGGGAGAAGATGGTCTTAAAGAGCTAGTTATACTCTTCATCGTTGTACCACTCGGTGTTGTTTTGTGTTGGTTATGTTTTGGGGTTTTATGGTTATGTTTTGGTGTTGGATTAAATTATTTTCTGTTTTCTTCCCCAAGCCGAGTAGCCTGGTCTGTTTTGTCTGGGACCATAAGCAACAATTAAGCTCTCCCTGGCAATTCTCGGGTCTTTGGTGCTTGAGGCTAATCATGAACTTTTGATCCCTGATGGGCCTAAACCAGACACATATAATACATATAATACTACAATGCATTTCTCACTCTCTCTGGAAAAAAACCCTTTTGCCTCTAAAGGTCTGGTCTGCAAAGGAAAAGTGCTTCTTTCCCAGTTTTACTTGAAGCTGGATGGCATAAATGGGATGGAGTTTTTTCCTTACCAGGATATTCTTCCCCATGATTGCAAAGTCAAGGTTTGCCATTCCCTCACAGGTGGTAACGTTAGCACCTTGCAAAGCTGGTAGAAAGGCACAGGGGAAATAATTCCTTTAGCATTTTCCCTAGAGCAGTCATGTTGAAGAAGTCATTATACACCAACTAAATTAAAATCATTTAGCTCTCTTCATCCTAGATTAGAGCCTGCTAACTTCTACTCCAGTATGGAAAACTATAAATTCCCCTACTTAATTTCTTCAACAGTGTAAGAAGTAACCTATTAGTGAAATAGTAGTGTTTGGGGGTTCTGCGTTCAAGGGTGATTTTAAGGAGTAATTCCTGATATTATCTTAGGTTTATCTATCAGTGGATAGGAAAGAAACTAAAATAAGCATGATTTGACATTTTTGATCAGCTTAGTGTCTGTCATTAATTCAAAGAACCACATAAAATATAGTTGAAGTTATTATTTTAAGTAATCTCAAAGTTTCTCTAGATTTTGAAATGCAGCTGTTTGGGAGATAAATCATCTCTAGCAATGAGACATGGAAAAGAGAATAAAAGTGATGTTTAACTTCAAAGCAGGAGGTTGGTTTTTCAAGCTACTTACTTGCTGCTCATTTCTACTGCAGTAATATTTCCCTAGTCTTGGACCCAGAGTCCTTCACTCCAAGATGATGTCCTTTGCCTAAAGCAGCTCCTTTTCCCAACACCTGTGCAACGGTGTGCTGCCTGGTAAAAACATGCATGGAAGATCTGGATGGCTGATCTGAAAATACTAAAGAAGAGAACGAAAGCAGGACAGGAGAGATCTCATTGACATCACAATATATGGGAACAAACACATGGAAATTCCTGCTAGCATTCAAGGTGAAAGGTTGACTTTATGGTATCATCAATACTTGCAAATGGTGCTAGGATGCTGCACTTCGCAATTATTCCTTGCATCCTGAGCTTTTGGCAGCAGATGTAATCAGGGGGAGCAAACAGCCTGTACAGGAGGAAATGGATTTTGTAACAGAGGTAGACATGTGACCCCCAAGCCAATGAAACCCTGGCTGACTCAAAGAGAATACAATAATTATGAAACTCTTCAGAGAGATAGAACTAGAAAAAGAAAATTAGGTCCTTCAAACAGATTCCAGTTAAGGTTTTCAGAAGGCTTTCTTTGGAAATCCTGATGACCAGAGACCTAAGAAGCTACAGAGGGATTTGAAGATACAGTTTGTTTCCTTATTCCAAATACTTCTTATTAATGATTTTAGACAACTGACACTTCAGAGGTAATGAAGAACGTCACTGCTCAGTGTTGATGAACTGTCACTCTGAAGAGCTCACAAAAAGCACGTAATATCAACTCTTAAACCCTTGTGGTCCACCACTCTTGATTTAAGAGCGAAATTAAAAAAAAAAAAAAAGGCATGCCGTGCTCAGCTTTTCTCTGAACTGTCTGTGCTACTAAAAATGGGTTTATCTGCTTCTTTTTAGTGGAAAAAGAAACACCAGTCACTGCCCATCACTTCCTCTCCTCTTCCTTGCTGTTGCTTCATGGACTGATAGGCACAGCAGCATGGGGAATAGGGATGAGTAGCAGCCACCACATACGTCCATGCACTGAGACATTCTAGACAATGTTACTGCCCACAAGTCAGTCCGTGCTCTTTGTAGTTTCCATTGTGCATAGCCAAAAAAGGAAAACAGTATATGTTTAAATAGCATCACCAATAGACCTCCATGCTGCTATCTGTGCTGATCATGATAAATGCCTGGCCACTTTTTATTTGCTTTGGTATTGGATTGCTAGGTAAGTATGCATCAGGTGTCCAGCATGCTTTTACTACAAGGACAAGGCAGCACTGCATGAAACACAGTCCCACAGGTCCTTCCCTCTCAGTAATGCTCACAACTTGCCAATTGCAGGAACATTATCAGCTGGTCATTATCAAAAAGGACTTTAGATCTTTAACACAGTGTTATGTTTCAAGTCTAAGAAGTTCAAAAGACACCATAATTGATATCCTTTAAGCACTTGCATTTCCTCATTTCATGGGCTATCTGTGATTTCTTGTTGGTTTTCTCCCACTTGCATTTTACTGGAAATTTCCCTTCTTGATCTTGACCAGAACCACAGCCTTCACTGTTTTTGCAAATATGAATTCAACATATTGAACAAATAACTGCACATTTCACCGTGCTAGATCACCTCCTCTGCTTATATGACCTGAGTCCAAAAGACACTGGACCTCTTCTGACTGACTGAAGTGATTGATTTCCATCTCAGACCCGGAACCAGGTGCTCTCTCACACCCATCAATCAATATTGTGATCAAACACATCTGAAGAAATTAGGAAAAAGGCAAAACTCAAATGTATTTTGTAAGAGCAACGATATTAATAATATTTCGTACCATCTTCTGTGACATCTATTTCTTGTGTTTTCATGGCATTCGGGAGTTTCAGTCACCAGAGTCAGGACTTGGCTGCTGAAGTGAGAGCATGTGGGATGAGAACCCTTTGCCTTGAAGGTAGGTTGGTGCCTGTTCATAGTCCTCCACACCTTTCCCTAATCCCACCAAACTTATCCACAGCTCTGATCTTGAGTGAATGAAACACCACACCAGAGTTGTGCTAACAGCCATTTTCAAATTTGCCCTTTGAATTAAAAACTTCATCAGAAAAACTCTTAATTCTCTCAGTAATTGATGTGCAAGTTTCTCCAAGGCATCTGCGTGTTTTGTCTGACTCCAGCCAAAAAGTTGTACATTGGTGACCTGGAGGTGGGATTATAAGAGTCAGACAAAATTTGAAAGAAAATTTAAAAAATGTTTTTCCCTTTCAGAAACTGTCAAAACTAAATATTTGAAATTTTCATCTAAAAAGTATTTGGGGACAAACTATTCAGTACATTCAGCAAAAGCTTCATGAGTTGCTCTGAGCAACCTGACACATCCACATTTGGATGAAGACAAGTTTTGATGAGAGGATTTTACCCTGTCAGAGGCTCTTCTGTCTTCACCATGCAGCTGATGTCCCTCTAAGTGTAAAGTCCCTTGGCATTTGTAAAAAAATAAACACAGACAATATCCACATTATTTGCCGTTCCTCACGAATGATTATCTGTCTCTGGTCTGCATAATGTTTATGATATTGTCTGGGTTTATAACACTGTTCAAGAGTTGAAGGAATATGAAGAACAGGACAAAGAGCTCTGCTGCTCTGACCTTCTCCCTGTGCATTGGAAATAATGAACTAGAGCAGGTATAAGTACCTGCAATGGTCAGATTTAGAAACAGCTGCTGAGCATCAGATCTTTCACAAATTGAAACGTTCAGGGGCCCAAAGCAGCCACTGGTAGTGATGCCCAGCTGTTTCTTTTTACTTACCATCTCCAGTCACCTCCACAGACATCGTCTCCCAACAACTGAGTGAGTTTCTAAGAAGTCATAAAGAAAGGTGGAAAGTATAAATCCGGGAGGCCAAATAAAATCATTCAAGCCTTCTCACTAGAAGCAAAACAATATTAACAATGAAAGTAGGCATAAAAATGCATTTTTACTGAATAAGAGATAATTTCAGATCATTTCTCTTCATCAAAAGACATAGGGTAACTTTTGCCTGCTAATATCAGCACACCCTGGACACTCCTTTTGCCAGATTGCAATGGATATATTTATGTATGCCCAAGTTACTCACAGTGAAAGTCGAGATCAACTGGGTCTGTTTGCTACATATCTGTGATCACCATCTTGTAAATAGTAGTAAAAATAACCCCAAAGCAATGTCAGCTAACAATCCAGCTAAATTAAGTGAGCTAAAGCAGGAAGTAGCTCTTTGGGAAAGGGACCTGAGGGTCTTGGTAAATAACAAGCTCAGTATAAGTAAGCAGTGTGCTGCTCTGGCAAACAAAGCCAACAGGATGCTGGGTTGCATCAACAAGGACATCACTAGCTGAGACAAAGAAGCTATTATCCTACTCAGCGCCTGTCAGACTACACCTGGAATACTGTGTTCAGTATTGTTCTCTGCTGTACAAAAAAAGATGTAGATAGGCTGGAGAGGGTCCAAAGAAGGTCCACAAAGATGATTGATGGGCTGGGAATTGGGCTTAAGGGGACACATTGTCACTGTGTTCCAGTATTGAAAGAGTGGCTGCAAAGAGCATGGAGACCCTCTTTTTACAAGGAGTCACACGGAAAAGATGAGGAGTAATGGGTACAAGTTACTCCTGGGAAGATTTTGACTGAACATAAGAGGAAAATTTTTCACTGTGAGAACAGTCAGACACTGGAATAATCACCCCAGGGAAGTGGTGGATTCCACAACATTGGATGCTATTATGATTCAGCTGGGCCATCTTGTCTAGATCATGCTTTTGCCAAAAAACATTGGACCAGATGATCCTTGATGTCCTTTCCAACCTGAGATTCTATGATTGTTATTTATGTTTTCAGCAAATGTTCATACTGAATTTTTTTCCATGCTAAATTTCACTTAAACTTCATACTTCTTTTAGAACCTTGCTATTTTTCTCCCCAGTCTCTCCCATGTATACTTCCATACTTTTCTGTGGGTTTAACAGATCACCACAACATACTTTAAGCTTGACATGAGGGCAGGGAACTAATAACTATCACTACATAGCATTTCAAGAGCAGATGGATGATTATGTAGTGTGTGTAAGCTGATACTGGTTTAAGTCTGTCATAAATACAAAGAAGTGAAACTAAACTTGGGCCAAAATCTTCACTCGGTTAACCTAATTATGTGTACAAATGTCATATATTGCCACCAGTCTCCTTATCAATATGAACAGCAGCTTCAGTGGTCATGAATAAAGACTTTGTCTACATACATGAAAAGTATTCTATAATATTTTAAACACTGGAATCACTTAAATGCTTTAATCTTTATCGTAGGTTTCTTTTTTGGAGCAGTGGCAAATGTTTATGTAGCCCAAGATTATCCAATTGACATGAGTAAATGGACCTGCTCAGGAAAAAGAATGAGACTAAATTTTTCATCAAAGCAGTCGTGCTTGTTGGGAAGTACAACTGTACATTGACCAATGCCTGGATGTATATATATGTGTACATCTTGTACATATTTTTTGAACCTGCAAGACATTTTGTCAGTCCAGACCCAGAAAATTCCTTCTTGTTTTGATGAAAAATAAGTTTAAAATGCATCGTTCCTAGCTAAGAACCTTTATACACTCCAAGTAGCACTGCAACCCCTCTGCCTGCTTTGTGCAAGCGTCACCACCTGCTTCCTCTCCAATCAAAAACTCAGCTCTACAAGAAAGACCTCTCTGCTCTTCTGTGCCCATGCAATCCACTGACCATCTCATGGGTTGCTTGGGTTAGATCAAAGATGGATAGTTGCCTGCCAGAAGGATATTTATTTTATTCTGGCAGGTTTTTTTTATTACAGATGAGAGTGAACCACTATGACTAAATTACCCATCTGTAGGGACAATGATGTATGGGACAAGCCTGCCAATCTGCTTGGACCTTCTTACAGTGCATGGTCTTTCCACCATCTTTACACAACTGTATTGGAAGGTATTTTTCTGTGCCAGGAGTGCAAGAACAGTGCTGTTCGCTCAGTGAAAAGCATCCATGACTCATCTGGCCAGGGGACAATGCTCTTAAAATCAGTTCATGGCTGCAACTGCTTCTTCATAAAACCATGTGACACTTCCAAAAGGTGAAGATTACTTCTTTAACTTCTTTGTAAGCTCTTCCAAAAGCTATCATCTTGCCACATGATGACTATTACTGCAGAAGATCCTCACCTACGTGCAGGAGCAGGATTCGTTCCCCCTTCAGTACAGTTGATAATCCTCTACCTCCCTCCATCTGTTGATAGGCCATCCAGCAGCACTGTCGATCTAAGGGAAACAAAATCCTTCAGAAAACTCTATATTTGGCAACATGTACTATTTACCTTTGATTCACTGATTAGAGTGGGTCAGTAAAGCGCGTTCACATCAACAGCAGAAGGTGGCTATTAAGATGTATTACATCAGCAGTTAATCTGTTACTAATTAAAAGCCTTCAGCTGGAGGAGTTAATGCTGCCAGCATTGATTATAATGAATTCTACATAAGCAGACACAACTTTGTCTTTACACTTGTGCATAATTCCTACTCTATAGTTTGAGACACTGATGAGTAAGAGTGTATCTGTGAGGGTCATCATCACACACGCTTCACTTAATTTATGGCTTTCACCAGTTACCCCCTCCAGTTATGGACACCCTATAGCCTCTCTGAGCTCCCCGGGTCTCTCCCAGTCCTGCAAAGGAGCAGAGAAGACACTGTGCTTCTAAGTGAAACAAGTAATCTTTTTAAAAAAACAACAGAGCAGTAAATTTTCAAACCGCTGGAAAAGGGTTAAAAGTGTTTTTTGTTTTTTTAAAAAAGAGAAAAAAAGAAGAGAAAAGAAGAGTTAGGAGTTAGCACAACTCCAGATCTTGGAAAAAATTTGGAAATATTAGTAAAACACCTAAAAAATAATGAGATTATAAATACCAAGAGAAAAAAAAAAAGCAGAATTACAAAATGAAAATGTTTTTGTGAAAAACAAACCACATCAGACCAACGTAATCCTCTCCAATGGCAGAGTAACAAGCCTTGTCATTAGGAAATAGTTGAGCCCAAGTTCAGCTTAGCTAAGCAATAGCTATGTTATATTTAGGTTTAGTAAGGCATTATTGTCTTATATGACATATTCTTACATAAGGTACAGAAATATGCACTGCAAGATTGCTGCAGGATTGAGAACCATTTTCAAAGGTTTTAGTGATGCATTGTTAAGGAGAAACTGAGTTTTCTCAAGGGTGTGCTCAGAGTGTAGGCTGAGTCAGTATTTTCATTATCACTGGTATGAAGATACCAGGTATAGCAGGAAGGGGAGGCAAGGTGCAGCCCAGGGGCAGGATGCAACAGCCAGGTATAGAAACAAGAGGGGGTCCGATTTTTCCTCTAGAGAAATATATTGTTAAATCAGTGTCAACAGAGCTGGACTCCAGCAGTCCTGTCTCTGGCCAAAAAGCAGAGCACAACCACCTTTGTCCTGGCATTTACTAACTACAGGAGTTTACAGTTACTGGGTCCTGTCAATACATCTGCCATGTGACAGCTCATCCAAGAGCCCCAGATTGTATCATCTGCAGTATCCCCTACTACCTGTTTCTCAGGTGTCTAAGTACATAATAATCACTGCATATGCTGGATGGGAAAAAAAAAAAAGATTCTGAGGCAAAAGAAGACACTGCAACCAGCCTAACACACAGGTGATGGCAGACTGTGGAGTTTAAAAATCAAGCTAAATAATAAGCTAGTTTTCACTCTGTTGGATATTTCTGTAGGTGGCTAGTCCTCAATTTCCTAGACATTGCAGAGAGATATGAAGGCAAAGGTGATATCCTTTTTTTAAGGTGGGAACTTAGGAACTTTGGGGGGTTGGACTAGATGATCTCTGATGGTCTCTTCAAATCCCTATTATTCTATGATTCTATGAACTGAAAGAAGACATTGGGCATGCAGGGAAGTTGGCAACACCTGAGCAGCTTCAGGAATCGGACAATACAAGGCAAATGGTGAGCAGATACTTTAAACCTGCAGAAACCCAGACCTTTTCTTTGGTGAAATAACTGACCATTATCAGAATAAAGATCTAGCACTGAATATGATCAGACCACGTAATTTTAGAGCATAGAAGCAACAATTTCACTGAATCTTCCTCTTCACTACAGTTCTCCACAGGGGACAATTGCAAACTGACACAGAGAGGGATTAAATTTGACTAGATAAAAGGTAGAGAATTGTTTGTTCTCTCACATATATTGTTTATTCATGGCACAAGAGAGCAGAACATAAGCCTACTCAGATAATAAAAAAAATGTAAATGTACAAACCAAATTAATATGCATTTGAACATTTTCCAAACTCTGTTCTTCTGTGCTAAAGGATTTTTGTCAATAATCAGAGACAGCTCTCCTTGCTGCAGTCACACAACTTCGTATTTGGAGATCCTTTATCTTGTCCTGAGTTTAGGGAGCAAACAATCAGACCTGTTGAGACACTTGAAGTCATACTTTTTGCATCTCTAAGGAAGGAAATGGAGTTCTCAACTGCTTGAATGCTCCACTAAGGACACATATGAAAACTTGCCATCTTAATGGAGATACATAAAGGAAAATGACAGTATCAAGTGTTTCTTTGGCAGTAACCTACTTCTAATTTTGAAATAGCCCATTCAAGTTTGCTTATTCCAAGGTTCACCACTTTCCTTCTCTCCTTCCACACAGGCTTTTAAAAAGCATGTCATTAGCAGGTCTCAATTACAGGCAGGTCTAGAGGAATCAAGGCAGCTACATGGATCCCTGCTGAGATCATGGTCAGTGCTGGAGACATTTGAAGTCTCTGAGGAAAAAAAAAGAGCCCTGTGCCATGCTACAAGCCTAAGCCCAGGCAGCATCACGTCAGGTCACGTGCCGGCTGCTGAGGCTGTGCCATGCCGGGAGCATGGCAGATGGCCCACCAGATTTGTTTGTTCCCAGAGTATGTGTGCTGTGCTCTGTCACAGACTGTGTCTGGGCAGCTGGGAGGGAGGCAAGCTGCCTGTCTTGCACTGGCTTCCCTGGGCCATGCCACAGGACAAAGGAGATAGCACCTTCCTGGGAGGCTGAGGCTTTCAGGGAAAAGCCTCTGGAGTCATGCAGTGAAAAGCAGAGAGAGGCCTCTCTGCAGCTAAGGTGCAAACCTGCAATGCCAGTGGAGACAGAGACTCCTGAGAGCATGGTTTCACAGTCATTTTTATTAGATAAGGAGAAAATCTTAGGTTGGAAGGCACCTTTGGAGGTCATCCAATCTCACCACCTGCTCACAGCAGCTGCAGCCTGGAATCTAGTTGCTCAGGGCCATATTCAGCCAGGTTTTGGATGCCTCCAAGGACAGCAATTTCCCAGCCTCACATGATGACTTGCCCTTGTGTTTCACCTCCCTGTGAACATTACTTTCCTTATATATCGTTTGCATCTACCATGCTGTGGTTTCCATCTGCTGCCTTGCACATTGTTTACTGGCACCTCTGGCTCCATCTTGTCCCTAATGCAGTCCATTACATTGGGGAAGACAGTAAATACAACCTCCCTCTTTGCCTTCTCTTCTCAGGCTGAAGAAGCCCAGGGCTCCTAGCCTGTTCACACTTGTCCTGGGCTGCAGACCCCTGACCATTCTGGAGAGACAACTAGGATTCAGGAAGATGAGACACTTCTAGCAGAGGCATCCTGTACTTTGCTCAAGTTAAAGCAATTGTGCAATCACAGCCTGAGAAGAGGAAGAAGTGGACTCAAAGCCAAATTTTGGAAGTGATGGAACATGAGACCTGGAGGGTCTTTACTGCACTGCAGAAAGAAATTGATGCTAGAGTGAAAGCAAGGGTAGAGACTCAATGGTGGCTCATGGGACAGTGCTATGTATGCGTTCCTTATAGGGGGCTGGAATTCATGTTGGAGTGAGACACTCCTCCTTGGAGTGAGCCCAGACCTGCTGTGTGGAGCTGGCTGTGGGAAAGACATGTACAGCATGAAATCAAGGAAGAAACGACTTAAAGGTGAACGTCTCATGTATCTCTTCTTAGAAGGTCTGGAGCAGATATTTGCCACAGTTATATCTGATCTGTATTGGCGCTGTGAGTAATTTGTTCCAGCAGGTCACTGCCGAACTGTTCATGTAACCATGAGTGCATTTCTCCTTGAAAAGTAAGAAACAGAGCTCCACAAATTAAATATAACCTGGCAAAGAAGACAAAGATTGAGCCTTCACCATCTCCATGCTAACATTTAATCTCAGCACTGTCATAGGAGGGACTTGTGTGCTCTCTGTACTACAGAGGGCCTCATCAGAACAACCACCTACCGTGTTCTAAAATAGCTTTTAGGGTGATTAGTTAAATATTTTAAAAAGATGAAAGTGTTTCTCTGCCAGCAAAGTAAGTATATAGTTCTCCTAATTTAAATAATTAATTCATTTTGGATTAAAGCCAGCCTGTTTCCAAGGAAATTCATACTGAATGACTGTTCTTAATGTTGCCAATTTACTGAAAATGAAATATTATTAAGATCCCGCAATAATAATAATAATTAAAAAAAACCCCAAAACTAGAAGTAACTTAGGGTTTTAAAATAATAAGATATCTGATGTTCCAGACCAAGTGGATCAAATGGAAGGACTCCTAACAGCATTGCTGCTAACAAGCTGTCTCAAAATACCAGAGAAGTGCCTATATAAGCCTGCTGCCTGCCCAGTGTTACAAGTTCACATGCAACATACTCTGCTATCAAACATTGAAACAGAATCTTCAAATGTATTGATAATATATATGATTGAAGGAAACTTGTAAACAAGAGGGAAAAGAAATCAGGTATTGTGTTGCATATAGTGTTGGAGATTAGATTTTACTTCATTCATTTTCTCTCTTGCACTCCCACAGCAACATCAGCAGGTAAAGGGAACTTTCAATTGCAAGACTAAATTGGTCTTTAACAAAGTCATGTTAAGTCAATCTTTTTTTCTTTACTTTTCTAAATAACTTTACTCAGAGCTATACTTTTTTTTTTAATTATGTTCTTCTTTGTCTCTTGATGCATGTATTATTAGTCTTCAGCCTGCACATGTCCTAGGTAAGGCTTTGTAACTTCAGAGGCTGTTTTCATTTGTTACTTTAAAAAAAAAAATAGGATGGATGTGAACAACTGCTGTTTTACCAGCTGATGAACAATTCAAACATTATAGAAGCCTGGATCAAAATACATACTGAACTACTCTGCTTATCTTTGCACTGGTGAAAGGTACTTGCAGAAGAGAAAAAGAAGAAAAGGCATGAAAGAGGATTTTCAGCAGCTCTGACAGCCTTGCATGCACAGAACCCTCCATGTTGCACCTACTGATAGTTTCATATGTGTACGGATACATGCTGGAAAACAGAGTAAAATAAATGCTTCCATTTGCTCCTAACTTCTCAGGAATGGCTCAGAGGAAAAACCTAACAAAACAGTTATCCTGCTATTGTAAAGCTTTTCTTTCTGAAAGAATCTTTCCTTAAAGTAAGCTACAAGAAAAGACATTTTCACTAGAAGAAGGACACTGAGGTGCTGGGACAGCAATGAAGATGGTGAAGTGTCTGGAGAAAAGTCTTATGAGGAGCAGCTGAGGGAACTGTGGTGGTTTAGTCTGGAGAAGAGAAGGCTGATGGGAGACCATGGTCACTCTTTATAACTCCCTGAAAGGAGATTGTGGAGAGATGGTGGTCTGTCTTTTCTCCCATGTTACAAGGAATAGGATTAGAGGAAGTGGCCTCAAGTTTTACTAGGGGAAATTTATATTGAGCATTAGGAAAAAAATCTTCACTGAAAGGGCTGTCAAGCACTGGAATAGGCTGTTCGTGCAAATGGTGGAGTCACCATCCCTGGAGGTACTTAACAGATGGGTAGATGCGGTGCTTAGGGACATGGCTTTAGTGGTGGTCTTGGCAGTGGTAGGTTTATGGCTGGACTTGATCTTAAAAGTCTTTTCCATCCCAAATGACTCTATGATTCTGTGAAGTATAGCACTTTTCCTCCTACAATCTCCTACCTCCCAAGTGAATGCTCCTCCTAGGTGGATGGTTCAGCTGAGCACTGTACTGTGAACATTTTCAGTCCCTTAGTTATACCTTCATTAGCATAGCTCCTGTGGTTATCCCTCCATAGGTGCTGCAGGAGAACATTCTCCTGCATGGAGTTTGGCTTTAAGGGAGAAACCATGTCAGACAGGAGGCCTGACCACATGGGTCCACCTCTGTGTGAAAGCATGTCAGTTGTATCAGCCAGACACTTCCTTGCCTGCATTTCTGTAATGACTGCATCTTGTGCCAGTCCACACTCATGGAGCACAGGGCAACAGTTTGTCCTTTAATCCATTGCTGCATGAGGTACTGGAGACATTAAATTGGTTGGGGTGTGCTGGGTACCATGTGCTCCTACTGCCCATCTCTGCCATCATGTCACCACCCCTGTAACACCCCTCAGCCACTATAAACATCTTTAGAGTTTCCTAGTGTTGTCCTCAGAAACCAGCCCTTATTAATGGCAATGTAGATAATTAACAAATTGTGGATCATTTAAAACAAATATGCCAAATAAAAGCTATTAAAAGGTTTAGAGGAAGCAAAATATCTCTGTGCAAAAAACAAAGATGAGATCTGTCTGCAGCAGGCATCCAGCTTTCTTTTCTTTGGTTTCTTGTCTAGTATTATGTATTTGTTTAATTTTACCCATTTCAGTACTTCTACTGTATGAATTCATGCAGTTTTCATAAGTTAACAATGCCTGTGATGGATTTGCTAAAGTGAGGAGTTGGATTCCTAGCAGGAGGATCTAGAGAAATGCAGGAGGATTCTTAGGACTGTTATAAGCAGAAGCAGGGTCTCACCATGCATATACAGCAAAAATCAGGTGCCTCCCCTGAAAAATTGTCTTCACTGTTTACTCTGCACCATTCCTAAAGTAATAACACTTGTCTCCCCTGGTTAATGTTTTCTAGAGGACGCTTTGCTTTCATAATGCCATTTAACAGTATAAATAAGAGAGGGAGCTGCAAGTTGCTCCTGGTGAAGACAGCAGGATTCTTGGAGGCTGCTGTAAGTAGTGATTTTTTTGCTTCCTTATAAAGACTTCAAAAGTGTGTCCTCTTGCAGCACACAATTGATTTTAAGTCTTTCCTAGGGCAGTGTCCTATATTCAAGTCTATCTTAGCAATTATGCCCATGATAAAGAGGCTTTTATTGGTTCAGCTGGATATAAAAGATGTAGGCATTTCCATTTAGTCATAGAGTTGCCTGCATATGGTCAGGTGGCTGGCAGGAGGAGTAAGAATCTTACAGTCATAGTGCAGTACCTAGTTGCCTTTCAGGAAAGCAAGGTGACCTCTGGAGTCAGAAAATCCTAAACACCTAAAATTAGGTCTTTCCCAGATGTACTTTTTTGCCAGAGGAAAAAGGCTCTGCTGCATTAAAAGCCTGAAGACAGGTATTTAGAGGTTTTTAAAAAATGTTTTAGCGATTCTTCTTTGTAATTCTAATTTTTATATTCAAGGTCTACAAGAAATATCTTTGCTTAGGGACTGGGAAATCTAAGGTCTGCGTCCATTTTAGATGAGACATCTCCTTATTTTAGATATCTCCTAATCATCAGATTACAAGACTGTTGAGGGAAAGGAGAGAAAATTGTCTTCTCCACATATACAGGGGGGCTAAGATCACAGTGGGACCAACACAGAGTCAGAGACCAGGCACTGATCAGGTGCACACTGGAGAGCAGAAACTGGGAACCTGGTCTGATAAGTTCTTGAGACTGATGCAGCTTTGCAGAGAGAAGAAAATCTGCACTGTTCTACCTGACTCCTCTAACCACTGCACTGGTTCTTTTTTATCCTAATGCTTCATCCCAAAGTATGTGCAGTAGTTCAGGTTCAACCGCAAATACTGATGGTGTCCTAGTAGAAGAGCGAGAGCTTGTGCTCACATGTTTGTAGAGCAAAAGAGTGGGTGAAACCACTCTTGGATAATGTACTTTCCAGGTGAGTTCGCCAATGCTTAGTTGTTTTACAGAAATAACATAGATGACACTGGGAACAGCTCTCTGCACAGTCACATACATTTCTAAAGGACAGTGTAAACTTGTCTTCCACGTTTCTGTTGCAAAATGAGTTACTTTTAATGAAATAGCCACAGTGGTTGGGTGCTCTGCAGAATCCATTGTCCTTGGCTTGTGCTTGCAATATCCTCAGGAGTCTCAGGCACAGACACGTCAAAACTTTGCATCATGGGAGACGTAACTGTCTGATCAGTCTAGAAAAGCTCCTGAGCATGTCCAGGTGCATACAATGGGGTAGAAAGAGAGCTTTCTGGCCATCCAGGAAAGTACATGGGAGTTTCTGGTGTTCCTACAAGTAAGTGGTCCTGGATAGTAGGCTTCTGAGGTCATTTTCTCACACAAAGGACTAATCAAGCTTTTCTTTTGTGACTTTTTTGTGTGCTTAGGTGATTTTTATTGGGAGGATGGAGGGGTTATGGCCCTGGGTAGCAGAAATTAGTTCAACAGCCACACTCCTAGTGCTGGGGCCATGACTTTATGTGCTTGCTACCTACACAATGCAACTTTCAGGAAACAAATTTCTCAGATTTCCTCAATTAGAAGTAATCAGGAGGGAAGCAGCACCACCTGGTGAGCAAACAGCTTTTCTCTTTTATGCCTGCATGTTTTTGAGCAGTGCAAATTTTCCTGTCTGAAAGAGATTATCAGTGAGAACTCCTTATGGGAGTAGCATGGGGTGAATATTCATCTCCTGGACTATTACATGGGATGCTCAAAGCAGAAAATTGTCTTCCTAATTTTCTCTCAAATCACAGAGATAAAGATCAGCCCTAAAGTGGACAAAATAGCTTTATCCACAAATTAGCAAGTTCTATCAGTCAGAAAGCTGTCCAGTTCACTTCAAGGTCTTCTGATGGAATTATTCTAGGGTAAATTCAGCTAACTTTCCTACATTTTCTTTCTAGGCTAGACTGTCCAAAGAAGTACTGCCATTCTGGATTGCATGATAGAGAAGACTATTCAAGAGAAGAGGTAACATATTCAACAAGTGTTATCATCAAGTCTGTTACAGAAAATTGCTTAAAGGAACACTGTCCTCCAGGTGTTGGCATGCTCTTGTGCTGTCATCTAGTTTGATTGAAAGCTCTTCATGAAAGCAACTTTTTCTTGAATACCACAAATATACTGTCGTTGAATAAGGATAAGAGAAGAGGTAGAGAGGTTATCAGGTTTCCTTCCAGGCTACACAAGAAGTCAGTGTTGATCTGAAATTAGAATTGAAGAGCTTTTTGTTTCTACCTCCATGTTTTGGACAAACATTTTCCAGAGATTATATGCGTAAAGGTCTTAAGATGGTAATCTTCCTAAAAAATTATCCCCTTCAAATAGGGAAATCCTTAAGGGCTTCTTAGCACAGGTTCTCAGCTCTTTGCATTTTAATAAATTGTTAGCAAGTATGCTCAGCAGGAAAATCCCTCAGTCATTAAGACCAATATAGAATCTACATCTTATGCCTCATATTGAAAGGATCTCTGCTGTCAGTTTATCACTGTCTAGTCACTTGCTAACCTAGAAGCCACAATAATATCAGCTGAAATAGTAATTATTATATATGAAGTAACAATCCCTAATCATATTCTTAAGGCTTACAGCATGACAATTCTCTTTCAAAAACCTTTACATTTCAAAGAAAGGCATAACAGAGTGGGCAACTTTAGCTTCAAGGTTTAAACAACTAAAAAGACCTCTACCAACTGCAGCCGCAGTGTCTTTTATAGTCTTACAATTTTTAAATCGATCATTATCAAGATTTTTGTGAGGGCTGACTCATGAGTCTGGACTGTTTGTGATTGGCCACTACTGAGTAGTAGATGGATGATTCAGATTCAGATTGTATTTATTTGTTAATTCAGAGATGTAATAAAATGAAATTCATTCCTTGAAAGTATATAAACTACTACAAAATCCAAACATGTTGTAACTACATAGAAAAAAAGTATTGGGATAGGAAAAAAACCTTCAGAAAACTGTAACCAGCATTTTACAGAACCCTTACAGCAAAACCATGCTATATCCATTAGCTGTAATTTTGAGGCTGGATCAGTTAAATTCCATGTCTACTTTGCATTCCAAGTAAACAGAAATTGGCAGTTCAGTGTGTATATTGAAAAGTCCATCTATCTGCTGTGTTTTGTAATAAATATTAAATGTGATGAGATAGGGAACAGGTGGTGACTTATGTTTAAAATTAAATGTTTCATTCTTTGGTATTCATGTTATTCTTGATAAATTACAACTGCAGCTGAGTAAACAGTTCACAGTGAATAATTTATCCAGAGGCAGCTTCTGAATCAGCCTGCTGGATATGTAGAAACAGATTAGGCTTAGCTTTGATACTTTTATTTGGGAGCTGATATCTTTCCAAGTCTGACTAATATATTGGCTCACTGATAGCAGTCTTAAATTTTCAGAATTGGAGCTCTTATATTGAGTCACAAGTAGCTAGATGTATTGAGAAGTATTGTTTCAATGTCAAAACCAGAGTATGCCAAACTATAAATGAAAACTACTATGCACAGTAATTGAAAATGCAGTTACCAAGAACTCTTACAGCTCTTCCATTTGTCAGTAACCCAGTAGAAGTAATTGCAAGTAGGCCTGCTTTTTAGAAATAGTCATATCAAATATGTAAATGTTTAAATATTTGATCATAGGTCAAAAAAGTATCATTGTACTTATGTAGCTCTAACTGTAACTGGATATTCAACTACTATTACAAATTTCTCCCTCTGATGTTATAGAGAAAGCACATGTGAGCATAGCACTTTCTGATGACTGTCCCTCCAACTGAATCATGCCAGAGCAGAAAGGTGCTATTGGTTTACTATTGGTTTACTCCTTGAACAAGTTTTAGCAAATCTGGCTCATAATCTCCTCAAATCCTTTGCAATTCACTCATGAGTCCTATACCCTAGATTCCTCAAAAATTAGACCAATTAGGACATTCATATCCATATTTCCAAGATCCCTTTGTAAGTGCTTATACAGTGCAGGGTGTCAGCTCTGCAAAGGAATGTAGCTTCTACAGCCAACTGTTTGATAAATGTATCGTACTTTGACCAGTACAGCATCTGATAAACACAAGGCCTTGGCTTTGTTAATGACATTGACTCCTTCTGCTGTGCTGAAAATGAACCTGCTCCAATGTTTGGTTTGTCTATTAAGAGGCAAAAAGGTACTTCAGGTTATTAAAATGTTACACTATTTTTATTCAGAAGGAAAAGAGCGTCTATTACTTAGAGACATAGGCATTTACATTCAGTTCACCACTGAAAAAAACAGCTGTCACTTTTTGTCCTCTCTTGAAATAGGATGCCTTATCAATCTGACCGAAAGTTTATTTAAAGATCTTCTCCATGCCTGTTTGCTCAATTTCTGTTTGTACAGAATAGCTACTGATTGCTCCCTGTTTGCATGAATTCCCTCTTCCTCCTTTTACTCACAAAGCATTCAGACTTGTGAGTAAAAGCAGATATTATTTCCAGGAGTTATCGTAAACCACTAGTGTCAAAAGCACAATGGTATAGCAATTGTCTAGGGATTAGCCATTGTGTGTTTTCTGATGGGATATGCTGTGTTCTGTGGCCTGCTAAGGGTTCTGTGTATTCAGCTAGACCATGCAGTATTTTGCCCTTGCAGGTATGTAGGGTGAGAGTGGCAGAAGGAGTTGATGGAGACTTGCCAGGAGGCCTGGGAAAATTAAAGAAAAAATCTGGCAAGAGCTGGAAAACATGGAAGTTGAGGACAAAAGTTAGAGATAAGATTTCTTATTCAGTGGGAATGACAGAATAATTATTCCTACTTAATTAATTTACTTACCTTAGTAATAGCTTCTCCTTTTTTTTTTTCTTTTGCATAGGATTTTAACACAAGAAGATGAAGACTGTATTCTACAAAATCTTACTGCTAGCTGGGATCCATACTGTTGTCCATAGTCAGCTCCTCACCAATCACAACAACAGACATGATCCAAATGAACCTAAACCCCACATGCATCATGGAGGTGAAGCAGTCGCTTGCCTCAAACTAGTGCCAAACAATGCTGACTTTGCTTTTGAGCTTTTTAAAGAGGTTGCACTGGAGGCACCTAATAAGAACATTTTCTTCTCTCCTGTAAGCATCTCCAGTGCATTTGCAATGCTAGCCCTAGGGGCTAGATCAACCACTCAGACTCAGATCCTGGAAGGACTCACCTTCAACCTTACAGAGATTCAGGAGAAAGAGATACATGAAGGCTTTCACAACCTCATCCACATGCTGAGCGATCCTGAGAATGGGGTCCAACTCAACATGGGAAATGCCATCTTTCTAACAGAGAAGCTGAAACCTCTAAAAAAATTTTTAGATGACGCTGAAGCTCTGTATCAGCTGGAGGCTTTTACCACTGACTTTAAAAATCCCACGGAGGCTGAGGAGCAGATCAACGATTATATAGAGAGGAAAACATATGGGAAAATTAACAATTTGGTCAAGGACATGGATCCACAGACCATAATGCTTCTGGCTAGCTTTGTTTTCTTTAAAGGTAAGTCCTCTAGAATTTGCATTCACATTATTCATTCTTATCTTTATGTATTCACAGTAACATATTTATATATGGAAGAAGCTAGTGATGAACAGGGAAGGACATTCTAAGAATAAAGTGGAAACATAGTGCATTTCTGATATGGGTTAGATCATGTGCTATTAAGCTTGACATACCAACACTCAAAAATGAGATCTTACATTAAATTTATCTACAAATTGAGGCTTATGATTGAAGTCAATGGAAATGAACTGCGTACAATGTAGGAGTACACAGACATTGTCAGGTATGGTCTTAAATGGCAGCTTTCAGAAAGGCCACTTAGATCACCTGAACAGAAAAGTAGTGGTAGGTACAAATAAAATGCCTAATTAGTTCATTACTGGCATCTGAAAAATAAATTGAAATTGGAATTCAGTGCACCAGTGACCAGATAAAATATTCTTGCCTTACTGTGATACACATTTTAAAACATTATGTTTGAAAAATACTGAATTTAGCAAATGGAGGACTAGATAGATATTATTACTAGTTATATAAAACTCAATTTATGATAGGATGGGACACAGAGTATTAGTTGCATTCTCTCCTTCTCTGTATCAGGCAACTGGGAAAAGCCTTTTAAACCAGAGCATACCGAAGAAAAGGAGTTCTTTGTAGATGCTGAAACTACTGTGAAAGTCCCTATGATGCACCAGATTGGAAGATTTGACTACTATTTTGATAAGGAGCGGTCATGCACCGTAGTACGGCTTCATTATAATGGGAGTGCTACTGCGTTTCTGGTTCTTCCAGCAGAAGGGAAAATGAAGCAGTTAGAGCAAACTCTGGTCAAGGAAATCATCCAGGAATGGTCAGACCATCTCTTCCAGAGGTAATCTTCTGCCAGTCAGTTACAGCAGCACCTAGATTTATAGTCTTTTTTTTTGGGGGGGTGGGGAGGAAAACACTATGAACTTGCTGACTCTGGGAACTGAGTGGGTTATTTCTGACATGTGCCCTAGCTGTAAAAATATTGCAGCTGGTTAGTATTTAACTGTTCTCTTGTTGATCCCTGAACAACTTTCTGCTCCTTCCACCAGAGCAGAGATCATCCTCCTGGGCTCCCAAGAGTCATGAATTGCAAGCCTAGATTGGCATTTCTAAAAACAGACAATTGCCTGAGCAGGAAGGTGGCAATTCTAAGGCAAATCTCCCATACTGAGGTTTCAGCTCATGTGTTTTACCTCTCATATGTCACTGACACACCATGACTCAGACATATGTCTAAACCTTAAATAAACCATATAAACTATAACTTAAAGAGTTTGTAGTAATGCACACGTACCTAATATGCCCTATACAAATGTCTTTCTTACAAGAACTACTGCAGAACATAGTGGTTGTTAGAACAAGCTAGTGATAAATTGTGGGTGTCCTGATTTTTGGCATTTTGGTTTTGAAACTATGAAAAACTTATGAGGTTCTGTTAGCTCCTGCCATTGACTCTAACATCAGCCAACACGTTTTACATCCTTGTTTGTTTGAGAGAGATCTTAGCACCAGTAGATGAGTAATATCAAGTTAATATGTGCCTGATTTACCAAGCTCTACTCTGATTCACAACTAATAAGGTTGTGCAGCTCACACCCATGATTCTTGGTGCATCATTATGCGAATGCCAGCACAGTTAATAAAACCAAAATGGGTAGCATATTGTACACAAGGTAATTAACATGATACCTCAACTATGAAAAATAGAAATATATAATTCTTAGCTGGAAAATCAGAAAAATCCTCATCTAAATGAATTTTTGGTTCAAGTTGCTTCAAGATAAATGTAGAAATAAGTTCTTCATGGGAGATGCTGTGAGAACCAAGTGGCAATTTCAGTTCTCTACTGTGTTAATGTCAGTGTTACTACACTTGATCTCATCATCTTCTAGTGTCCCAGGCAGTATCACATGAAGGCTACAGCAATGGACTTTGTTTTGCTATTCAACCCAAGCTGTCTCTGGGAAAAACAGAAAAAGACTTGAGCTGCCTAAAGAGTAATCACTGTCGTCAGTGACTTGGAGGTCCTGAGGATCCCTTCAGAGTACATGTAGAAAAATCCAAAAGAAAGCACAATAAGCAGGAATTACCTATAGATAGCTCCCAGACGAAGGCAAATATAATCATGGCCACCACATGATTAGAGGATAGAGTGTCCAAAGGTTCAGGCAGCAGGGCATAGACCTTCCCTGGATCCAAATGCCACAGTTATGCCAAAAACACTGTTTTACTTTGAAGTGCTGGGGCTTGTTACATTTCTCCCCAAACAAACTCTCTCTGGGCCAAACTCAGGTTTTCCCATGCTTGAGGCATGGGAAAACATAGGCAGTAACCTTCACTCCTCATCTTCTCTGGCTGTAAAGTGGGGCTCTTACTGTCCTCCTTTGTGGAGTGTTCTCAGAGTGCTGAAGCAAAACACCAGATGATGATAATAATGGTGATCATTAGAAGTAGTAACAACAACAACAATAATAATAATAGTGCTTGTATCACCATAGGAAGCACCAGCAATTGAATTAGTGTTCATTGTACTCTCAGGTTCCAACTCTGGCATTTGACACTCATGGGATTTACACGGCTTTCTCACCATCATTTATCTTGGTGAAATATCTTTCTCACCACATTCTGTGTTTCTCTTGCACCTAACAGTCTGGTGAGCCTCTACTTCCCCAAATTCTCTATTTCTGGGAGCTATGAAATAACAAAAACGCTTAGCAAGATGGGAATTGTGGATGTGTTCACGGACCAGGCAGATCTTTCTGGCATCACCGGCACCCCAGAGCTGAAGGTTTCTAAAGTAAGTCTGTGGCTGTTGGCCCTCTCCTTTGTGTCATGAACATGCAGGAAAAACTCTCTTAGTAGCAGCCAGAAACACCAGCAAAATACAGCTCCCTGCTTCCCAGCAGCTGGGCTTGTTCTGGCCTCAGACTGCAATCTTGCAATAGGAGATTGGCCCTTGCTGATGGTAGAGATCAGATTAGTTTGGTATATATCTGTTTTTTTCCAAGACTGGTATCAGCCAAGATTTTTTGGGTGGTATCTAGAACTTGGGAGGAACATCAACCCCTGACTTGCTCCTCAAGGGAAGCCACAAATGGTCCCAGGCACACCACAGCCTGTCCTCCCACCCTGGAGATGTGCAAACGAATGGAGACAGAGCAAAATAGTCTAGGACTTTTGGGTTTTTTTGAGGTAATTTCTGTAGCTCCATCCCGGTCCTCATTTAAACCAGTCATGACTACAACACCACAGCTCACATCTGCTGCCTTTACTCACTTCTCAGTGGATTGTCCAAAGCAGAGCAGCTTTAAAAGGGTCTAATTCATCTCTTAGGTGATTATTGTGTTCCCAGAATGACTGTCTGTTTTCTTTCTACCTAGGTTGTTCATAAGGCTGCTGTGGATGTTGATGAGAGAGGTACCGAGGCAGCAGCAGGAACTGCTGTTGAAATAATGGAATTGTCTCTTCCTCCAACCATTGAATTCAACCATCCCTTCCTCATGTTAATTTTTGATAGAGATACAAACAGTACGCTCTTCATAGGAAAAATAGTTAACCCAACTGTCCCTAGCTGAGGTGACATATGAATTCTGCTTGCCATTAATGATTAAAGGAGATGTGCAAATGTATTACGTGAATTATTTCCATTTGTACCAGCAATAGTATACGAGTTTTTTAAGAAAGAGTTGCACGTCATATACTGTTGGTATTGACCATAACACTTGCTTAAGAGGATGCAAGGAAAACATTTTAAATTTAGCTGGAAAAGAATGCCTTATTTTATTTGACTGAAAGCCAAAGAAAGACCTGAGATTTGCCAGCATTCAGAGAGAGAGATTTGTATTACAGTGGAAGACTCCTATTTAATTCTGACTTGTCAGTCAGAATAGTAGATAGAATGATTATCACTCTTGCAAACAAAGCTGAAGTGCTTGTAATTTGCCATAAGGAAGTAAACAAGAGATGGGAAGAGCTGGACCAAGAATGCAGGGTCATGGGAAACTGAAACTTCTAATGGAGACAGCATTGAGAACATGAAAAGCTGTCCTCAACAGAGAAAGAAATTTGCCTTCTCCACCACAAAGCTTTTATCATTTTTAGTATTAATCTAGTAGGAAATCTTCTTGGGTTTATTGCAGCTCAAAACAGAGCAGGAAGATCATATTTGCTCTTGAAACTGAAGACTTTCAACCATGTGTTGCCAATTTACTCCACAGCTTGTTCTTCTCCTCTCACTGAATCTCCTCAGTGATCTCTCCATTTGTAAATGCATTGGCGAAGTGGCAGGGACAGAGTGATGCAGCACCTGTGTGCTGGCCATGAGGGGTCAGAGCGATGGTGATGAGGGGCATCTACTGTTCCCAAGTGTCTGACAATGTCAAGATGGGCATCCGGGAGCTGTCTGCCAGATTAGGTTCATCAGGCAACACCTCCCGCTGTATTGACATAGTGCTGTGATTTTCCACTGCAGGGTTTGCCAGCGACAGTACTGCAGAAGAGACAGACACCGAGCTTAGCACAAAAGAGCAGCAGACAGCCTGTTTGCTGCCCACACCCAGGCTGTACTGTGCTGTGCTGCACCACTCATTGTGTGGCCCATTCTCATCTCCCTCCCCCATGCCCCAAATCCTATTCTCTTAATCCCAATCCTTGCTGTGAGCAACACCAAACAGATTTTCCTTATTACTCTCATTCTTTGTGTTTCCTCTCTGCACCAGATCCTTTTCACAGCCTCCTACTCTCACTCTTGCTGATGAACATTCTCTTCCTCCATCCTGCCTGCTTCGTTTGTCTGTGTGGGAGGCAGGCACTGCCAGCCCCACTATGCTGCTCCTCCCACCACAACCCCTACTCTCCTGCTTCCCCAGGAATGGAAAGAGGCAGGCGGTGGGGCTTCAAGCCTCCCACAAACCAGCCCTGTAGATTGGGGCAGGCTGAGCAGAAAGGCAGGGCTTTCAGGCCACTGGACTATTCTATTCAGTGTCATGTGCAATGTGGGAATACAAACCTGTGGAGGAACAACCCCAGGCACCAGCACAGGCTGGAGATTGAACTGCTGGAGAGCAGCTCTGAGGAGAGAGGCCTGGAGTGCTGGTTGACCAATAAACTAAACATGAACCAGCAATGTGCCCTCGTGGCCAAGAAGGCCAATGACATCCTGAGTAGATTTTGTCCAACAGGTCAAGCGAGGTTCTCCTCTCCCTCTACTCTGCCCTTGTGAGGCCTCATCTGAAGTCCTGTATCCTGTCTGGGCTCCCCAGCTCAAGAGGGACAGGGAACTTCTAAAGAGGAGGGCTTCCAAGATGATCAAGGGACTAGAACATCTCTCTTGTGAGGAAAGGTTGGGGGACCTGGAGCTGTTTAGCCCAGAAAAGACTAAAGGACTACCCCATTAATGTTTATAAGTACCTAAAGGATAGATGTCAGGAGGATGGGGCAACACTTTTTTCTGCAGTGTCCAGAAGCAGGACTAGGGATAAAGGGCATAAGCTGAAACACACAAAGTTCCACTTAAACACAAGGAAAAACTTCTTTCCTGTGAGAGTGATGGAGCCCTGCCACAGGCTGCCCAGGAATGATATGGAGTCGTCTTCTCTGGAGGTTCCCAGACCCACTTGGATATGTTTCTGTGTGACCTGATTACCGTGAACCTGCTTTGGCAGGGTGTTGGACTGGATGATCTCTAAAGGTTCCTTCCAATCCCTACCATTCTGTGATTCTATGATAAATGGGCCAGAAGAGCATCTTGGGAACAGTTAATGACCAGGTTTAACTAGAACAGAGATTGGCTACCCAGCGTACAACACAGCACAGGTAGTAAATTCAGGTGTAACATGAACCTTTGAACCAGTGAAGGGTGATGAGTAAAGCATGCAAGAAAATGTATGCAAATGACCCCAAGCAGACCCCAGAGCACAGAGGTTGCAGCCACCATGATCTCACTTCTGGCAAGGATACAGGATGAAGCTATTGTAATTTTCAACATGGAGGTACCAGCACCAGCACCCACTACCCTACAACTGTCTTTGCCAAATGACACCTGAAGGGCTGACTTACCATATGCAATGATGTATCCATGACAACAGACCTGTACAACTCCTCTCTTTGATAAGAGGGAAATCTGCACGTGAGCAGCTCCAGAGAGCATTTAGTCTGTAGCAGGAAAATCCACATTTTGGCAGTAAGTCAGAGGATGCCGACAGCCATAAAGAAGCAGAGAAAGTGGTGCATGCAGCTCCCCAGCCATGGAAGGATGGTCTCAGAGGTAACCAAGAAAGGAAGAAGCTCATGAAATACATTAAATTCACATGCTGGTCCAGAAAAGGAATGGTAAAACTGCCCTGGATATCAATTTTCCTGACATTTGGAGCAGGAGTACAACATGGGTTTACCCAAAAGTCAGTGTTTTCACACAAAATTAGCTTCACAGAGTGAAGCCAGTGCCTCAGAGGTACCTTTCCCAGTGCTTAGGTGATGGCACATAAATAATATTTTTGAAAGAAAACACTCCCGCTCTTCCCAACACTTCTTCAGTCACCTGGAGAGCTCTGCCAACTGCTGAGCACTTAAAGACTTGTGAGCCAATATGGGACAAAAGGCAAAAAAAAAAGGTCCAAGAAGAGGAAGAGGAATTCAAGGCAAGGAGATGGCCCTGAGCAGCAGTCTGTGACCAGCAGCCAGGGAACCCCCCTGGCTCACCAGGGCTATCAGGCTCCTCTCTGCTCAGTTGAGATGGTCAGAGGAGACTTGTCTCCTGGACAGTATTTCAATCTGCTTTGTTAGGCTGCAAACTGAGGCAGGCATTAAAACAGGCATCAGTATGACTATTCTCTTTGCCTCATCTTATATATGGTTACTTGGTTACTCAGTCACTAGATACATCAGCATGCCTCTACTCACCAACAAGGGACAGCAAGCTCACCAAGAGGAGCTGAAATCACAGAACAAACAAACAAAACTCCAGGAAGTTGCTTTCCTCATGGTTACATGGTAAAACTACTTAAAAACAAAACTGCCCAGCTGAAAGCGTCTTTCTGGGACAGCTACTCAGAAACTGCTGTGGCAAAACCCCTGTGTGCTCATTCACATGTCAAAGCCACAGCTCCTAGAGCACTCAGACACTATCCAGAACTAACATTGAAACCCTCAGTTCTGTTGGTGCTGAGCACTGATGACAATCAGCGTTTTTAGGGACAGCTTCTTTGTAGATCAGGTGCAAAACATGGTTGTGCAGGTTATTGGTTGTGGGAGACCAACATGAGAATCTGGTTGTGTTTGTGATCTCTCTCAGAGTATATGGAGTACTTGTGTTACAACTTGAAGTAGTTCTATCCATTATCTTGTAACGCTGGGTTTGCAATAGATTTTTACAGAGAAAAGCTATTTGCCTGATAAATGATGCAGCCGAGAGATTATCAGACTACCTAGTATGTTGAAACAGCTGACTTCAAAGTGAGGGAGATAACTGTTTAACTAACATAACATGTTTGGCCACAGGGAAAAGTCTAGGATGACTTAATATTTATATAACATGCAAAACTTTAACAAAAGCTTTAACAAAATATACTAGAGGGATTTATTTTTCTTATATTCTCAAAATATATTCTGAGTTCCTCTCACAACAGTGGGGAAAAGATACATTCCTGGAGTGGCTTTGCAGTGGAAATGAGCCCAGACTGTCATGCTGGAAGTCTGGAACCATAGAATCATAGAATTGTTTGGGTTGGAAAAGACCTTCAAGATCATCAAGTGTGTTTGCTGCCACATCTGGAGGTACAACCTCCCCTGCAGAAGAAATACCAACTTCCAAATGTCCCATTTCACCTAATACAAGCAAAATCTGCGTTTTTAGGATACAACAACTTGGATCTCTCTATTATTGCAGAATCAAAAATAGCTACCAGCATATGTCACTTAGTCTGCCCACCATGTATATCACACTGTAATCAATGTCAGTCACATTTACCAATACAGGAGGCATCTCAATGGCTTCTTAGTGTTTCAAGAACACCCCATGGAGTTGGGGAAGTGACCAAGACTGTACAACAAGGTAGCACAAAATCTGGACACTTTTGAGATTACTGGGAGACTGTGATGTCAGCATTTTGTGACAAAGATTTCTCCTTAACTCAATTGCATTACTGTAGAGATTACAGAAGGAACAATGGGTTTCAGGACTCTGCTTCCTCCTGCCTGCTCACCTCCACTTCTGAGAAGCACTGGTGCTGCTTGACATGGCAGCAGGGCCTCCCTGAGCAGAGCATGCTTTCTTCTCACCTTCCTTCCCTAGGTCTGCTCCAAGGTTGATTGCAATTTACCACCATTCCTGAAGAAACCTTAGCTGAGAGGCAAAGGGACAGAGTCCAGTGCTGCCAGCTCTGCACTCCTGGCATTTAGCTATGTTCAGTGTCATTCTGTTTCTTTCCTGCAGACTCAATCACACACAAGTGCACACACATACACACACATCCCCTAATCCTAGTTGTATGTTTTGGAGTCACAAACATTGTAACCACTGTTAATATAATTATACTAATGATTCTATAGGACATTGTGGCTAAAACACTCTCAATGCACAGTGGAGATTCTGTGAGAAAATGCTTTGCTAGCTTATATCTGTTTTGCAGTCTCTTGGGATAAATGTAGAATAACTCTCATGTTTGCATGGCTGTGAGCTTGCTGACTTTGCATCCTTCTCCCTCCTCCCCCATGCCCTATTGCTGGATTTTAAACCAAGAGATAAAACTCTGGGCAAAGATTCAATTGCACAGCATATTTTGCTTTTCAGCAGAACTGAAAAAGAGAAGAGGCATTTATATTTCATGAGTGCTTTGAGATCCAATTCCCAGCCTGGCTTCAACATTTGCTTTTGCAGACTCATCTGTTAGAGCTCATTCACTTGCAAGCTTTCAGGGTCATGCTGCAGACTCCATCTATGGCATCTACTGGAAATAGACATGCTGTTACCAACAGAAACTGCAGCACGTGCATCACTAATTACCAAACTGGTCCTTGCCTGGGCAAGGACAATTAAACCCACATCCTTCTCAGTGAAGTGATACAATTTATTCATTATACAATGCTTCATACTGAGATTGTTTATGCCACTTCCCCTGAGCAGCACAAGCTGCACTGCTGTAGGCTCAGCTGTGCCACAGTAATTACTCCTATGGAGGTCTTGCACTGGCTTGGCTCTCAGTGAGAATTCCAAATCCATCAAAGCATGGCTAGCCTGGGCACACCTAAGGTAAGAGATGTTCTGTATTTCAGGTGCACATAGACACAGAGCGGGCAATATATCTGCTTCTGTGGTGACAGTCAGCAGTGGAAGTAGTGAGTTTTCAAGGCTTCACATGTTGAATTTTGGCAAAAAAGGCAGAGATGGTTGCATTGATTTAAAAATTGTATTTGATTAATAATTTCACCTTTGTGGTGGCTTAGCCCAATGTCCACTCAGTCATAAAGTCACTCCCCCTCCTAAACTGGACAGGAGAGAGAGAGAAATATAACAAATGGCTTGTGAGTTTAGATAAGGACAGAGCGATCGCTTGGCAATTAGCGTGACGGGCAAAACAGACTCAGGGAGAAAAAGTTTTCATTTATTTAAGAAACAATAAGAGCCAGGAGATGAGAAATAAAAAACATCTTAAAAACACCTCCCCCTACCCCTCTCCTCTTCCCAGGACTCCCTTTCCTTCCCCTCCAGCAGCACAGGGGATGGGCATTGTGGTCAGTTCATTACAGATGGATTTTGCCGCTGCTTCTTCTCAGCGGGAGGCCTCCTCACACTTCCCACTGCTACACTGTGGGGTCTCTCCGCACGGGAGACAGTCCCTCATGAACTTCTCCAGCGTGGGTCCTTCCCATGGGTCGCAGCTCCTCACAAACTGCTCCGGCATGGGCCCTCCCACGGGACAGCTCCTCACACACTGCCCAGCGTGAGTCATCTACTGGGACAACAGTCCTTCAGGAACAGACTGCTCCAGCCTGGGTCCCCTCACGGGATCACAAGTCCTGCCAGCAAACCTGCTCTGGCCTGGGCACCTCCCCCACAAACTCCCAGGTCCTGACAGGAACTTGCTCCAGGATGAACTTCTTATGTAGTCACAGCCTCCTTCAGGCATCCACCCGCTCTGGCGTGAACACCTCCCCCATGGGCTGCAAGTGGGTCTCTGCTTCCCAGTGGTCCTCTATGGACTGCAGGGGAACAATTTGCTTCACCCTGGTACTCACTACATATTACAAGGGGAGCCTTTTCAGTGCCTAAGCACCCTCCTCCCCTTCCTTCTCCACTGACCTTGGTGTCTGCGGAGACGTTTTCACATTCTCCCTCCCTGTTGTTGCTGCAGTTTTTCAACTGTGCAGCAATTTCTTCTCCTTCTCAAATATGTTATTCACAGAGGCGTTACCTCAGTCAATAACTGGCCAGGCCTGGGTCAGGTGCAGGGTCCAGCTTAGAACTGACTGGTCCTAACCCTGTGAGCTACATGGGAAGCTTCTGGTAACTCTTGTTTAAAGAAGCCACCCCTGTAGCCCTCTTGCTACCAAAAAACCTGGCCCAGGCAAAACCACTACAACCTTTCCAATAAAACTGTACACACAGAAGAACAACATTCTACTATGATCTAAAAGATTAGTTTAAAGCAATGTAGTTCTAGAGTGAATGTGTTCTGGTATAAGAATCTTTTCCATTTGTCACCTGGCAAATCTTAGCCAAGAAGTCACTGTTACGCTGGAATTAAAGTCCACACAAGAATTTGTGGTAGCAACATTTTCCCATCACAGTCCACTGCATTACTTCCTCAGGTAGACAGTCATATGTCAGTAAAATTTTGTTGATGCAATAATACAACTTATCCACACTGAAAAGACTTTTAATTCTTCTCTATTATTGTAAAGGTCTGTATGTTATAGGATTATACAGATGAAAAACATCTGTTATCTTTTTTGGGTTTTTTTCATATTGTGGTTAGTGCTTCTGGTGTGTCTGCTAGCAGACATCCCTCTTCTGTAACCCTACATGTTACATATTACCTAAAAAGAACAAGTTAATCTGGTACACAATAGCAAGAGTCTGAGCATCTGAGCACATTGTCACATACAGTCCATATTGCTTGTACACAAGGCTAAGGAGTTGACATCTGACTTCTGGAAGATGTTAGAAGCAAAGACATTGGCATGTACTGTCCAACCTGTATGGAGTACAGACAAAGTGGATTATCACTGGGTCTGACCTACTACAAGTAAGTCCAATGACTATATGCTTAGTACAGAAAAGGACTGCAGAGAACATTTTTGTGTCCAAGTTAAAATCTTCCAATGTGTATTATGGATATGTTGAACCTAAGTCATTATTAAGGTGAAGCTGAAGACAGGAGTTTGGGCGGTGAGTGTATCAACCAGGATGCTAAAGACTAAAGTCTATTCTCAAGTGCTCTCTTGATGTAGTCCTCAATTTCACATTGTTACTGCACTGGTGTTCACAAAAGCACTCATTTTCCTATTGGTCAGAGGGAGCAAAGTCTTGTTAAATATAGCCACTCGCTCAATAAAATGCAATTGAAATATATTCACCCTACCTTTATCTACTACTAAATAGAAATGTTGGCTGACAAGAAGTCTGCCCACAGGACCAGCTGTCCTTTAGAAGGACAATGACTTGAACTTGAAGACATCACTGCTCACTAAGGAAGAATGGGTAGTGAATTATAATTTAAACTTCCTGTCAATGCAAATGCTTCCATGATCATTACAATGCCAAAAAGAAAAATGAATACTCCCACCAAACGCAAATTATATGATGCAGAAATCTCAGATTTGTTCTATAATCAGCTGCTGACCAAGGATACTATCATTCAGTATGGAGTCACTTCAGTGGAATCCAAAAATTGTTTCATTATACAGAGTGCAAAAATAGACACTTTCAATCAAAAATGACTAAGAAGGAACAACTGAAGACGAAGGCAAGTTGAAGGCTTATGGGAGGTAAGAAGGATGTCTTCGATGTGCTCAGTGACTTATTCTCATCCAGCCGCAGACCCAGGAAGTACCAAGACTGCTCCCACACTGGAGACATCGCTCTTTTTAAAGGAATGTATAATACAGTGTATTATAGGCTTTTCAATGCTTCAATTTGGCACAAAATCCTGACTATAGGGGACCGGGAATCTTTCCAAGAAAAGGCATATAGAGCAGTGCTGATATTGTGCTTATTGCTGCAACGCAGAAAAACAGGATTAACTTGTAGTCAAAACTTCACAGAGGCCCTAACAGTGAAGGTGTTTACTTAGGGCCCGTGGTCCAAATCCTGTGGGAACATAACTTTCTACTCCGAGTGAGCATCCAAAGAGACGGCATTGACAGTGCCAATCATGTAGCAAACTGCTGTCACTAATCACCTAATAGGCCTTGAATGGTCAGTTATTCTTCATGGACTGATGAAATCTCAGTCCAGGCTTTGAGTGTCTTCAAGGATGGTTACTATTTCTGAGCACTGTTCAATAAAGTCTCCACTTCTTGCTACCTCAATAGTTTTCCTTATCCTCTCCACTCCTTCTAGCCGTCCTACCACCTTCTGGGAACTGCTCAGCAAGAACACACCTCTGTACTCTTTGTTATCCAGCAACTGAGTATTAAGGTTTCATTTACCTCCAACAGATTGATGGGCCTAACTGACCAGCATAAAATACATAAATACAAGCAAACATATACTATATATATATATATACATACATTTATAATAGTTACCTGGCCTACATATTCAGTGAAATCTGATTTCCATAGCTGCTCTGGTGGAAATTCTCTGATGTCAAGCAAATACAAGCTCATCAGCTCCTCCCACAGTGCAGGCTGTAAACTGTCTCTGTTCTAGATCAGGCATGAAATCTATATGAATTCGGTTTGTTTCAGACCTTTATTGTTTTGTCAGATTGGATGAAGAAAGAATACTTTCAAATTATATAAAACTGAATGAAGGCAAGAGAGAGAATGAGACAGAGAAAGTATAACCTGAATTTCCTTAAAAAAAACTAAGCTGAGTATTCACTGAGTTACAGTTGCAAGTCAAATGACACTTTAGCCAGAAAATATCAGGAACTGGGAAGAGTAACCAAATGCTGTAATGGTCTGAAGAAAGTCTTTTAAAAAAACTACAAACTTTCCACCTGGTTCCCATCAGGAGTGAGAGAGATTCACACATTTTCTTCCTTTCCCAAGTAATTTTTCTAATAGAAATGTTATTCTCACTACAATGTATGTGCATCCTTAAAAAATTCCATTTCAAAGATGAGTAAGGTTGCTAAGTGACATTAGCACTTAAATCAAGGAAATGAATAATTGACACTTCACATCTGGCATTGCCCACATATTAAACTCAATATTCTTATGAAACATAAAGAAAACCACACACACAGGTCATAGACAGGGGTTGCTGTCCATTTAACTATTTCACTGTCTAAATATTTTTCCTTATGGGAAAGAAACAACAAAAATATTGGTTACAAATACTCAACTGATAGTTCATTTTCAGTATAATATCTCTGTTTCTTGAAAATAATGTTATCTATAAAATCAAGTGATAGACACAAGTATCCAATCTCTCTGGCCTTACATTTGAGACTGATCATTATGGATGTGTCTTGTATGTAGTAGTGTGTAATTTATTATCCTTTTAACTCAAACTCACAAGAACTATGCTGTTGCCATATCACAGCTTCGTATGGAATTTTGAAGAAAATATTCATGTCATCTTAAAGACTTGTTTATCTGTCCTTGCCTCTCTTTAAAAACCTCAAGAGCAGACTGGTCCCAAGACCAGCATGTGGAAGTGAATAGAAACATACAGACAGTAACTTGTCTCATTGAAGATCAGGAGCAGATTAAACAAAGACACCAAGCTCTGTATGAAAACTAATCCCCGCTTAAACATTTTGTGAAAGCATAGACAGGTAGACATGTACTTTCCCCAAGAATACTTATCACATACAGTCTACAGGAGGTCAACACTCAAGCTATGAGAACCAGTCTCAGACCTCTAGCAGGATATTGTGCTAAAAGCAAAAAGAAACCAACCAAAAATGCCAACCCCACAATGCAGAGCTCTTTGCTGGCCACTCTGGGCAGTGCAGATAACACTAACTTGCATTCGCTTGGTGCTTACTAAACCTCAGCTCATTTCCCAAGTGCAGGACAGAATCTTTTCTTGTCTTACAGAGGCCAAAGTGCAGAGATTTCTTCAGTACATCAGGTAATTGTCTGAGGCCAGACAGTCAAACACTGCAAGTCATAGGAACTGTAATTGAGTACTGCAGTAGTAAGTAGATGCATGCACAGGGCATGTAAAAATGGAATTTGGATAAGGAACAGTGGGAAAATACATCATATTCCAAGATCAGGTCATTAGAACTCATTGATTCTCAATATTTTCTGTCACTTTGAAGATGCAATAATAAGGGTTTTTTCCCCTTAGACATATCAATCTCTTAGACATTTTGTAAATCCTACCTTTAAAATTGATTTTTTTTTTTTCCCCCAGAAATTTAAAATAGACATGCACTTGCATTTCACATCAACTGGAAAAACTTTTAGATGCCTTCCCTGGAGAGTAGAAATATCTACCAGTGCTGTTTTTTTGAAGCTTGTATCTCCTGCCTGCTTGATTCCTGCCTCACAATACCCAGTCAGTCAGGCTGGGAGAAGGGCAGATGTCCAAAGACACAGAATGGTCCTTCTTGTTAACACCTGCCAGCCCTGTGTGAGTTGACCAGAAAACACTGGCCACTCCTGTCCAGCAAACACCAGCCACCTCTGCTCCAGCATCAACAGCCACCCCTGCCCCAGCTCTACAATTTCTATACGTGAAAAAGCAGGCCACATAAATACTCCTTTGCTGTGAGTCAGAGAACCACAGGAAACAAGGCTAGGAGTAACTTTACAAGGTCATTTACTCCATCTTCCAGAATAAAGCAGGATTCATGCTACTTCCATCATGCCTCATGGGATTGTTTTACCTGTTACTGACAATGTACAGTATTTCTCTGGACACACTATTAGAGCATTTCATCATTTTAACATTCCCTATAAAAGCTTCCATAGTAAGATGTTCTATTAACAGACAATTTTAATTTATCTGTGTGTTCAAGGACACTTAGCGCTTGGCTGTGCGGCTGAAAATATAAAGGTGATATTTGACCCTGTGCTATAAATCATAGAATCATAAAATAATTTTGGTTGGAAAAGAACTTTAAGATCATCAAGATCAATCACTAACCTAACACTCCCAAGCCCCCTGATCGTCTCATCTACATGTCTTTTAAATAACTCAAGTGATTATGATTCTATTATCTCCCTCAGTGGCTTGTTCCAGTGTTTAACAGCCTCATTGCCTGTCTCTGGACATACCTTTGTACCCCAATGTCGTCTTGTGGTGAGAGGCCCAAAACTGAACACAGTATTTTGAGGTGTAGCCTCACCTGCATCAAGTACAGTGGCATAATCACTTTTCTGATCCTGTTGGTCATGCTGTTCCTGATACAGGCCAGGATACCATTGACCTTCTTGTCCATCTGGGCACACTGCTAGCTTGTGTTCAGGTGGCTGTCAACTAGCACCCCCAGATCCCTTTCCACCAGACAGCCCCAAGCCTATAGCGTTGGCTTTGGTTGTTGTGGCCCAAGTGCAGGACCTGGCACTTGGCCTTGTTAAACCTCATACAATTGGCCTTAGACCATTGATCCAAATATTACAGCTTCATTGCTTTGTCCATCTTGTATAGTAACCCACACATCCCATCCCAGGTGAGCTGCAGCAACACATACCTTCCAAACATGCTCCTCCCATATAAACAATTATGTAGGCCCAGTTCTCTAAGGGTCGTGCTGATGAACAGTGTAGGTGTGGAGTCATTGGGGTGTTTGCATCCAGCTGATTTCAATTATAATGTGCACTCTTTGAGTGGGAGAAGCAGCAGCCACCTTGATGAATCATCTTGTTGACAAATTAAGTATGTTCAAGAGACTGCATAAAGAGCTGTTTTATAACTGTTAGAGCATGTTAGTATATCTGTTATGAGTAATTTCACAGTGAGACTTCAGAAGCAATATAGATCCTTGAAAATATCCTCTGTGTATCTCCTGCACTGCTCCTGATACACTGGTATTTTTTTTAGTCTAAGAAATGTGAAAGAGGTTAGATCACATCCAACCCAAATATTTCCTAAATTATCGCTTTTTATCTTAATTCGTCTAATCAGGCTCCAGCCCAGACGTATTTCTGACTGATCTCAACCAGCTCCATCAATACAGGTATAAATATCCTGTGTCTGCCCTTGAGAAACCAAACGGTTAGCCACTAGATGGGGGACAGAAATTTGCAGGGTGTTGACTTAAACATTCTCTATTTGGTTACTACCTTGTTTGAGCAAAGCAAGAAACTCAGTTCCAAAAAATCCTAAGAATCCAGTACCGAGGCACTTAATTAAACCATCAAGTTTCCTTCCTGGAACTTGATCTCTTGGTACTGCAATCATGACCATCATATCTTACAGCTGTCTCTGAACCTCAGCTGTGGCAAATCACAAACATTGCTAAAATGGGTCATGACAGGTGAAACAGAGGCACTACCTAACCAGGCACCATTGCTGTACCAAGGAGCTTGTAACTAGAAGGAACCATAGTCAGCACAAGAAATCTAAGACCAAAACAAACCTAATATTAAGATAACTGGTTGCCTCAGGGAAAGTTTCCTAAACCAGACTATGGAAAGTAAGAGGAAAATCTGCCACTAAAGCAGAGATGTTGCCAGCCCTACTAGAAGAACTGCAAAAGGATGAAAAGGGCTTATAACAGAAATCTGCTGAATATTTGGAACAAGCTGCCTCTACAGCATCTATTCCCAGGTACTTGAGAGTTGGAGGACTTTTGACAAACAGATAGGTGAGAACCTGAACTACACAATCGCTGCCAAGTTTTGCAGAGTTGTACGTGCATCCAAAACCACTTTTCTATTAGAGAACAGGCGGTGTAGCTGCTTGTTGCACAGCCTCAGCACTATGCTAGCACATGTTCCTAGAAGATATGCAACTGGGCAACAGTTTATATGTATTGCCTTTGCTTTTTCTGGTCTCAGGGTTGGGTTTGTTTTAAACTGTGGCAAAGTGCAATTTTTCCAGTGTCACACACTGGCACTTCTCTCCCAGAAAATCATTCTGCAAATATGTATCATTTGTCAGAGTGTTACTCATATGCTGTGTGGTGTTTTACTGTTCAGAAAGCTCTGTTGAATGCAAGGGGCAACTGACAATATAAGTAGTAGTTGGTGGGAGGAATACGTTACTCCCAATAGTGTGTGGAGGATACCCTCAGCAAGGTGTTAGCCAGCATGAAAAACTAGCATGGGCTTCGTGAGTAACTGAGGGGAAGACAATTCCTTCAGATCTCTGTATATAGCCAATATATTTCACAGCAGCCTGCTTTTTTTTTCCAGACAAAATAGAATTGATGTGAGGTTTGTGGTCCAGAAAAGAATTAGCTGAGAGATTCAGAGACTTGAAGGTTTCTACAGACTTTTGTTTTCACTACCATCTATAAACATGACTTCATCTTTTGAATATTAAATATCAATATTGAGGTAATACAGCTTTGCTCGACCATACCAGAGGCAAATTTCTTCCATATAATGAGACATTTCAATTTAAAATTTATTTGAATTAACTATAAAAAAATATAGGCTAGTAAGTAGAAAAAAAAAAAACAAACCAACAAACAAGTCCAGTAACCTAAAGAGAGAACTGAAGGTCAGAAGTCATTTGGGCATTCAGCTATGGGGCTTTTATGTTTTCAGAACAAATGGCATGATGTTAAGGCAGGGTCATCACTCAGTCACCCCTCCTTATGTTCTTATATTCTTTAATACAATGCCTGCATTTGGGGCTTATTAAGACCAGAATTGTTCCTAAATTGAAGAATGATTTAAAATAATTTTACTCAAGGAAGAATTTAGATACCTAGAGCCTGTGACCCTTCATGACCTCTCTGTTAAACTTGTTAAGAGCCTAAAAGCCACAAGTGCTCTGCAAGAATGGGACCTTGATATGTGGATACAAACCTGGTCAGACAATGGAGAGGCCACATTCAGGTCCTAAGCACTTCATAAATCTTGCATTTTGTAAGCAAACACTGTTGTCTCTTTTATAGAAACAATACTCATCAACAGAAAAAAAAAAAAAAAAAGTCTTTATGCATTGAGTCCTGGATGCCCAAACCCTTGATGGGCTTTCTAAAATTTCATCCTTTTCTCTGGCAATGCTTCCACTTACATTGCATATAATTATTTTTTTTTCAGTTCAGTTTTACTTATATAGAGTTTTAAGGTCATTTTTTTTCCCTTTAACAAATCAGAATGAAATGTTCTATTTCATTTGGGAGTATTTCAAATAGTAATTTAGGAGTATGAGGGGAAGATAAGGAGTTTTGTGTTTATATTTTACTTGAAATTAAACCAATGATCAAAACAGTGAAGAGTTGACATTGTGCCCATGCTACAGAAATTACTGAGTAAGCTACCTGTCATGAAGAATGTGCCTTGCCCAACTAATAATGCTCATGACGACCTTGTCAAATGGCCTGTCAAATCTGTCCAAACACAATCAATTCAAAATTCAAAAAGCTTATAATCTCACTCAAAAAGCTTATAGTCTCACTTTTGCAGGAATATCAGCTTGCTCAATTTTTTCTTTTATAGGAGAAACATCACACAGTGCTTATTAGTTGGTTAATTTTGGCATGTTGGTATGTCACTGAGCAGCTGGTATACTCTTGGCACAGGGAGTGGAGCCCTGGTCTCTCCTCTAAAAGGAATGGCCAAATTGCAGGGAGAGGGAACTGACAGTACCCCTACAATTGTCCCAGTCTCCCTCCCTCATGTTTTCCCCTCTCTTGGTGAACGGTGCCCTATTCTTTTACAAAAGGGAGTATTTTATGCAGGATTGGATACAGCTTCTTCTTAGAGCCTGCCCGTAAAATAATTCTTATGAGTGATTGGGTGTGCAGGGCTGTATCCTGCTGTGGTGCCGGAGAGCTGGAGGCCAAGGGTGTACTGTTCTCTTGTTTCTCATGAAAGATACAGCGTCTTTACTGGAATATAATCCCCATCCCTCATTATGCCATTTATGGGAAATACAATACTTGGTGTTTATAAAGCAGTTAATCTATAACAGACAAAACCAGGTTATCACTCTTTGGAAGAGCAAATATTTGTTGAAAAACTTCTATATGGGACAGACATCTTCATCTTGGTTTTAAACGTAGTTGATTGAGAAAAGTAACAGAAGAGCTACCTAATAGGTAAGGCAACATTTATATGAAGCATTTAGATTGTAAAGTATTACTTTATATAAATATGTACATAATTTTATGTATTTATCAGCTATTCTCTACATGTGATGTTTTAAATAGCTCTAGATCTTAATCAGCTTTCTAATATATTTTGCTCTTGCTCTAATGTTTTCAGAAAAGAAAAATGCATTTGAGCAAGAAACTTGTTTCTTTAGTATCTGAGATCACTAGAAACAAATATTTCTTAAAACGGAAAGAAGGTTAACTTTGCTTTAACCTTTATGTTTATTAATGAACTGTCCACTCTATGCGTAAGGTGAGTTCTCCAAAATTAGCAATTAGCTTCAATTAGATCTAAAAGTACAAGTCTATCATGTGCAAAAATATCAATTAGCTGTTTCCAGAACTGGTTTTCCTAGTCCTAGAGAACATGCTTTATTTCTGTTATTAAAGGTGAAGCTCTAATATATATATAAAGCTGCTCTAATGGTAATTTTTGCAATCTCAATTAGTGCAATTGCAAGACATCTGTTCCTTCCTAACATCCAAATCAGCAGCATGCACAGAGGATACCTGAGGGTGCAGGACTCTTCTTGAGCATCGAATGGTCTGAGATGTGCCTGTAAAGCAGAGTTTCTGCATTTGTCCCATGCTTTCACTCTGAAACCTGTTTGATAGGAAGGCAGCTCACTGCTTTCCACATTAGTCACCTCACCTCTCCTGGGGGAATCTGGTGGCCTACCTCAGCCAAGCACTGCCCCAGGCCTCTCAGAGGGACACGCCAGTGATGGCTGCCAAATGCAACACTCTCAGATGTTGCACAGGAATTGCACTGTACCAACGGAAGAGCCGGTGCTCTGCAATATCTGCTGAGCAGTTATGCCTGATGGTCTTTTACGATCAAATGCAGAATATCCCAATCTTTGCCTCCTTGCTAGAGCTGACTGCAGCATCGAACGATACCTCTTTGAAATAGGGATGACTCCCAGGGGAAAGTGCCTCCTCCTTTGCTGCTAGGGCAGGCACAGTATTGTGGCAGGAACAGTATCTCAGTGGCTGTGTTACTCCTCACAGAAGTTGGTCACTGCATAAGGAGCAGAAATACCTTGCAGTTACTGTAATAGCTCTTAACAGCACAGCTTGCAGACTGTCAGGGGAGAGTAAAAATCCCAGCCCTGCAGCAGTCACATGCACCATTTGGCCAGCGAGGCAGCAGCTGAAGTTACCATCCCCTTCCCTATTCCAGTCCTGTAGAATCCAAACACTGGGAATCTCATTGAAAATAAAGCAGGAGTTAATTGGAAAGAAAAATAGGATAAAAAATATTCACAGGCACAGAATGTTGCATATTGTACTCCATTCCCTGGCTGCTACACACTCAAGAGGAGGCACAGGATTCATGGATTTCATTGCCTCCCGATTAAATCATTACAGCCCATCTGTGTTGCACCAAGTATAGAACGTGACCTATTATCTCAAAAGAAAATAGCACACTACCTGACTGCCAAAAGCACCCTGTGACTTGGCACCCAAATGTCTCAGTACTCACATCAACATACCTTTTCAGGACTAACTCCCACAGGCTGAATCAGGCAACTGTGAAATTCAGTGGAAAAGCAATAAAATAAAATCAGCTTTCCCATATGCCAAATCACAAATTATACAATGACTGTAATTTGCTGTTACAGATCCTGAAATTAAAAGTAGCTGCCATGTGTTTTGTAGATTGTTGAATCGGTTACTACTTGGGCTATAGAATCCATCTTTTAATCTCATTTCTCCATTTGCAAGACCCTGCAATACAAAAGGACTCTGTGCAGGCTTGATGGTCTTCAGCATCCAGTGTAAACTACAGTGGGAAAATGCATCTCCAAAGATTATGGCCATTCAGAATTTTTTCATAAGGTGCAATTCAACACTGCTATACAGATGTGAAATTCATATATGGCTTTGATGGAAAGATGAACGATAAACATATTAGCATTTTATGACAGCAGTACTTGAAGTCTAGGTTTCATTTTGTAAAGGAACAAGTTAGCACAGGAAAATCAGTGAAATCTAATGTGGACCATTAATACTAGAACAACATGAAATTTCTTCTGTATTCACTTAATGATATTGTAAACTTCGCTATTTCAGTGACCTAAATTTGACCTTTCAGATAGGAACCAGAATTTAGGTTTAGAGTATATTCACTGAAGATGCAGAAAGACATTTCACTGCACCTCTGATCTTTTGCATTGTGAATAGAAGATCAAACTAAAAAGTCTTTGCTGCCTTTTTACTTTCTCTGTTTTCTTTACTAGGGAAAAAAAAAGAGCACATTACTGGATGTCAACATGAAAACAGGGATTTACCTACTTCTTTTAAGTGAAGTGTGTGCTGAAATCACTAAGACAGATATGAAACCAAAGAAGGAATTTCCAAAGAAAGAAAAAGAGATTAATTTCTTGGAAAGAAAGAAGAATGTCAGTATTTCTGAAGAGTGGCATCATGATAGAAATATCTCCAAGACTGCTGAAGACCGAGGTCTCGAAGAGTTCACTCTTTACAACTTCACTGAAAAGGCTGCAAATTTTGGATTTAATCTCTATAGAAAAATTGCAATGACACATGATAACAATGTAATCATTTCTCCTCTCTCTATATCAGCGCTCATGACTGCATATACACTGGCAGCCAGAGGGGAAACTCACAGACAAATAGTAAAAAGTTTAACCCTCCAGGCTTTGAAGGACAGAGTGGATCACCACCATTTAGCAGCTTTGTTTAAACAACTGAAAGATAATATCACAATGAATGAAGAACTTCTCCTTGTGCAAGGTACTCTTTCTTTTATCCAAAAGGAATTCAGACTCAAGGAGTCTTTCCTCAATGTATCTAAGCAGTACTTTGATATGGAATTCCTGAGAGTGGATTTTCAAAACTTTACACAAGCAAAATTTGTCATAAATCAAAACATTAATGAAAGGACCAAAGGAAAAATCCCAGAGTTTTTTGAAGAGCTTGACCACCACAATAAACTGCTACTTGTGGACTACATTGTTTTTAAAGGTAACTGTTGTTTGCAAAATGATAATTTCTTAGAAGAATCAGGACACTAACTTCAGCTGCATTAAGGGAAGTTCATGTAAATTCAGATGTCCTGTTTTCTCTATGTCTCCATCTAGATATACTTTCTTCTATTAAGCTTATTTAATATGAAATTATTTTTCATTGTTAGGAACCACAATTCTTCTACATTTTCTTCCATACAACAGTGTCAAAAAGAAAAGCCTTGCATGAAACTATCTCGATCTGAATGATCCCTCTTTATTATCAAAAAGGATTTTTGATTTTGATTCATCAATTAAAATGAAAAGGCCTTAATTACAATAGTCTTTTGAATGCTGGATACTAGCTATGAAATCATTGACAGTTTTTATATAGTATATAAAATCATGAAAACAAAAATATTTTTTCTATTTCAGTCAAGAATCTTTTTACTCAGAGGAACCAAAGTATCTTATTATATTACCTTACAGGTTGAGACAAAGAAATAGCTGTGCAGAGACTGTCCTGTGGCAGGCAGGGACTGTTCTGTGGAGAGGTCCTCTACTGACAAATATCTTACATTCCTTTTCCTGTTCTTGGGGTCTTTCTGATCGCTGGCTTAGAAGATAGATAGGAGACTCCAAAAGGAGGTCCTGGCAATGACAGTGAGCCACAACCCATCCTTCACTCTGAAATAGCCCTACAGAAGCCAGAGACACTTGGGTAAAAAGCAAAGAAAAAGAGCTATGGTGACAAAGAGGATGAGAGAAATGCTGTGCAAAGAATTCAGTCACAGCCACTGCTCCAGTACAAGGCACTCTGCAGACACCATCCACAGAAGCCTGTCTAAAACAAAAGCACGAGAGCAATTGCCTTCCAGGAAAGGTAACCTTGGCATTGGGCAAACTGCACTTTTGTAAATACAAAATAATAAACTTCAGACTGTAGGGAGGCTGTATGGCTAAAGGGCAATTTTCTTTGTTCTCGTACATCTATTATTGAAAATCAGGGAAAAGAGATAAGCTGCAATTGAAAGCTACAGTAGACAACAGAACAATTAGTACAGAAAAGGTCACGTTCCAGTGCACCTTACAAGCCAGTGCACTGCTGAGTCCTCATCCAAAAGACTGTGTCGTTAATTTAAAAACAGGATGCTGAACAGCTCGTAGAGAATTTCCAAGGTGTCATGTTCATAAAAGACAGATCCTCATATGGCATTCAATTAAAAAAGCATATCAGCTCTGAACTTGATTAGCAAGTAATCAACCTTAGAAAAAATATTTCCTGTCTTTCCCTTCAAATAAAGGAATTTTTTTTGTGGATTACTTCCTTTTTCTGATGTAAAAATGTTAAAGCACACAGGCTAAATATACTGCAATTGTCATCCACTTATCGCAGACACAATTAACATCCACTTCAACTACATGCAAAAAATTTATTTTACTTTTTTTAAGGGTTTCTTAACAAGTTTGAATTAACATAATGATTTAATTTCCTTCTTTCCTCAGGCAAGTGGATCTATCCATTCAATTCCAAATTCACAGAAATGGAGTCTTTCCACATAAACAAATACAGGAGCGTACAGGTGCCCATGATGTTCAAGTCAGATAAAGTTAATTCAACTTTTGATGAGAACTTGAGATGCACTGTCATAAAGCTACCCTACAAAGGGAAAGCACACATGCTGATTGTCATCCCAGAAAAGGAGGGAGATTACCTTTCACTTGAAGACCATCTGTCCACAGAGCTTGTGGAAACCTGGCTTGGAAACATGAAAATCAGGTATTACTTTGACGCTCATTGGCCTTAATATCTTTTATGTCTATTGTAGCAAAGTAACAATGCATAACAGAGATTATCTGGACTTCCTAGCCCTTTTCACATGCTGGTGTCTCTGTGGCATTAGGTATCTACAGGTCCTTTAATGACATACCCACAACCCAAGTGGTATGTGAAAGCTTCTAATCTGAAACATCAAGTTTGTAGCTTGTCTCAGTTAGAAATGTCTGTCTCTCTGAGGGCATATTCAATCTAGCCTTCACAAATTCTTCCTTAGGCTTTCTCTCTCCTTAAATTTAGCACTGCCATGTAAAGTGCACAATCAGTCTAGTATATCTATTAAAACTTTCCTACCAGAAACTCAGAGTATAGATACATTTGAATATGAAAATATAACCCCAAGTTATTTTGTGAAATAATTCCTGAAGTGACAATTCTTTTCACCGATCAATAAATGTGTGTCATCCAGGTATCAGGGCACTGTAAGTGCTGGTAGAAGTGTTTTATACTGTGAAGGAAATGATTTCTAGAATCTTTAGCAGTCAACAGGTCAGAGAAGATATTCTGCCAGCCTAAATTCCAGCCAAGACTCTTTTGGTTTTGCCCTTTCTTTTTCTGTGTAAAGTTGAATTCTTGAGTAGCACACATTTCAGCAGCCATAAAATACTATACAGTCCAAGTTTTCATTGAACCTTTTTTTTTTTCCTGCCCCTCCAAACAGAAAAGTGGATGTTTCACTTCCAAAGTTCAAACTAGAGCAGAAATATAAAATGAAGAAATTGCTTCATGCTCTTGGAATTAAAAATCTCTTTACACGAAAAGCAGATCTTAGTCATCTCACAGATCAAGAATACATAGCAGTTTCACAGGTAAGCCTCCTAAAATTATTTGCAATTTCGATCATAATAGTACATTGGCCCAGCCAATAGACTATGCCATATACACTTATAGGGACACCAATAAGAAAGGACCTCATCTGTCAAGCACATGCAATCTGCACATCTTAATCAATATGGATCCCACTTCAAGTGTAAGGTGTGTAGAAATATGAGGCAGTTATATTTCATATATGCTTAACACCTTCCAAAGCTAACATGTCACAGGAGGAAAGCCCTGCCTCAAGGAGAATATTGTTGACAGGGAAGGAATACCATGTGTGAACAAGAAAGACATTGTAATCGACAGTTAAATTGAAAAAGCTGGAGCAAGGAAAGAAACCCAAAGATATAACCCCTCATACAGAGTCCTGAGACAGACATTCTGAAATATAGAACTTCAGAAAGTTCAAATACTGAAATCTCAAAACAGTGATAGAAAAAGAAAGCAAAGCAGTCCTGCCTTTCCTCCTGCATACCTTGGCCAAGAAAAGGTTGAGCAAATCAACACTCAAATAACATTAATCTGACACAGGATTTTAAAAGGGAGCATTATAAACCTAGGTGAGGAATTTATGTAATGAGCCTGCCTGTGTCTGTACAGGGTTGTGTTGATAACCTAGAACCATAACTCCAGGACAGACTTCACAGAATCACAGAATGGCTGAGATTGAAAGGGTCTGGAGGTCATTTTGTCCAATTCCCTTGCTCAAACAGGGCCACGTACAGCCAGAACATCTCCCAAAAGTGTTTGAATACCTCCAAGGAGGAAGAATCCACAACCTCTCTGGGAAACTGTCAGTTCTCAGTCACCCTCATAGTAATTCCTAATGTGCAGAGGGAAGCTCCTGTGCTTCAGTTTGCGCTCACTGCCTGTAGTCCTGTCACTGGGCATCACTGAGCAGAGCCTGGCTCTGCCTCTTTTGCACTCTCCCTTCAGGTATTTGCATCCTATCAGAAAGAATCCTTCCAAACTACTGATGCTGCTCTTACGTATCTCCCTACGCTAAATGCTTAAAGAAGACTTTCTGAATTGCCAAAGCTGCTAATAGATGGTATGATAAACACTTCTCACCACTCTCAAAAACTCTAAGCCTTGAACTACAGATTTCCAAAAGGCTGCTGGCTCAACAAAACAACTTTTCTGGTTTCCCTAAAACCCTAGAGAACAAACATTTAACAGATAAAATTGCAGCGATCTTCAGTTTTGTAAGAGCTATTTCACTTCTGCAAAGTATGTCAGTGATCAGCAGAACTTTTCTCCTTTCCTGATGATCATATAGCTCTTCCATGCTGATTCTCAGCAGTTAACTCTGTTGTGTTGTCATGAAAAAATCACACTTGCTAACTGATACTAGAAGCAATATGTGCATCAGTTATACATTGCCAGAGGAGCATCCTGTCCCTATGAATCATGATAGCCAGCTTCGTTATTAAGAATATTTAGCAGAGAGCTCAATACTAGTGAAGTCCTTCAACTGTCTTCAAAAAGTCATTCCTAGAATTAGGAGTTTTGTATTTGGGAATGTATTAGCTGACTAGGTAATTCCTCAATATTGGGGAAACAGTAAGAACTACATGCAGCCTGAAAGAACAAAAAGGAAAAAGAATCAGATCCTTCCAGGTTGCAATTTCAGTGGGAAGGGAATGTCTTCAGACCAACCCAGGATTGTACCTCATTGCTGTACATATTTACCCTGTGCTACCAAATGTACACATTAGAAATACAAAGGAAAATGCCAAGATCGGTGCATTTGTCCAAGCACTCACAAAATCATCTGTGGATGATTTATCCAGCTAGTTAATGTTTGTGAGTGATGAAAATACACCTCCCACTTCTAAGAAACTTTCCCTGTACAGTTTGGTGTCAAAGAGGAGCACAACACAAATGCAACGGTTGCTTCATGCTACCAGCTGCAAGAACAAACCCTCTAAGGGAGGCCTATGCTCAGAAAAATGGAAAATCAGAATGAGACCTGAACTAGCACTCTGATGAAGTGCTGTGGTTGTGGTGGCTGTACTCACTTCTCTGCTGCTGAAGCAGACAGCATATGGCTCTATCAGTCTAACAGAGCTAAACTCTACAAAGTGTGCTCATTTTAACTCTTAATAGGGATCTATGTCAACTCTTTCAAGTAGAACTTTGAAAAACATTCTTCACATTACTATTTTTTTCACATATTTTATTTCTGCATTGCAACTCAGGTTGTCCAAAAGGCAGTAATTGAAGTGGATGAAGAAGGAACTGAGGCCACAGCAGCTAGTGGGTCAGAAATAACCGCATTCACGGTGCCTCCTGTCATCAAAGTGGACCGACCCTTCCTTTTTATGATTTTTGAAGAAACTTTTAAAACATTACTGTTCATTGGCAGGGTGGTTGATCCAACAGAAATGTGAATAAAGGTAACAGTTTCTATTCTGGGATATGTAAGAGGCTTTATTTCCATTTTATTAATTTACATTTGAATAAAAAAGACAGTGAAGCATGAAAATGTGAAAAAAATGCCTAACAAGCTAAATTCACTGAGACACAAAGTAACAAAAATGTGCCCTGTAAAGCCTAACATGCAAATTAAAAGAACCCACAGAACTGAACTTTAAATAAAGCCAATAGTTCAGTGATAAGTCTAAATGAAAACCAGAGATTCATATTGCAAAATATTCGGAAATCTCATTCACTAACACTGAAGTTTGGCTTTCCTCAATATTAACTTCTGTTGTGAAAGCTTATCGACCTCAATGTTAGCAGAAATTTGCCACTTAGAAAAACAGAGGCAGGACCAAGCTCTGAAACAGAAATTGCAGTCTCTGTCTAGAGATCTTTATTTTATTACTGCAGAAATTGCACTGAGTCTATCAGGAAGTCTGCATCATCTGGAGTGTAACCTCTTTCAAACTGTTAATTCAGAGTATCACATCACCTCATTTTCTTAGGGTACATGATGTGCCTGCTTTTAATGTATTCTTTTTATTAAAGAGAAAATAATTCTGAGAAATAACTCAGATATTCTGAACCTGGAATATCTTCATACCATCAAGCTGAGCCTCTCCTACAACCAGATTTTCTGCATTTAGATATGAGGATGAACTAAATAACAGGAGTCCATGCCTGACTTTGGTAAGAAAAACATACCTCCATAAAAGTCGAATAAATCTATTCACAGGATTGATCCTAAAATCTAAGAGATGTTGCCAAAACATTTTGGAAAAATACTTCCATGATCTAAATACAATTCAATTTATTCAAGTAGTGCAGTGATTCCAACAGAATAGCAAGATCGTCAACATTTAGTAAAGCTTAATTAGCAGTAGAGTCCTATGTGAAGCATGAAACAATGCCAAAACCAACCTCTAGCTGTATACAACTAACAGATCTAAGCATTTCTCTACTTTCTCATACCACTTTCACAAAATAGCTGCCCAAAAGAGGGCAGAGTTTTCAAAATCATTTGGCATAGAATCTTCAAATGTGTAGATCAACAAACACACATAGATGCATCCGTAAGTGAAAATAAAAAGACACATTACAGGGTAAGCTGATAAACAGCTTTAAAACTCACTTAGATGTGTCTACCGATAGTAACCCTGTCATTGGTGTAAGCCACTCACTAAAGGATCTGGCAGGCAAACTCTGGGATCTGAGTGGATCCCAGAGTGGATCTCTCTGAAGGTGCACTAACTTAATTCCACGTGGCAGTACGAATGTACCCAGAAAGAAGGATAATTACTCCTGCATGCCTCCAAGTGATTTATAGGAGGAATGTTGCTACAGAGAGCCCAAATATCACAGTGCGGTTGACCTTCAGCTGTTATTCTGAACTGCAGGTAAAAATGCTACAAAGGGTTCAAATCTATTGGTACAGTCCAACAGAAGTAACCCCAGAGAAAGCAGTCCCAGAAAAGGTTGCTGGGATGGAGGTCTGTAGTGTGAAGGACTGATGAAAGCATCTACGAGACACCAGTATTGTACAAGGAGGATGTGTCGACCAAAAAAATGTATAAATAGAACATTTAAAGATTATATAGCAGTAATTTAATACATGGGTTATTGAGTGGAGCACATGTTGTCAGCATTAAATAAATTCATCAGTTAAAAATGACAGACAAATGGCAGCCGGTAAGAAACAAATCACAGACTCTATACAGAACTCATTACATGCTTATTAAGGGGAGAAATAGCTTGGATTCAAGTTTCTGAACTTCCTGGTTGTTCTGCATTGCTCCAGTAAAGGCATCCAAGGGTCAACAGAGTTTTGAGTCCTGTTCTGCAGCTGAGTACTGCTGATCTGAGTTTGGTCCCTGGCAGATGTCAGACTGAGAACAGATTGAGCAGTCTCCTGTGGCCCATGGGTGGCACATTGAGTTAGTTGTTCCTGGGGAACCGGGAGTATCTGCTGTCATGAAAGAGACAAAAGCAGAATCTGGGAGGAGCCAGAGGATGTTGTCTGTATATCCACATGAATATTGCATGTTAAACATCATAATACATTAAGCTTTTAAAGAATTTACAAGATCCAACACCAGACTGCAGAACAAACAGAAAACCTGAGTGTTTCCACAGAATCTAATGAAGATCTGTGACTAAAGACAGAGTCAACTGCAGCTGACTAAATCTAAATGCAATGTATGAGATTTAAGAATTCAGACAGTAGAACACTGCTAAATCCAAAGACACATTTTGTACTTCACACATGACAGCATACATCTAGCTTTATTACTATTTAAAAGAAATATCTTCTTTAGATTTTATTTATTTTAATTATAAAAGATGCCCTGAGAATTTGTTTTTCAAGAACATGCATGTACAGCATTGTCCTAAGTTTTATTTTGAGTAAATCATCATTCATATTTTTACATTATAAAAAGTAACCACACACGCGTATGCATTCACAGATCAGATCATCTTTACCATACAACAGTACATTCAAAAACCCACACATTTCTAATATCAATATATTTATGCTGCTTTCATTTTGAAATAGAGAAGCTGACAATAGCTTCATAGCCTCTCTCTCAAGTATTGGCATAAATAGAACTTGTTAAAATATACTTGCATGGTTTTCCACAGACAAATTTTGATAGAAATGTTAACATTAATATATTAAAAAAATGCAGATGACATCACTGAAGCATGACAGCTTGCATTAGCAGCTGATTAAAAACTAGATTCATCATTATAAATTATTCAAGTGAAAATACAATTGGAAATACTGAAAATTAAAACAAGTATTTATACAACAAAACTTATGAACTTATATCATCTGCAGACATCTGGTTTTAGATTGCTTTGAAACTTATGCTGGATTTTTATCAACTTTACTTAGTACTAGTACAAACATTACCTCTAAATTCACAGCACAATTCTACTCAAGTTTATGTTTTTTATGGACTGATCAGTGGTTCTGGACTTTGGTCTTAAATTAAGCTTGAAAGTTCTTTAAAATGTGGAATTGCTTTTTCATATTCATAACATTTCCTTCTATTTCTCGCATAAAACATGGGTCCTAAGTGTTGCTAAAACTTTAAATAAGTCAATTAAGTGAGATGTGCATTCTAAATCCAAGAATTTTAACTAAAAAAGGCATAATTGAAGAAAATTAAATCCTCTCTTTAGCTGCAGCAATTAAGAGCACATAGCTGAAATTTTATTTCATAACATTTCACTACAAGGTTAGAATTCTGAAACTATTACATTACTTATTTTACAGCTTGGGATTTTATATAAAAGATAAAAAGATGTAACTTTGCAAGATGAATTCTATTCACTCCAGGCATTAGGAAGTCCCATCAGCTGCTCCCACCTTCTCACTCTAGAACATCACTTCCACCAGCCTCTGATTCCCTTCTTTTTCTGTCAGAAGTCCTAAGAGTTTGATTTTCTGTTTTTTCTTCACATAAAAGAAGAAACACATATAACACATTGTTACAATATTATTAAATAACATCATGAATTGCTATTGTGTGCAACATTTTGTTATCACTTTTAGCTGTTGTACTTAAAAATTACTATCTGCCTACCGTACCCACTGAAAAAATGAAATGAACACATTCTGAGGAAATTCTTCACAAGAAGAGTGTACTTCTCTGTTACTTTTTCCACAGAGGGACATTTAGAGATCCCACTAAGCAAGATGGTTACATTAGTATAAGCAGTCTAGTATTGTTTACAAATGATGCCAAAGGTGTCCAGCTTAACCCATGAAAAATATGGGGAAAGTGGAGATGGGTAAGCTTAGAGCTCTTTACAGTGTTATTTCTAGGTCTTAGGTGTTCCTTCAGGTCACTTCTGCAATTTCTTGAACTTTTCATAGGCTTTATTTTTAATCTTTAAATATACTGTTCTTCAACTTTGAGGAGGTGTAGCTATGTCAATTTACAACTGTTTGTAATGGTCAGAGATCTTTGGAAGAGCAGGGTCTAACTTTTAGAACTCTGCAGAAATATTTTACAGTATCATTTAAAAAAACCCCAGATATTATTCTGCTTCACTCAAACTGTTGGTGGAATCTCTCATGTTAATACACTGGTGTTAGGATACCTACTAGAGGCAGACCAGTGGCAGAACTACATCTTGTGCTCAACTTCCTAAGCAATTATATGAGCAATGAAAGATGCTACTTTAACATATTATAATCAAAACATGGTCACACACCAACGTAGATGTCTTAAAGGTCAGTTGTGGACATCTTATAAAATACTGATACCAATTTCTCATTAAGAAACTGATTTCTATGCAACAATAAATATACTCCTACTTTTTACAGGATGGAAAACATGTACTGCTCATTCTTGACACAGGTTTTATTGAAAGTCAAATAAAATTGGGCACTATCTGTCTATAGGCAAGATGGAAAGTGCTGTCTATAAAGCTTTATATTTTCACTGATTTATGTATAAAGTTCTGGAAATTACTTTTAACCAATTCCACATTGAAATCAGTCACATTACAGCCATGTAAACTCAAGCAAAACAGTAATTCTCACCCTAAAAGAAAATATCTTAGTCTCATAAAAAGGAAAACATTTAAAAGAAGATAAGAAAACTACATAGCATAATAACACCAGATCAGACTACTTGATAGAATGCAGTGTTTATGAATCATGCCAATTTCTGCACTAGGATGACTCATGGATAACTGGCAACTCTTCAACAGAAAGTTAGAAAACCACATTTGCTCTGCAAATTGATTTAAGTAAGGCCTCGAGGGACGAAATACTCAACTGAGTGCTCTCTGTGATTCTTTCCGATTCCACAAGGTGTTTAAAGTAGGTATTCAGCTCTTTTGTGATTTCAACATTAAGCTATATAGGTGCATCTTTAACTTAATTCTTAACATTTTTTTAATTGCCTGAGTAGTGCCTAAATTTGGCAAATCATACGAAAGCTAATGGACATTTTCTTGTTACCTGCTTGTGAGCCCCAGATCAGGTTTACTGAGATATTTTTTTTTTCCATCTACATTATTTTCAAAAAGAGAATATTTTAATTGGTAAACACACCTCTGAAATGAGACAAATAAAAATGTTTGAATTCATGATTATGGTAAGTAAAGATTTCAATTCTCCACCAAAGTAACTGGGTTTTGAAAAATTCCTGAAACATAAATGTATGAAATCAGAAATTCTTCATCCCTGCAAACTGTACTACGCTGTCAAAAGTGAAAATTTGCTAACGTTTGGTAGAGCTGTTTTACATAACAGATTACACTTAAGCAATCAAATAGTATTTTTTCCAAAAATATATTACTTCTAACTAATAATTATTAATTATATCAGTTGCTATTTTAATTGTTAAGCAACATCTGACTGCCCAATCTTCAATTCTTCACAAACACACATAGTTACTTGGAAATAGAAACATTAAAAGTTACCATATTTGTGTTTCAGAGTCAATGAACAAAAAGTTAGGACTTGCCAGAATTAAGATGGTCAGTGTATTGTTTAATCATAAAAATGTACATGATGATAGAGTCGATATATATACTCAATTATTAGTTTCACACAAGTTTTCTGCCTTAGTGAGTCCATAGATGGTGACATTTATTCATGAGTGTCAATTCAATTGCACCTCTCATCATATAGTTTTCAAATTCTTCTCTCAGTAAGTAATTTCTGTCAACTGCTTATATATTTGGATATCATTTTTTTTCCATCATTCAACCTGGAACTTTAGTATATTTATTTTTAGCACCAGGATTGACTTCCTGACCAAAAGAAAGATAAAAGAGGTATATCTAAACATATCTGTAGTCAACATGGGTATGTGGATGAACACATTCACCACCAACTATTCCTGTACCTATATTTCTTAATCTCTCCTTACAGAGCTGCTCCATTCCCTTCCAATCCCTACCACTGTATGATTCTATGATTCTATAAATATTGGGTCAGATTACAAAAATAAATTGAATCTACAGTGCAGCAGACATTATACCAACTTTAGAGATGTGTTTTCCCATAAGAACGCAGAATATTAAAACTCTTCTTCAGAACTAAATCTAGGTCATCCTGAGCTTGCTCTTCTTTCTCCAAAAATATTTCTCTTTCCTTAGTATATCCACTTGGCTTCTGACACTATGCAGTTTAGGGACATTCTGAACCAGAGAGAATACCTAGATCATTGTGTTTGATCAGATGCCTGCTGTCAAACAATCTGTTGTTAAGGTATTCACTCAGGAATGGTACATTGAGACATGAATCTGAGTCTCTTATATTTTACTTTCCTGCCAGAAAATAAAGGTGCAAACTGCTCTGTGTGAGTCTTTTTCTGCCCATTTGTATTCAAACAAAAGATATCAGACAGATATAAAAACCTTTGAAATGTGGAAAAGTTTTATAAGATGTAAAAAACATGTCTAACTAATCTTTGCATCTAACTGCTTCATGAAAGTTATTCCATTTATTTTCCCTCAATCCTTGTGAGATAGATGAGAAATGGAAATTTCCACAATGTTTGCTAAAAAATTAAAACATTTAAACTAATTTTCTGGTTTTGATGACAGGAAACCCAGGTATCCAGAGATTAAGGTGAAAACAGATGGTGTTTTGAGCACATTTACTTTTTGAAAGCATGTAGCACTGTATGTATGTGTTCTATTTACTTTCTAGATAGCTGAAAACCTCAGCACATCTGCTAACCTAACTGCTGCATTTGAAATCAGTCCATTTTAAGTAAGTAATCATCTAATGATCACCTATAAAAACTCTGAATGGCATTAGACTCTGGCAAAGACAGGGAAAGATTGTTATTCAACTTGGCGCCTTAAAGCATTTCTGCACTGGAAACACTGACTTAACACAAACAGTCCACCTTCATTCACTACTTATTGTCCAACCTTTTCTACAAAGAAAATGCAGTTTTAAAAACAATAGTTCATAGAATCACAGAGTGGTAGAGGTTGGAAGGTACCTTTAGAGATATCTAGTCAAATTCCCCTGTTAAAGCAGCTCCACCTAGATCAGGTCCCACAGGAACACATCCAGGTGGGTTTTGGAAATACTCAGAGAAGGAGACTTCACACCTTCTCTGAGACTATGCCAGGGCTCCTTCACCTAAACATGAAAGAAGTTTTTCCATGTATTTATGTGGAACCTTTTGTGTTCCAGCTTATGTCTGTTGCCCTTTGTCCTGTCTGTGGACTTTACAGAAAAAAAAATAACTCACCCTACACTCTTGACATACACCCTTTAGGTACTTGTAAGTGTTGATGAGGTCCCCCCTCAGTCTTCTCCAGGCTAAACAGCACCAGGCCTCACAGCCTTTCTTCATAAGAAAATTGTTTCAATCCCCTGATCATCTTGGTAGCCCTCCACTGATCTCCCTCCAGAAGTTCCCTGTGTCTTGAGCTGAGGAGCCCAGAAGCGGACACAGTACTCCAGATGAGGCCTCACCAGAGCAGAGTACTGGGGGAGAACCTCCCTTGACCTGATAAGTCACTATGCAAGACTGATTTAATTCTGGAACAAGTTTATCTTATACAGTAATAATAAAACTCCAGTTGAAAAAAATTCTCTGTAATCGCAACAAAAGACTGTATCATAATCTATACAAGTATCTGAATGCAAGCTGTTCAGAGATTTTTTTTTTTTTTACATTTCATTAAACTTCTGAGTGTTTTATTTTACAATTTAGGAATGTCATTAACTTACATCTGTGAGAAAAGTTGGGGAGAGGGTGGTGTTTTGGTTTGTTTTTTAAAGGAACCTGAAAATACCAAAGTGGGAAAATATAACTTCATACAGATAATTAATTCACCAGAAAGGACCACTGAAGAGATATCATTATCACTACTGTTTCCCCATTATAATTAGCAAAGCAGTACAAGGTGTTTCCTCTTTCTTATCTGGTGCTCTCTCCTTGAAGTCATAGCCTCCTTTCATTCTTGGTCTCACATACCAATTCAGATTTTCAAGGCCTTGATTGCATTACCTCATACTTTTCAGCTAGTTTTTGTTACACTTTCCCTAACAATCTCCCTTTCTTGCTATTACTGGCTCCTCTCCTTTCCACCTTAGCTAAGAAAGCAAATCTCTGATGACAAAGAAAAATCTTAGTTTGAGCACTTAAATTTACAGCTAGTTCAAAGACAGTAACTTACAACTGCAAGTTCTAGTGTAAAAGGGATCTGCAGGAGTTCACCGAAACTTCACTGAGTAAATATCCATCAAAGTAATTTTCTACAACATTCACACTATTATCATAGGAGCAAACAAATTCATCTTTGATTTTGTTCTTGCATAACACTGAAGAGTTTAGGCTGACATTTAAAGAAAACCAGCCTGGGGGAAATACCTAGCACTTGAATTTTTATCTAAATGGTTAAAGCAAGGCAAAGAAAACTGCCTTAATAACAAGTAGCAGCAACAGATCATCACAACTGTCAAAATTAATCACGAAATACTTTCACAATAATACATAAACATATATAAACACATAGAAAGAAGGAAAAGGAAAAAATTAAATCATCTAACAATACACACATTCTATTTCTCCAACTACATGCAGCTAAATCATGGTGACTGTAGTTATTTTCTATCAAATGCACCAACATTGACTTTGTTTCATTTCACTATCAACATAATGTACCAGATGAACACAAACATGTGCAGGAGAAACAATGTGAAAGACTAGTGGAAAGCAAATGCAATTTTAAAAACATTTGTAATTGCACACATCACATTTCTACCCTGATATTTTAGTATTTAAAAATCTGGATGTAGAAGCATCATAAATACAGGCTCATAGCTCTTTTAAGCTCCCTTTAAAAATGTTATCCATGAGCTTTACTTAACCTCTTATCAACCACTTACATGCTCATCTTTCGGGACTGGCTCTCCTTATTTCCATTACTCTTTTGGTCAGATGGGTTAAATAAGTTGCGAGAAGAACTGGAAGAAAAGGCAGCATTCCCACTATTACCAGTAGAATGAGTCCGGAATGAATCATCTGAAACAAAGAGTTGCGGTTTAGTCAATGAATTTTGTCTTTAAAAAAGATTAACAGATTAACAGAAGAGGTTGTTCTTCCTGTATCAGTAGTGGCATACTTCCTATGGCAATAATCTCGAAGTTTAACTTCCTGTAAGGGAACGGTTAAAACTTAACATTTCTTCAAGTATTTTTATGAAAAAACACAAAATAATTAGAAGACACATTTTGGAAGAGACAATTAATACACTTGATATATGAAAATAGTGGGATTTAATTGGTCAGTCTCTAGCTGCTCAAAATTTAGCTATTTCATCTAAGCTAATTGCCTAATGTCTATTGGTAGTGAACAAAAAAATACAGGTTCCTTTAGGAAACAATTCACCTCATTCTAATTTTTAATCATACAAACTCTTCCACAGTAAATGGACACAGGGCCATTTCAAGACAGCACTTTCTCTCTTCAGATTCAGTAGAAGTTACACATAACATCCCTTTCCTCACATAAAATAGATGGAGGCAAAGTGCAAAGCCAACCATTTTAGGACATCCAAAATACCAATCATGAAATACCAGATCCATTTTACTACTTTTAAATATAGCTTTAAATGAATATGTAACAAGAACAACAAAAAAATCTGAAAAATAACAACTAGACTAGTACTTCAGTGCATAAACATATTGTAAAGTTATAATTCTATATTCTTTAAAAAATAGTATCTTACAGTTTGCCTGTTTAAAGGGGCTCCACTAAATTCAGCACCCCCACAAAAAGCTAATGTAAAATGCAGTATAATAACCTACTTACCACCAAAGGATAACATACAACTCTTCCCCATTCCTGATGCAGATGTATATCCTGTAGCAGAGCTTTTACTTAAAAAAAGAAACAAAACCAAATTGCTTATCACAGAAAAGTGTTCTCTATTGGATCATCCTGCTCTTTAATACTATTGGAAATTATTTCTGAGTTTATCTGAAAAAATTTAAATGAGAAAGTTATGCTGAAATTTCTTTAAGAAATTGAGGAATTTAGATCTACCAGTTCATATTGAAAAATATTTTAATGCACGATAAAAGGTGGTATATTTTAACTTAAAAGGAATTCGTAGCAATTTGTAGGCCATAGTATGCCTTAAAATGGTATTTCTTCCTTCAGTTTAAAATGGCACACCTTAACCAATTAAGCAGAAAGCTGAAAATTTGTTACATATCACAACTTCCATAGATTCACATGCATATCATTTTTTAACTGTTATCTATTAGGTAAACAGTTGCCTATGAAATAAGCAATAAAGATAATAAAGATACTTAGGACATTTGTCTATGTTGCTGTATTTTGGATGTAGAGCTTGGGTACTGAAAGACTGGCTTCGAACCAACTTGGATTTTTTGTCTTCTTTGCCTAAAAGTGAGAAAAAAAATAACACAGATATCATTGCATTTTCTTGAGTAATTAAGAACATTTTTTAACATAATTTTCTGCCAGCATATACTAGTTGAAGGAATCAGTTTAAATACTACAATAACACCTTATGTCACTTTTTTATACTCTAAAGAATGAAATAAAACTGGAAAACATAGAAAATACATTCAGTTCTAGGATGGAACGTTTTCCTATATGTAGCAGTTGAAATTTTGACCCACAAATGCCCACAGCAGCTTTGTTGGGTTTTAACCTACTAATAGGAGATCAAAGCATTTCAGAAGAGTTTTTAAAGATTCCTACCTCCTGTTGTACCAGAAGAGTTTCCAGAGAGTGTGATACTTTTTGTCAACACTGATGATGTTTTACTGTCTCTACCTAAAAAAAAAAATAAAATAAAATCACATACTTCTCTCTTAAAGGTTAACTTTAAAGAAAGGAAGAGAATATATCACAGACATGAGGTAAATAGTAATTATATCTAACCCAATGCTACTAACACTTCAGAAATATGATAAATACTTACATTAAATTGCAAAATTAAAAATAACAGAGAATGTAAAGTTTTATGCATTTTATTAATAAGTCAAAATTCCTCCTTCTAATATAAGGTCAGGTTTTTATAGAAATATAGAGAATATAAAGTTTTATTGCCACTTTCTAAAACTCTTCCATTTACTGTATAAAAGGTCTCTTTTCATCTCCTTTCTCTTCTACCTTTGCAGAAGTAATGCACATATAAACAATATGTATACAAATAAACAATATGAACATAAACAAACTTACGCTTCTTTTCAAACATTTTATCATTAATATTTGTAGACCTTCCTTCATTATGCTGCTTCTCTTTTTCTAATTGTTCCTAAAAAATGAATACTTTTCTTCAGTATTAATCAGAAAAAAATATAGACATTGTGTTTTAACTAGCAGTTGCTTCCAAATCAACAAAATAATAGTTAATTTCTACTTTCTTCTAGTATTAGCGTAACTCCTAGTCAATATCCAAAGCAAGGAAATGAAATTTTACGGAATGAAATCAGGGTACATACATAAAAATCACACCAAAAAATGTGGAGTTTAATTATGAAGGAATCTCAGAGTTGAAGTTTGCACTTATTACTAACATTTTGCCTCGTTTGGGTTTTTTTTCATTAAAAAGATACAGAAATTGGCAGCTGACAATGTAAAATTTTCATGCAACACATACTCTGATAATACAGCTGGTAATGTTTTTAATTCAAATATACAATTCAATTAAAATCTTTTCCTCAAATGTTAAGGTGTGTCACATATGCTCAAACATTTTGAAGGTCTAAAATTAACACCTACAGTTGATAAGCCTTCATGCAAAATGAACTCAAATATTACAGTTCTTCACATGTAAGGAATTCATTTGTCTGTTATTATTATACTAGCTAGCCTTATGAGTGTGCTTTTGAGCACACCCACAGAAGGAAGATAGTGTTAACATAACTACATCCACAATTTCAAAAGCCAATGTTTGCTTAAGAATTCTTGGTGAAGATATATCACTCCAATTCCAAAAAGCTATATAATATCAGGTTATTTTCTCCACTATGTTCACAGCAAAAAGTGCCAAGTAATTTTCTACTCCACTTTTTCATGGCACTCTAATTACTACCCAAGTTTTGGGTTGTGGGTTTTTTTGTTGTTTTTTTTTTTTTTTTTAAAGAGGTAATTAATTCAGGTCAAGGATACTGGAATGTAGTTTTTACTAAGTCAATTAACTAAAATTAAGGAAACTTATTAATGTCTTCAATATTAAAAAGTGTAGCAATCAGATACATTTAAGTAGGTTCAATGGCTGCTCATCTATTTGGGACAGCAGCATGTCATGTTACTGTGTACATTTCCAGTTCCTCAAAAGTATGCCTCTCACAGACAATGCTTAACAAGAACTTTGTGATACAGAAGGTATGCCCATGTCAATAGCATTTATCCTAAAAATGCAGGTATTTTTCTATAGTCTAGCCATAAAAGCAGGGTAAAAATGTTATCATACAATACATGATAACATACAATACACAAAAACACAGAGCACACTGGAGGTTATTTTACCATAGTTTGAAATGCTATCACTATGAAAACATTAACTGTATCTACCTATAAAACTGCTAAGTTGTTTGAATATGTGAATATTTAAGTCTTTTAATATGTATATGCAGGTCCTGAGAACAAAGCTTGAATCCTTGGCTCAAGTTAATGGGAAGTGGCAGGAAGTACATGACACGGGTATCATGAACTGAGAAAAACAGCTGCCCTAGAGAAGGCCCACAGTACCTATTGACATCAAAGTGGGCCACAGATGTGGCCTCTGTAGCATTCCCAGAGAGCAAAAGGTGACATTTTTTTGGACCATGTTGAATCTTTTCTGGTTCACTACAGAGAAGTTCAATTACTACAAGTTAGGGGAACCATATTAATGAAATTTGATCTGTTCTACATCTTATCAGCTTCATAGCTTCTCCTACCTCAAGCCAGAGAGGAGATAGCAGAACAGAGGACTGCAGTAATCTGATCTAGCCTTTGAGAAGATTTAGCAGGCTATGTAGCTTTTGCAGCTTTTGCTTACAGCTATGACAGAAGATAAATAGTTTCATAAGTTGGAAAAGCATTCTGCAGACTTCTAAATCCTGAGTAAATTGTAGCTCCTTTTTCTCTATGCAGCATGCACTAACTCTCCCTCCTGCCAGGCTGAAGATATCAATGGTCTTTCTTTCCTTCTTTTTTTATTGTAGGTAGTAGGAAAGCTTATAACACACAGAGCCTATTTTGGCTTCCTTGTCACAAAGTTCTCACATTAATTTATTTCACAATAGAAGCTGTATGTGAATTTGGAGGTGATCCATTACACAATTTATTATGCTCGAAAATATTTCATAAAGATGTGCTGAAGGGCTTGGATTGTAGAACTATAAAGGCAACAGATATGAATATTTTTCCAGAAATTCTAGTTATCTTTCTATTTGATATAGCAAAATTTAGGTGGCAAGGTAAAGGAAGTTTTATGTTACTTAGAAGGACTTAACCTTGACATAAACTGTAAAATGAAACCACACACAAATTATGAACCTATCAGGTCTCTCCACAATATGCACTTCCCTTACCTTAAAATTATTGCCTCATTAATATTTAGCTACAAACTATTAAAAAAAGGACAGATTGTATGGATAAAATATACCAGTTCCAAAAGGAGATGTTCTTGTCTCTCTTTTTCTTGATCCAATAAATCATTTTCGTAAAATCTTTTCTGAAACTTCAAAACAAAATCAATAAAAATTTAAAAATCACTGCATGAAAATGGGAATTGAAAGTACTTGGTAAGTATTAAAGATAGTAAGTACTTACAGCATCTACAGAGATATCCACTCTATCCAATTCTAACACTGTCTATAAAAAAATCAAAACATTATTTATTGTTACTCAACAGCATGCCACTCTTTTAACTAAAAAAATGCCTAGATAAGAAACTTAGAACAATGGTATTCAACATCAAACGTGACTTCTTTCTAAACATTTAAAGCATATGCTTGTATTTTTGTGCTACAAAAGCAGTTGTAAAGTGTCAGGGAATATTCCCAGAGCCCTGCTGAAACTACAGTGAAGGATTAATACCTATAAGGAACTCAAAATACATTAAAGAAAGCACAGATGCATAAATGGCTGGAACATGGACCTAGGAACCAAGACTGACAAAGCAAGTCAGGAATCTGTGAATAAACCGGGACACTCCATGCAAGTGTTGACCCAAACTCTCCTGCAGACTGGCACTACAGGGAAGCCATCTACTTTACTTCATGGCTTCTTTGAGACTGAAGAGACTAGAGGTATTTTTTTGTGAATATTCACGTTACAAAGCCATTTTCAACATCTCAAAATCCTGCAAATCCTTTATCTGTATATTGTAAACTATAGGTTAACAGGTTATCTCTACCTCAAACATTTATTTTTAATAGTTAGACTTTAAGATCTTTGGTCATCTATTATTATTTCACAAATGGTCATTGAGACAAAATCCTGGATCGCAGTCACCAGAAAGTAACTGTAATGTAAGTAACCAAGGAAACACCAACTCTTAAATTTGATAGAATGCATTATATCACATCTTCTCTTAATTGTTTAAAATTACATAATTGACAACAGAAATCTTTAGTCTGTTCTTATATTAAAAGAATCAACAGAAAGCATAACTTTGATCATCTTAACTTTCAATGATAACTCCAAGACAAAATGCAGCTGGAAAAGAAAATCACTTACTCTTTTTACAATAGTCAGGACATCTTTGTCTTTCTCTTGGCATAAAAGTTTCCTTATACATAATTCCAACTGCTGAAGTAAATGTTTATCAGTGGGAATCTTCAGAGTAGATTTAACTTTTGGCAACAAATAGCATAGCTTCATTCTACAAAAAAGATGAAAAGTCACATTACACTCATGAAACAGTATATCACTTTCTTCTTATCTACTGCTGGCCCCTCTGCCTCAGCATGCCTCTCACTCCCAAAACCCAGCACTTTCAACCAGTCCCCTGAACATTCAAGACTGAACTGGTTTTCTAATATCATTCCCATAGTCCTCCACACCTTTAATCCTGGTCATTCTGAATGCTCTGTGACATATAGTCAAGTTTCACTATTTAAACCTGTAACAAAATTTCTTAATATGTTATTTAAAGATTTTTTTTTCCCCATACAGTGCTACACATTCTTCATACAGTACCTCACATTTGCCACTGGATCGTGTGTAAGTTCAAGCACAGGTAGAAAGAAGTATTTACAGAAGAATGATTTTGAAAACAGCTCCATAATGAATTCACAAGTATCTAAAAACCGAAGTCTGTTCCAATAACTTTTTCCTTGGCCCAGTTCTGAAAAATAACAGTCCACAGGTATTATCGATTAAGTCTTCAATGTCAGATAGAAAACATTCAAAATGTTGATCTTTGACTCAAAGATGATAATCACATTCATCTAGAGGCACACCTTCTCAACTTGTCTCAATTCTTCTTTCAGTTAAAACCTAACCTTTGGAATTCAGTGACCAGTTCTGTCAGTGAGCAATTTTTTTCAGAAATATGATCTGTACTTTTAACCATTTGAAAAAGTAAAAATAGCAAGTTTAGTAGCTACTGTGTTGAACAAAACCTGGTATGCCTTTCAAACCATGTCACAGCTGTATCAAAATTACTATGTAAACATTAAGAATTGCTAATGAGAACTACTCAAAGTTCTAACCTACCTTTAAAACACATAGCATAGATCACAAAGTCTATGTAAGTGACTAACGCATTGAGAAACTAATTTCTGAGAAGATTTGGTCTTCTGCTTATGCCTGTGCAGAATTTTACTTCTATAGAGGAATTCTGCTTTGTATATTGCTTATCTACAGCAAAGCGATTTTGGATTCAAGAAGTTAAGTTGTAGGGATCTTGGTGTATTGGCAATTCCCACTTTCCCAGTTTCTGTGCATAACCCTTGCATATGCACAATATGGTTTGCCTGGTGATAATATGAGCAACTGAATTTCTTCTAAGTATAATTCCTCCAATGACATCAGGAAGTTACACTGAATAAATGCAACCATGAACAGTTCTTTAGTCAAACAAACTTGCATTTCTAGGTAATCAAGGAAAAATTATCTTACGTTCAATCAGTTTCTGAATAACCTCATGCCTCTGTTCTTGTTTGCGATTGTAACGCAAATAAACGCAGAGAGTTCGAGCAGCTGCTTTTTGGACTGGCAGCACATTCTTGACAGAAACAAAGGGAAAACAATTAAACACACCTGAAGGAATATGACTAAAAGTATATAAAAATACTAGGAGTAGAAAAAATAGCTAAAAAATAGCCTAACTTTATATATTATGAAACAATTTGCATAATGTAGGGGAGATTAAGGCAGTTTGGTCTATGAGACACCTACTTGTTTATTCCTTTTGCCTAACTAGTTTATTCTACTATTTCAAAAACATCTTTAGGCCATGTTTGGAAGGCACCTTCTATATTGCAGGTGTTAAAAACAAACTTTACAACATCTTCTCTTACAATAGTTTTACTCTTAAATTAATTCAGTAAAATTTCAGACCAGCCGTTCCAGAAGATCATTCATTTTCAGAATAAAGCGTTCTTTCATTAAGAATGAAACACCATGCATAATGTATCGAATCAGGAAAAAGAAGGCATTTCTCAGAGGAAAAAGTTTTGGTTTACCTTGAAACAAGTAGATAATGAACATGAGGACTGGAAAGTTTTAGGTGGGAGGACAAAACATGACAACCTGTCAGTTCAAATTTTGCTCCTCTAATGGGGAGGAGTTCGCAGAGCAATTTCTTAGTCATCTAAAAAAATACAGCCTGATGGGTCCAAGTGCAATGAGAAACAGTATTTTTAGATTTATATATAAAGTATTATACATCGAAAATATCTGGCCATCACTGTTCTAAATAGCACAAACAAATGAAAGACAATGGGAAAGAGACTTACATTTGTCAAAATGATTGTCAACATTCTGTGAAGGAAACGATAATAAATCTGATCACTTGATATGATATGAGGGAGACATGCATATTTTTGTAGTAACTTCTCATGAGTTCTCCATTTTAAAGAAGTTGCTGCTCTCTGTTCTGCTGTTGTTAGAGCAGGAATCAAGTCAGGAATAGACAATATCTAGAAATAAAAATACAAACATTCAAATAATTTTACATCTTCTAGCTGTGCGTCCTATTTTGATGCTTAACAAGCACATTAAAAAAAATGTAAGAAGCAAAGGAATTTTAAGGCATCAGTTAATTCCTCTCCTCAGACAGGATCACCTACACTGAGAAGGTTTCCACTAGACATTTGTCTAACTTGTTCTTAAAAACATTTAATGATCAGGTTTCAATACTCTCCGCTAAGCAGTAAGTTCCCCTTAAGTAGTCAAAAAGCTATTCCAGTATCTAACTTAATACACTTCTATTTCCAATCCATCCTCCTGACGAAGAAAACACGACTGTATTCTTTGTAATACTTTTCTACAGATATGAAGACCATTTTGACAACACTCAGTTTTCTCTTTCTCAATTGAAATAAATCGTGTTTTCCTTCTAGCCTCTTAATCTTAGAAGTTATTCTTCTAAACTCCTTGATTCATTTTAGTATGAATTATATACTTTTTCTCAGTAGAAAGCAAAGAGTAGCCAAGCTATATTTCTTTAGCGCTAAGCAAAAGGAAACAGATCGCCACACTTGACATTGCACCTGTATGCTATAAACATTTACAGCTGTAAACATCTGACAAATTCACATTTTAAATTACACCATCAACTTTTGTCCATACAAGACAATAAATATATTAATTTTTTTATATTGTTGGAATATCACCATTTCTCTATATATTTAGGAAGTATGTTCAAAACAGCAACTTAAACAGATGATCTTTTATGCTCCATTTCACAGGTGAGGAGTCACTTATGAAAGAACCATTCAGAGACACAAACAATGAAATTAGAAAAGTTGAGAGCTGAATACAGATCTCCTAAATTCTGATTCAGTGTTTTTACTTCATGAAACGCTTCCCTCTAGAAGAAACAGTGTGTGAAAATGTCAACCATGGACAGATGCCACATAATACTAAATAAATAAATAAATAATTTAGGTGTTGGCTATTATTCCTTAAGTATGAAACAAAGATTTTTTTTTTTAATGATGGTATTTCAAAATTATATCTATTTCAGCAAATCTATGGTTAATTAAAAAATAAACATGGACAAACTGCTCATTTTGCTGCAAAGTCTCTTTCAAAACCTTTTTTTATTTTGAAGTTTATAAAGTTAACAAACATCCAAAAAAAAAATCACAGACACTTCATATCTCTCCAAAGGAGAAACTAATCATGGAAGTCTTTTCATATAGTAAGTGCCTGAACAGCCTTGCTACTCTCTTTCTTCAGAAAGCAAATTTAAAAACATGAGCATACTCACCTTGCCTTCTGATCCACTGTTTTCCCCTCCATTAGTCATTAGTTCAAGGATTTCTGGAAGATGGCCTACCAGGGCATCTAACACCTATTTAAAAAAAAGCTGCATGAATGAGTTCTGTAAATCAATTTATGTTTTCATATCTTACCAACACATTCCTGCTGACAAGAAAGGAGATGTATGGTATTTGCATTGATGATGACTGGGATTTAAAATTGCTGTTTTAATATAATAAGTAATATAATAAGTAATACAATTATTGGTTTCAGTTCAGGAAAACAAGATAAAGTTTTGGTTTATGTGACTACCACAGTCAATGCTTTTTAAATTATTCACAGCATACAATATTTTTCAATGAATATTTATTCTTACGAACGATCTGTATTTTGTAGTCAAGTAAGAGCCTCAACAAACACAAAGAAACTTTCATTTTTTTCACCTGAATCTTAAAAGCAATTTTTCCTGCTTTAAGAAAAACTTCAGTTGATAAATTAAAATATAATATACAGTCCATATTAATAGAATAATCCTACTTTCAATCATTTTAATACTTGATCCTAGTCTTGAAAGGTACATAGTTAAATATTTTTGGCACTAATTCTGACTAATTCTTGTGATACACAAGATAAAGCACTATTTGTTTATATTTAGGTAATGGTATAGTGATGAAACAAAGAAATGTTTCAAAATCACCAGCTGCCTCTGAGTCTCAGCTTTTGGGTGTTCAACTTGTTAAATAATTTAAGATGGGTCAGAATTTCACAACCTGTGAGTAGATGTTCTAGGAATACTTTTATTTTCCTTGAAAACATCTACCAAAGGGTATCAAACCAAAAAGGACTCATTTTTCCATGCCATATCCAAAGATCCTACACAGAAAACATTAAGAGAAAACTGGTGAAATAACTGGTGATTTTATCTGAAATAGTTGTCTGGTTTTCAGTTCAAAAAGTCTCACTATATTGTCTGTAATATAGCTAAGTGATGTAATACAGCTAATGTTTTAGATAGGTGGAAACTGAGATACACCAACCTAAACTGTCTCACAAACACCCACAGATTCTGTAGCAGATCTTTGACTGAAACTTTCAAGAAACTTTGATCTTTAACCATCTATGACTTCATGTCCTCTTCAATTGGAGAAATGAAAATAAACCAAAGCAACAAACTTGAATGCTATTAGTGATTATTTTAATGGTGTCAAAACTAAATCTTCCCAAAGAATTTGTAAGAAACAATATATCAAAACAATTTAGAATGAATATTCTACAAAGGTAATAAATTCAGTGTGGATTTTGTAAATCTTGATCCTCTTCCTTGTTACTCACAGAAGGCTAGCATCTTTGTGAACTGTGTGTGAAGCAGAAGTAAAAGCTGTTAGTTATTTCAGTTACTCCACTTACTGCTGTTATTAAACATCAAGATAATCTGCCTCAATATAACAAGCAAAAGAAAGTTGCAATATATTACCTCCAGTGACTCATCCTGTAATAGCGTAATCAGCTCTTTATGTATTGTATATACACCAGAATTTAAAAGCTTAGCAACCTAAAAAATGAGAGTAAGACAACAAGGTGAAACATTCTTTAGTTCTATGGCACTACAAGAACCATAATACATTTTCTTCCTTTACAGTAGACACAAAGAAGGGGTGCAGAACAATTGTTGCACATCAGCCTTCTCAAGTTGTGTACTTTCCTACTGATTACATGAAAAATACGCTTATTTAAAGAATCTGAGTCAAGAAACAAGCCTATTATGCAACCATGAAACATGCTTTTAGAAACAACTTTACTTCAAAAAGTTTTTAAGACTGTTCTGCAAGGACAGAAAATATTCCAGCATTGTACTTCATAACTCTTAAGAGATTTAACTGTCAGCCTGCTATCTAATTTACAAAAGATAAAATGTAAAAATTGTCTTGTTCTCTGCTAGATTTTAAGTTTTCCCAACCTTTCCATCTGAAATTGTCACTCCTTATTGCTTTGGGTTTTTTGACCATGATTCAGAAGTCATATATAAGTTTCTAAAATACACCAGTAGTCTATCTCCCCACTATTTAAATGGTTTGATAGAAAATATGTGAAAAACTTGAGGAAACACTTTTTTATATGTGGAATATTTAGATGTTGCTTTTTAATAGTTTTATTTATTTATATAAGCCAAAATACGAGCTTACTTCCAATAAAGACGAAGCTTTAAGCAAATAACTATAGGGAGTTTATTAAGAAAAAAAAAACACCACACCTATCAGTGAATGTCATATCTTACTCATTTTTGGCTGTCACATAGTTGCCTAGTTATAGTGTTAATATTAAATCAATCAGCACTAAATAAACACTCAGACCAAGGTAAGATTTTACAGGGTTGTGGTTTTTTTATGATCTAAAACACTTTGCTAATATTCAGGTATTACCTTAAACATGTTATTTATCTAACACAAAATATTACATAGAATTAGATGTTTGTTTTACAATTTCAGCATTTACTTTGGATTATCATTTCAGCAGCTTGCTCAAAGCATTTAAATCACTAGTAGATGTCTAAATGGCTTGATTTCCACCATTATAAGAATGATGGATGGATTTCCAGTTCTCCTTACATATGAGGCCTTGTTTTAAAGAATTTACCAACTTCCCCAGCAACAAAATGGAACAAAATGCAAGCTTGAAGACTGAAATATCAGCATTCTCAGTAAAACACTATGTGTACCTCAAAGATCTCCCTTTATGAATTACTACAATCAGGGCAGAGTATATTTTCATTTCTGGAATTAACCTCTAATAGCTAATAATATCTATGCAGTTGTACATTTCAAACTTTACAAAAATAATGTAGTGGAACTTATGTAAACTCAGTAGAATAATAAGAATACAGATGTTGTTATATCTGCATATATTTCCAAGTTGTTTCATATTAAATTGAGAATTTAGCTTAGATTTGATCCATATAAGTATCCACAGAACACCAGCATATACCAGCAAACCACAGCTCTAAAGAAGGTTTTCAGGGCCAGAAATTGCAACTTCCTTTCTCTCACTAGCCTCAGTGTTTTCCAATAGTATTAGGAAATCTTCAAATATTGTAATTGCTACAGTTGCTTATGTTCACGGTACTAGATCATAGTACCATGATCATAGATCTTCTAGTTTTTGTGCCTTAAAAGTTCACATAGCACTAATAGGATTTTATAGAAAACGTCACGCAACTTGAATAGACTAATATGTCAATATATGGGGCTACATAGTGAAAGGACTGAATACTTTTGACAATCTAAATAATTTCAGCAAGTTTTCTCAAGCCTTTTTATTTTGGTTGAACAGTCATAAACATAAAGTTAAAGAAGAAAAAAACATAAAATACCAACATGTGAGTATAAAGAACCATTGTAAACTTACTTCGTAGAAGCTTATGGCCATGGTATATCTGACAGGAACTTCAGGGTCATGACAAAGGCAGAAAAATATAGAATATAGATCTAAATGGAAGTTCTTTGGATCCACAAAAACAATCATGGCCTGTGGAAAGGTAAAGTATTTTATTAACTGTACAGCTAAAGGATCACACTATCAGAGATTATCAGATGAAAACACTGGCTTACAATCAGCAAGACGCATCGGAGATAACAGGTGGTGATTTTAGGGAGGAAGTGTGACATTTTTGATGGCCACATCAAAACACAGGGTCCAGACAAATTCTGGAGTTGAGAATTAAACTGGATTTACATATATTCCAGACATGTTACAGGCATTTTTCTTTTCCGAAGACATAGAATGAAACCACAAGATACAAAAACCTCAGTTTTATAAACATTCTTAATCAGTCTATACAGTAGAGGACGTTGCCACTGGAGACTTCAAAAACAAAGAACATTTTAGGAAGCAGCAAAAAAGCACCAATATAGTTGAGTGTGCATATACCTCGGTTTTACTCATACAAAACAACAGATGTCTACATACAGGGTGCTTGTCTTTAAAAGGTAGAATAGAAATAACTGTCTACTGGATCTTGGTAAAAACATATTTTCTTTACCTATATACAGAGAATGTCAAAATACAAAATAGATTTACAGAAACATGAGTGGTAAGTTTACAGACCTCATATAAACTTGAAAAGGCTTTCTGTATTCATGCAGGATCATTACTAAAACTCAAATCTAACCATTCAGGTTCAATCTTTAACTTCCTAGAATGCCACAGCAAATGTGAAAATCCAGTTTTGAGTGGTTTGAAACTGGGGACTCCTTTTCATAGTCATTTTCTCAAAGCCTCTGTGCTAAGGGCTAGGAGAAAATGTGTAGGAAAGAAACAGATAAGCAACCTCCTAGAAAAGCAATCTCATTCAAAACTTGCTAATAATTTTCTAAAGTTTGTCAAAGATTAATCTTGCCTTGCAATTATTTTGGATAACCTCTGCTTTAAGGCATTAACTTGAACTATGCAGGAAAGAGCTAAAATCTAGGTAACAATGTACAATTTGAGAATAACTACGGTATTACTCATGTTGTCCTGTTTAGTAGACTACATGCAAGACACAAATTCATGTTACTTACTGGAAAATTGTAAGCACAGTTTTTCCTTACTGAAATATATTTCTTTTCCTGTTCCAGAGTTTGAAGTTGTAGCTGATTATCACTGTGTCCATTTTCCTGCTGTAAGCCCAGTGTTGAAAGCTTCTTATAAAATTCCAAAAACCGTAAGTGCTGTTCAGGAGTAAAAATGCCTCAAATAAAAAAAAGAAAAAAGTTTACTCTCCTCATTACAAATACTACAGGTAATGCCCCAAAACAATTCTCACTTATAAATCTATCAAATATCTTGATTTTTTATTCCTCCTCCCCCCACCTTAAGTCTAGCTGAGTATCACCAGTACACATTATACAGAAAAGTGATACAGTGAATCCTAACTTCTGTTCACATAATTCTTGAAATACTCAGGACTTTAACTGCAGGATTGTGAATACATTTGTTCCACGAACAGTGGTTTCTTCATTAAGGTTTTCAATCTTTGTGGAACTCAAGTCACATAAAGAATGGATGCCTGCAGAAAGTTGCAAAATTACATCATGTTGTTACAGATCATAAAGAGGTCTATGAAGAGAATAAAAAACTCAGAACAAATCAGGATGCAAGAAGCAAGATGACTTCAAAAATTGCAAGTCATTGTAGAATTATATCGGTAATGACAACAAACACAGAAAGGCTCAGTTTTCTACTCGTGAGAGAGGGGAAAGCTATCAGTGATTGGTACCATGGAGGTTGAAAATCTTACTGATTTTTTTTTTCCCTCAAATTCCACTAGTATCATCAGGCTCAGTATCATTAATAACAGTGTCAAAGATTCAAAATTTAGCTAGAAAAGGAACAGGTCAGCGAGTATGTAAACATTAGAGGTTTTCAAAATGTTCAAAGTCAGATGTTCTTCATTCCAGGATTCAAAAGTATTTCAAGTATCAATTGATAAAATATTTAAATAAGTGAGATATCAGAATGGAAAAGAGCTAAAGAAGTACTGATATTTAATAGCTGGACAGGGGAAGGACAGGTCATATGATTACAGATCAGTCAGATTCGTGTTTTTGAAAAAACAGGAAATCTATTTGTAAATATCAAAAAGGAAAAAAGAAAACAAATAGGAGCCAACATGGCAAAAGAAAAACTTGTCATACTGATTCCACTTCCTTCTAGTAGTGGATAACAGGGCCCATGAATATGTAACAGGCAGCAAAGATCATATTTTCCCAAGGGAAAAAAAAAAAAGTGGGGATCAGGTAACAGAAATTAAAAACTATAAAGGAGGTGCAAAACTACTTGGAAAAAAACAGTTAAAAAGCAACTATAATAAGAATGGTCTACCCTAGTTCTGGTACTATTCAGCATTCTAATTGGGTTTTTTGGACAATGAATTGACTTATTCAATATTCTGGTAACATTAATCTAGGAGAGAGACTGTTCATTCTTCAGAAGATAATTTTAAACGATCTTCAGAAGCAGGACATATGGTCTTAAAACTTTAGACTGTTATTCTATTAGGTACCATGCTTAGCCAGATCCACAAGGCCAGGAAGAGAAAGACTAACTAGATATTAGATTTCTAAAAAATATTTTATTTTTTTAAAAAGTCCTGTTAGGCTGCACTTGAACAAATAATGTCAAAATCTTGCAAACTGTTAGTAAAAAAAACCAGTTTTAAATACTGAAAATGTAAACATTTAGCTTGCAAGACTTTGTTCAGCCCTAAGGCATAACACTTCAAGAAAAATACTAACTTGCCAGATAGAGTTCAGAGGTGAAAAAAAATCAGCAAATAAAGTCATTCAACCTAGAGAAAAGAAGACTGGGATGACATCATAAAAATAAGATGGACTGTCCTAGGTCTATGCTTCTGTAAATAACAGTTTGACACTGCAGAACAGCCCTTTCAAGTTATTTGTAGTGAAGCAAAGACTTTGATTGTCTCTAATACAACGATAAAGGATCATGTTAAAGATCTGTAAGAAAGACCAAATGGGTTCAAATTACAGGGGAAAATTCTCTATAAAGTAACATCATGATTCTGTGCTGTGCCTCCTCAGGTAAGCTCTATGGTATACGGAAGCCAAATGATTAAAGAAAGATCTGCTGTGCTCAACTGAAAACGGTAGAAGTCATGGGTACAGATTTGGCCTCAGCTGCAGCTGGGAATCCACATGCCACAAGATCTTCTTTTTCCCCTGAAGCTCCTTATGGGTTACACTCAGTACTGTACCTCAAAAAGGATATCAAGCACAGAAGTGTACATACACAGTTAACACCGTACTGTGTTTTCAAAGGTTTCTAGCTTCAAAAATTCAGTCATCCACCAGACAAGAACTGGAATATCCAAGAAGGAATCAAGTAAATCAGTCAAACCAATAAACACAAACTGACATGTTTCCATCTCTGGCTCTTTCTAAACAAAAGCTCTGTCCCTGGCTTAACCTTAAAGAAACCCCAATAAACAGACAGACACACAAAGGAGAAATTCACAAAATCCAGTATTTATGCAAGATCTGATTTTAGACTTTTACTTCCATGTTTCCTTCCCTAATACTCATTTAATTTGATTCATTTGCATCTGGATATTTTCCAAAGGCTTCAAATTCTCCAGCTTCCCTTCACCTTTAAGATTTTTTAAAAGAACAGTAATCATACCATATAATCCATTACACAGTTTTCCTAAATGGAAAGATAACGAAACTAGGATAGACTCATCTGTTTTGAATGATTTTTCACAGAATGATTTCACTAAGGGGAGCACAGTTTGACTCCTATCATCTGAAAAACAAAAGAAATTGTTAAAGTTATCTATTTGTCAATGTCTGAAAAAGAACACAGAGAGTGGACTTCCATAACAAGTTATGAAAAACCTTATTTAACACAACTAGAAGTATTTTTGGCAGGCACTCACTAGAGGTAGAAAACAAGATGAATACAGAATGACAAATATTCTACCATTATAAGAGTGCTAAATTTCAATACTTTACCTGTTTTGTTTGGTTGGTTTTTAGGGAAAAGGCATCTTACAGTAAAAGATGAAACAGAGACTGAATGAATAGTCACTAACATCTCCATTTACCAAGAATATAAGGAGAGGAAGAATATTACAGTACTCCTACAATAAAATTTCCTACAATAGTAGGAAAATTAGAAAGTTGAGACTGAACATGACCACAACAGTAAAAAAAAAAAAAACCCACTCTGGATACACTGGATGTGAACATTTCCAAGCTACTGAGAACAGGAGGTTGAAAATATTTTGATAAACTATAAATGCACAGAGAAACAAAATAATTAAAGGTAGTCGAAATAAATCATTTAGAAATTAAAGACAAATCAAAGCACTCTACCTCCTCATAAAGGAGTGTTTAAAAAAAATGTGGTTTGACTTGTTTTAATAAAACCATTATTTTTTTAAATGTTCAAGTTTTAAAAGGATTTCTTATGGTAGTTCAACACTAAAATTCAGCCAATAAGTATGACGGAACAAAATATTTACCTGAAGAAATATTTTTATATTATAATTTTGGGTCATCTACCTTCAATAAGTTCATTTTCCAGTTCCAGACACAAAACCAAAAACTACATAAGCTGAATTTCTACAAACACATTCCTTACAAACCTGTAAATAATATCTGATTGGTTTCCGTAAGCTTTTTTCAACAGCTGAAAGCAATACTTACAGAAATCGGGGGATGAGGGAGGAGGAGTGAAGGCAGAGAGGTGCAAAGAGAAGCACAGACTTGATAGCATCAATGCAAAGGCTCAATAATTTGAAAATGAACCTACAATTATACTTCCTAGGATATGCACTAACTGCTAAAGAGTCTATTTATGGTATTTTCCCAAAAACTATCTTATTCTTTATGTACTCCTCTATGGTTTACATGCAAACATGTATTTTAGCAATTCACTCCAAAGTTGCTGCAAAGTAAATATTTGCTCCTGATTTACGTAACAGGAAGGAGTAGCAGAGTAAGATTTGAGTGGGAATGTGAAATGTGGTGCAAAGTAGAGTGGCTAATGAAGATAAACAACTGCAAAGCTTGGAAAAAGACAGTATGAAGAGCAAAGTGGGAAATAATGAGTAGTGAACAATATACAGTTTTTTTATTTACACTATAGCAATGATCTGTAATGTACTTGCTACTTTGTACATCTCCAGAGAGCACAACTGATACAGAGGCAGAAAACCTTACTGTTATTCTGCCTGCCCTGAAAAAATTTAGCTAGAGCTGCGGATTGGAGGATAAGGCACAATGATTACCCAGAATGTCCCCCTATACTGGAACAGTGACAATAGCTCTCCTTGAAGTTTTCCCCAACTAACATTGAACTGAACATGTGATAAGAATCCATCAGTCATGCATGTAGGTAACCCTCCACCACTATGACAACATAACTGGATACAACAGAGAATTTCTCCTTCCTTACATGAAGACACAAACACTCACCCCTACACCTGGTGAGGCATGAAATATGCATGTTGATCAGAGGGAAAATACAGAGCATTGAGAAAAATGCAAGCATTTCTATTTTCCATTTTAAACAAAAAAAGCTGTATAAAATATGCATACTTTCTCATTGCCTTCAGTGACATATAGCCAAAACTTTAAAGGGATTTAAATAGCAATTGCTGATGTTCAGTACCTCTAAAACCAATCAATTGTGCACACTGAGGTTCATGGGACATGAAAATATATTTTTCTGGTCCAAAACTCACAAATATATTTGGCATATAACACTGGATGATAAAACCTTCAAGGTTTACTGATACACATCATTGCCCCAGTCTGGTTCTTCAGCCCAGAAGGATGCAGTCTGTTGTTAGGAACAGCTTTACTTCAGTTAACAGGAAAAAACTAGTCAACAACAAAAAGCACATGCAATGGCATCTGTTGAGCTAACATTTTATATTTTGTGTATTGATGGCACTAACTAAATACTAACCCAATATTCCTATCACTTATATAGTAAATTTTACTCATCCCATTTAGACACATTATATTAAAAACATGGAGTAAGGTAACTAACTTCATGCACAACTGGTTCACCTTCCTTAAAACTTACTATGTATAAAGCACTGAAAGACATTAAATGCATAAAGGATAAAAGATTTTTAAAAAAATAAAATGTCTGAAGAATGTAGACAGAACAAAAAACATTTAAATACATTTATATACATTTATCAGATGTGCTAAAGCATTAAGAACTGGGCTACTAAGCCTAAATTAAATTCTTACCTGCATCAAACATATCAAGCAGATTCACTAAGGTCTCAAAAGCTGCAAGGCGTACACTGCTGCCTTCATCTCTTGCCAGTTCTACTAATTCAGGAAGTACCACAGTTTTTGTTAGTTCTGTCCTACAAAGTGAGGCAAGTATTGAAGGGAAAAATTACAATGAAACAATATTTCCACAGCAAAACACAATTCTTCCTTAAAATACTTTTTTTTTATAGTCAAGAAGGAAAAATTTACAGAAAAATTGACAAAAGTTGAAAGGAAGTGAAAAGTAATTAAACTTTCCAGTCAATCTCAGGACTTTTTTCTTTGTAAGACAAAGAAAAATGAAAATGTAAAATGTGAAACTTCATCAATGAAAAAAGCATTTGAATTAGCTCAAAATAAATCAGAGAAAATGCAATCTGAGAAAATGCAAAGGAGTCTGGCAACTTCACCATGTCACTAAGAAAACTCTTCTGATCAAATAAGCAGGAGCTCTTCAGTGTGATGGTCCAAAGTAAAACATTTTAAAATATGAGTCATGAAGGATTGAAGTGTCTGGAAACTAAACCACTGTTCTAAGGATGGGTAATTTGCCACTGCATAACACCTATCTTTTATTATGATTTTCAGTATCCAGATATATCAAATGCAATTTAGTTAATTTTAAAGACACTAAACACATAGAGAGCCTGTTACAAATAAAAAACAACTTTTTTTTCCTTCTTTCACACTGCTTAGTATATGTTGAACTTAAAATAGCATTTGGAGGAGTTAGGAAAAAAACAAAAATGCACATATTTATTATTTTAACATTTGTCTGTACATACACTTATCTTAAATATAAAACTCCTGAAAGCAGATTCATGTAGGTTCACACAAACTGTAAGCACTTCCTAAAGGCTACCACTAAAACCATTTTCTGCTTCTCAACAGGCTGAGCCATAAGGCAAGGAAACATGTGCACAGTATACTTTTAAAACATAAAAAGTGTTTTAGCAATATCTGAAAGGAATATTCTTTAACTATACATATATTCTGGATAAGAGTTAATTTACTCAGAATAACATGTTTACACTATTTAAAAAAAATACATTATTTTGCTATTATTATGCATCACAAATAATTGTCAAAGCCAAATTCACATAATTACTTCCCAGCTCCTGACTGGGGAGAGAAGGGTAGGACTACATCTTAAATAAAGCTCAGAAATTTGAGCGGGATAGGATTAAAAAATAAATACTTTGCAAATAGTTTTCTATGTATTTGCATTTGGTGGCATCAAATCTTCTTCAAACTAATAAGACAGAACCATTCCTCTCTTTGAAATTCTGTAGTTTTGCAAAAAATGTAATTGTTCCCTGAAGATAAACAAAATCCTCTCACTCATGTCTCATTGAACAGAATACAATTTTACAAAGACACAAGAAATACATACAGCACAGCAAGTGCTGAAGGAGCTGGCTGATGTGGTTGCTAAGCCACTCTCCAGTATTTTTGAACTTTCATGGAGGACAGGCGAGGAGCCTGAGGACTGGAGAAAGGCCAACGCCACTCCAGTCTTCAAAAAGGGTAGAAGGATGACCCAGGAAACAACAGGCCAGTCAGCCTCCCCTCCATGCCTGGAAAGGCGATGGAACAACTCATTCTAAACGTTGTCACTAAACATATGAAGGAAAAGATGGTTATCAGGGGGAGTCAACATGGATTAACCAAGGGAAAATCCTGCTTGACCAACCTAATAGGCTTTTATGACTGCATAACTGGCTGACTAGATGAGGGGAGAGCAGTGGATGCCATCTACCTTGACTTCAGTAAGGCTTTTGACACTGTCTCCCAAAACATCCTCATCAGAAAGCTCAGGCAGTGTGGTTTGGATGAGTGGACAGTGAGGTAGGTGGATCAAGAGCTGGCTGAATGACAGAGCCCAGAGCTGATGATCAATGGCACATATTGAGTTGGAGGCCTGTGGTCAGTAGGGTTCCACAGGGATCAGTTCTGGAGCCAGTCTCGTTCAACATCTTCAACACTGACCTGGATGAGGGGACAGAGTGTACCCTCAGCAAGTTCACTGATGACACCAAACTGGGAGGACTGGCTGATTCACCAGAGGCTGTGCTGCCACTCAGTGGGATCTTGACCAGCTTGAGAGTTTGGCAGAGGAACCTCATGAGGTTCAACAAGGACAAGTGCAGAGTCCTGCACCTGGAAAGGAACAACCCCATGCACCAGTACAGGCTGAAGATTGACCTGCTGGAGAGCAGCTCTGCAGAGAGAGACCTGGGAGTCCTGGTTGATAATAAACTGAACATGAGCCAACAATGTGCCCTCATGACCAAGAAGGCCAATTGCATCCTGGGGTGCATCAACAAGAGTGTGGCCAGCAGGTCAAGGGAGGTTCTGCTCCTCCTCTACTCTGACCTGGTGAGGCCTCATCTGGAGTCCTGTGTCCAGTTCTGGGCTCCCCAGCTCAAGAGGGACAGAGAACTTCTAGAGCAAGTTCAGCCCAGGGCCACCAAGATGATCAGGGGACTTGAACATCTTCCTTATGAGGAAAGGCTGTGGGGGCTGGGGCCGTTTAGTCTAGAGAAGAGGAGACTGAGGGAAGATCTTATTAACATTTACAAATATCTAAGTGGTGGGTGTCAGGAGGTTGGGGTACTCCTTTTTTTCTGTTGTTATCCAGTGATAGGACGAGGGTTAATGGGATGATGCTGGAACACAAAAAGTTCCATATAAACATAAGAAAAAACTATTTTACTCAGGGTGACAGAGCAGTGAAACAGGCTGCCCAGCGAGGGTGTGGAGTCTCCTTCTCTGCAGGTCTTCAAAACCCATCTGGACACATTCCTGTGTGACCTGATCTAGGTGTAGAATAATGACTTTGCAGATGAGGTGTTTAAAGCACATATATAAAATTATTTTGCAATTATTATGCAACAGAGACAAGTTTGTCTGAGAATCTAGAAATCAATACCCTGCATGACATTATCAAAATAAAGTTAACTCAATTATAGTAGAGCTTAGTTCTTACTGTGAATGTTCATACTTTATATCCAAATAAGCTAAAACTCTGCCTGAACATACACTTTTTCAGTATTCCATGGCTAAGAGATAAATCACATTAGTTCACTGAGTTTGACTTTGTGGGGTTTTTTTTAGTAACTCAGAAACTAAACCATAATTCTCCTTTAAAATAAAAATAAAAATAATTACACAGCCCCAGGAAGGCATCTTTCCAAAAACACCAGTGCTAACAAACTAATTTACCTGATAACTAACAAATTTACCATATCTCTCAAATTACACTGCAAATTTAGCATCATTCTTGTATTTTCTCATAAATTCACAATTTTAAAAGCCAGAGGGACTCTTAAAATCTAATCTATCCCTACTTTATTAACACAGGACAGGAAACCTTACTAGATTATTTCTTCAAGTCTGAAAAAGAAGTTACTGGATTTTTTTCTTCTTCCTGACACAATAACAGGTGAACAGACACAGGATTTTAAAATATTGTTCACTCAGAGACCAATTCTACGTGGGTAGTTAATAAGTGCTTAAAATAAAAGTTCCAGACTTTTCTTATTCATATATGTGCAACACTAAATGTCTTCAATCTTAGAAAAAAAGTTGATATTAAACTGAAATGTGCTTGCAAAACACATTTAGAATTCTTTTGTAAAAAACTGCATAGTAATTATTAGAAATTGTCAATACTTGTCATAATCATCTTCCGTTTTTAATTAAGCCAAATGACATCAATGGATAATGGATTTCAAGAAGCTATGGATGAATTCATTGTTTAAAAAAAACTGTTGTTTTTATGGTTCAGCAATTTTACTATCGGATAGAAACACAAAGTCTGAAAATGAAAAAGAGCCAGTTGAGAACTGTCAATTCCTAAGAAGACATCTGTACATTCCAAATTCATTAGTGATTACACAGAAATTAATTTGTAGGTTACTATTAAATATTTTAGAGAAAGATTTTGCATGTAGAAGCAGTTATGCAAATTCTACTTACCCTATTCCTTGAGCTACGTGTTCCAGTTGTCGACACATGCAAGTTCTAACTTCATATTCCACATCCTGGCACAGTGATTTTACCAATGGAAGAATGTCTCTTTTAATACTAAAAGTGTGAACATTTTTTATTAATATACAGAATGAGAATATATAAAATTCAACCTGTAGCATCCAAGTTTTAACCATATATTACTTTTAATGGCAAACTTTTAAAACTTTTATTATATTAACTTATTACACATTGTACATGATTTTTCTGAGAATTTGCAACTATAAAAGAATATTGTACATCAAATACAAATATATTCTAGAAAGTAACATAAAAAGGATTATTTGCAGTCATTACAATTATCTCATATTTCATCTATTTTTTAAAAAATACAAAAAGTACAGGTAAGGTTAGAGATTCTGTTCTCATTTAATAACCATCTTCTGTACAATAATTGCACAGCCACTGAAAGAATACAAAGAATCATATAAATAGCAGTGTAAATCCCAATTACTTGTCTCTAATAACTCATCTTTGGTATGTATGTTTCACCAAAGACGTATTTAGTAAGAAAATAGAAAAGAATTTAAGATTAAAAGTTTCAGTAGTGCAATGCCTTTGTACAGTTAGACCCAAATATTCAGGTTAAATCAATAGCAGACACAAAAATAGCTATTTTGAACTCTCGTTAAGTAAAACATATACTACAACTTGGCAGAATCAACCATTGTTTTTCCTTTCAATGCTCAAGATGCTGTCATGAGTATTCATATAGTATCTCTATCCCAATCCTTATGTTGTTGCAAAACTGCAGAAAATAATATGAAGACACAGACAAACAAATTTTCAAGCCAGCTTTCACAGCCTTCACTCATTCCAGTGAAAATTAATTTACTTCTTACAGCAAAATTTGGCCTCACTTTCAATATTGTATAAAGCCTTGCAAGTTTGGCACATTAGAATACTCTGAAGTAGGGACTACTTCCAACTAACTAGCTACTGGAACAGAGGGTAGAAAACCAAAGTTCTACTCCAAGGTTGGAACTTTTTCGGTTGTCTATAAAATAGTCTGCAAGTCATGTGAAATACAAAATATTTTTTTTTTAATTATAGTACAAATTTTATGAGGAAAAATCGTACCATTCTGAAGAAAAATGTGAATATATATATTGTCGACTACTGAGGCCAGATATACCTCTTTAGCCTATAGCAAGACCCCTATTGCAAGTGGAACAACGGTGAGTCACAAATCTTGCTCAGTCTAACATATTCTAAACCTCGGGATCCAGGCTTCTTTTCAGCCTTCTAAATTGCATTCAGAGCAGTCTACCAGACAATTAATATGTTCCAGAAAATTCTCAGCCATCTTCTTAACAAGCAGCTTCTGTACAGCAATGATGGTACTATCTGTTCTCTGAAATAAGGGGTTTCCTACTTCTGATTATACTAAAGAAACACATCAAAAGAAGGTACAATTATTTGAACTTATTATGGTGAACAATATTGTAATTTCCAAAAAATCTGGAAAGTCACTTTATTTTCATGAGATTATAACATGAAATAACAAAAAGCAATTATGATTCTGCCAAAATTCTACAAATTCTGAATATAAAGATTAGAAGGCTTTGGTAACATTCTCGAAAAACTACCATGCTCATTAATTTTTTGCATGTCTACATAGCAAAAGAAGGTGTAGATAACTTTCTTATGATTGCTTCTAGTCCTTTTTTATTGAAGAAAATAAATAATAATTTAATGGAAATTATTTCTAAATGTATCATCATATCTTCCTATTGTTCATCTTCTCTGTTAAGCTGAATTCTTGCATTTTGGGGCAAATCAAAATCATTACTAGAGCAGACCTCCTCAGCTAGACATAGTTTCTATGCATCTAGTAGTCCTCGGGGGATTTCTCTTGTAATGCAAAATCACATGTAGCAATTGCCTGGACAAGAAACAAATTTGGTGAAATGGTCATACTACCATAAAACTGGATAAACTGTCCAAGGAATGTACCACACCAATTGGTTTGGGTAGGTTAAGTTATTCAGATTTGCTTTCATCATTACTTCCCTCATTTGCATCACTCTCCAGACTCACAGACTGAATCTAAGAGCTGGGTAATATCAGGCAACACTGGCTCCTGATACAGTTCCATATAATCACAGATATAAAAAATCATAGCCATATGTTAAATTTAGTTAGACACATAGAAAATTCTGGACAGGATTCTTCATGAGAAGAAACTCTAAGATTATGAAGTTATGTTTTGCCTCTGTAAATTGCAGAGAAATCTACTATTTGGCTTATTTCCTAGTAAGAAAAAGAATATGGAAAATGGCATGAAAAGTTACAAACTGATGAACATCAGGAAGTCTGAAAATACTAGTTACAGAACAAACATTTTTAAATTATTAATATCTAGATAAAGGGATCTGTAAAAATAAAGCACTTAATTTTTGCAATAAAATCTACTTTTCTTGTAGTAATTTTTGCCCACTAAGAAATACTGGCATATATTGTGTAATTAAAATATATGTACAGTCTACTTACATATGAGCTTCAAATTTGTTAGCTAATTTTCCCACAATTTTACAGCTAACCAAACGAGACTGAAGTGTTTGAGAAAGCTGTGCTTTGGAAACAAGTGGATTCAGAATCTACAAAAAAGAAAAAAAGAAGACATATGAACAAAAGAAATGTTAGTAGTAAATAATGCATGCCTCATCTTAAAAAAAAGTATCTAGAAAAACATATCCTAAATGCCATCTACTCCTTTCATGGAATTAATCAGTACTAACAATAATGATGCTTATGTACATTAATGGTCTATTTGAAACTCTTATTTATATTCAGTGCTAATTACAGCATATTAAACCAGTATCTTGTCCCAATAGTAGTTTATGATTCACATCACAGACACAGTTTTACATCTGTCTACTTGTGTCTTTGAGTCTAAACTGTATATGAATATTTATAGCTGTTAGCTATAAACCTCCTTCCTTGGAATTTTTCCTTCCTTGGAGGTCTTCAAGACCCACCTGGACATGTACATATGCAACCTGATCTAGGTTGACCTGCTTCTGCAAGGGAATTGGACAAGATGATCTCTAAAGGTCCCTTCCAACCCTACCATTCTGTGATTTTATGAATTTTCACAAAGTTGTTAAATATGTTCCTGTGCAGGAAAAAAAAAAACATGCAGAGAAGGGAAAATGAAACCCCTCTAAGGTACTTTCTCTTAAGTCTCCCCAGGAAACACCACTCTTGATGTGGAGTTTTGAAGCAAAGATCTTTCTTGATTATGCACACTGTGTGAATCTGTAGGGAAGAGGCACGATTTCCATACAGATGTGGAAAACCTCCATCTTTATTGGAACTCTGCTGTTATTTGCTGGATTACCTCTACAGCGCCAGAATTAAACAAAGTAAAACCCACAGAACACCATCTTTAGATATATTAATTTAGATATATTAATTTTTGTCCAGGGATAATCAGGAAAATGCAGGTGCCAGGCCAAGAGAAACATTACAGAGAGGTATCTCCAGTAGTCTGCCATAGTTCTCTTTTGAAGATCTCCACGAAAGGATAATATAGAGGGCAGGAAAGTCCAAAATATTCTAAATGCAATTTGCTTCTCCTTTTACCAGCTGAAATTTTGAGGTGAGAGAGTCTTATAACTGGAAGGACAAACAGATCTCCCAGACTAGAACTAGTACATAAGCTATGCTTCTAACTATAACACTACATAAATAAGCATTAGTCACCTACAATCCTGTGTATTATGTAATTGGTCTTTGAACTATAACAGCAAACATCAAGATCAACTGATAAATACAATTAAATGGAGCTCTAGCACTAAGTCTCATCTAGCAGAAATCACAATTTTAGTTGAGTAGCAAACAAAACGTGGCTTCTTTGTGAAGACACAGAATAAGATACTATCCTGTAAATCAAAACAGGATACATGAAGGCAAGTTAATGAGAATACTTACAGTAAATAGTCTTTATTTAGTAAAGAATGCTAAAATTTTTTAAGTGGCCTTCCTGTCTCCCATTTTGGAACATTCCACAAGCATTACTGTTTTCACAGAACTGCCACAAATCTTACTGAAGTAAATGTGACTTGCAGGGAAATACAATAGTACAAAATACTATTTATTTGCTATTGCCATAACTGAGGGAATATTCTTACCTCATGTCTGATTGTCTCTTTTGGTAAAGCTTCTATTACAGCAAGAAGAGTTTCTAGCCACGCATTGCTGACACCTGTTAGAAAGAAATGGTTTATACGGTATATCATTCATATAATAAGTATAGGGAAACATACATTGGGTTTACATAATTAGTTCTCAAATTCACATACACCTCTTCAAGGTACTATGTATCTAAAAGCTAAACTGACATTCAGGACTTCAAACTAAGAGGTAGAATAGGTGAATAACAATTTCTGCCGCCATTTCTTGTCTTTTCAAATCCTGTACAAAAATAATAATGATCTTGTTTGTTTTGAGAAGATAAATTCCCTAATTTAGTAGCATATTCCTTTCTTATGCTCACTGAAATGTTCTAATTTTACAAGAAGCCTTTTTTTTTAAATTTCTTTGCATCCAAAAAATAATGTCAAAGAAGAAAAACTAATCATAACAGAAAAAGGTCACCCATTCTCCCTCAATTTTCCCAGTCTCAAAATTCTAGTACATCAGTCAAAGCTCAAACTCAGTAACAACTTCTGGATTCGGTCCTTCAGACAAAGTGGTTTTGTTTGCTTTAATCAGAATTATATTTAAATATCAGTATGTAAGTGGTCAGCATGCAAAAATCTTTTCTTTCATGCAAGTCTACATAAAAAGTCACAATGAGTGCCCTCACTGCTTTATACAGTCATGTATGGTCACTAAGGAAACAAAACATATAGAAGTAATCAGTCATTGGTATAGTTGTACAACCCTGACCTGCATCTCTGTGTTCCAGATTCTGGAGAATGATGTGTAGGAAGGAGTGAGAGTATGTATGAATGGACACCGACTCCTCTTGCAGAACAGTCAGAAAGGAAACAGCAGCTGTTAACTGCATTTCCACTCCTGCAACGTGCAGCACCTCCTGTATAATTACAAATTATATTCATTTAGAATATGAGGCAGAAATGTAATGAAAGAACATTTTAATTTTTATATTCACTTTTAAGAATGAATATGCAGCAACTTGGGTAGACTACCAAATTGGATGTAAAAGTATTTTATCTTAACAACAATTACTTGGCGATATTAAATCTCTTATATCGCAGCATGAATCTTTTAAGAAAACTGAAGTTATTTATAAGATTTTTTGTGACTTTTTGTTTCATCAATGCACCAGTACAAAATGAGAGGTAAAACTAGAGCAGCCAACAATTGCACTTCTATTGTTTCTGCACATGAATTAAAAAGAAATATTTATCCACATAAATGAAGAGAGCTATTAAAATAGTAGGTGATTTAAATTTCCTCCCTTGCCAAGTGACATGGAATGCAAATGAAGATGTCTGTGTCTGTGTGTGTGTGTGTGTAAGTGTGTGTGTTTGTGTGTATGTTCTTAAGAATAAAGCAACCTGTATGAGAATATTTATTCAGGTAATGCAGCACTTACTAGTACTTAGCTTTGACATATCAGATTATAATTAATTATGCTGTCTTTAAATGCATTAATTCAGAAGTTAAAGATAATATGAGAATGAAATGTTACTATATTGTTTGAACAAAACAGGGCAACTTGTATTCCAGATTTATGCCAAAGAGTTCACAGGATGCAATCTATGACATAGCATTCATTTAAGTATGCACATACCTACCAGCAAGGTGAACATTACACTTGTTCTCTTCTCTAAAAGTACTTCTCTGTCTCATGAGAAAATAAAGTGCATTATTCTACTACTAAAGCATTACATTCATTTTACAAGTGATTTCAAATTCACTTGGAGTTTAAAGCTCACACTTCCTATTTAATATTTTATTCATGTGGATTAATTTCTTTTTTTAAGTGCTTGAGATGAACAGTGTTTTCTCAGATCAAAAATCAATGATGAGCTGATACTTTATTTTTTTTAAATCAGCCTAGACTAGATTACCAAAAAATCCTTTATGCAGCTAAGTATTAAAGGGCAGAAAAATTTTGCTGAGAAAATAGTTTGCAGAGAACATCTGAGAAATTATTTAGTAGACTTTGCTTACTTCAAAGTAAAACAAGAAGTCTTAATTACAAAAATGTCAAGAGGGTTGTGAAGCAAATGTATAGTTTTTGGTTTATCTGATTTCAAAGGGAATCATTACTTATCTCTCAACAGCTGTCTCAGTTGACAGCTGTGTATATTTGTAAATGCATTCTCAGTGCCACTGCTCCCCCAAATGAAAAAAAAATCAAACTAGGAACAGCATCGTACAGCTTACTAGTTGATGTGTGATAAAATACTTGCATTTAATAACCAAGGAAGCTGCCCTCTTGTTATCTCCACAGCCTGTCACTATCCTCATTCCTCCATTTGTTATTACAACAGTCACAGTCAAGAATAAGGACACCTACCAATTTTGTAATTTTAATGTTTCTGGGATCAGAACGCTTGTGCATACTGTTCTGAGTTTTTGGCTTACATTTGTTCAAAAAAAACACAAAAAACCATATGCCCAAAATAATCAAAAGGGATATTAACACACTGTAGATGCTAAAACGCCACTGCAGACCAGAACTCAATGGACTTGAATTGAATTTTAGGTACATACTCACTTTGTATGCAATGCAAACAGGGTTACTTACCATCAAATAAAGTTTCCAAATAGTCTCCTCCACAGATCCACACAACTCTGGAAAATCATGTGTGAGAACACATTCTCTGGATGTGTCTCCTCATGGACCTCGGGAGACATTGAAATGTAAATTTCTAGATTGCTTACACACCTGTCTGCATTGTTGCTTGCACTCAGAACTGTATAGTTCGACATATGAAAATGTATGGATCTCCTCATTCCAGTTTCACTGAACTCAATTTGAGTGACTTAAATTTACTTCACATAAATTTATTTATTTAGAAAGTAATGTATTTTTTCTATGTATGGGTCCTCCACAGATTCTCACTATGGAGGAAAAAAAGCTTTTCCTGTCTCTTATTTAGACAAGTGTACTTAATGGAATTTAAAGGTATTAGCATGTTCTTGTACTATCCTAATGCCTAAACTTAGGCATTAAAACTTGCAAGATTTAGGAACCCTGGCTCATTCCATTAAATGGAAAACAGAAAATTCACCTCTAGTTAAACGTTTTAGTAACTGCATTATGTTTATAGAAATCTTCATTGAGGACTAGAAGGACACTGAAATAATGGAGAAGCTCAAAGATAGAATGAGGATGGACCTTCAGATCAATGTTAAGTATAAGACAGGATGAAAATCACCCCACTTCTTCAATTCTAAAATCAACTAAAGATGAAGAATAGCTTTCAAGGGGAGACTGATATATTAGAAAAATAAGTAACTGTGAAAATAAGTTTGGAACAAATCGGACAGCAAGGAATAAGGTTTGATGTATACAGTTCAACAACAGAAGCCGTGCTTTTCTGCGGTCACAGTATTTGGAAAATTCTTAGTCAATCAGATAGACAACTGTCATCTCCCTCCACTGCTTTCAGCAGCAGTGCCAAACTACAGAAAACAAGGAAAACACCAAAATCATTTTAAAGGAACCATTTGGTGCATAACAAGAAATGCTGAGAAGAGTGTCTAAGCTTTCCCTAAATTTGCATTTCAATGACTTCCAAGGCTCGTGAGGAGTTGCATGCAGAAATCCAGAGAGTGGAGATATCGATGCAAATGAATCCATACAAGGATGCCACTTCATTTTAACTGAAGAATTTGAAATAATATTTCATAATCTCATTCCTACATTAACAGCTACATGATATACAATATATTTCTTTTATTAGCACAAACAAAATACTGACACCCCATTTAATCATTACTTCATTCTGGCACATTTACTGATGTCATGTATGTTTGAATTTGCTCATCTCAGACCTAACACACATGTTAAATACATAAATGGTCTTTGATATAATTTTAATTTCATAAAGTTTTAAGGAATGATAAACAATTTGCATATATCCTTTTATATTTATTCAAAAAAGTAATCAGATTTATCAATTTCTCACAAGTGAAATAAAAATTTGTAATGCACCCAGCAAAAGCATTGCTTACATTTATTTCTTCCTGTATCTTTTTATTTTCACCCTTAGTAAAAGCAGTACTTTTTTTTGCTTTGGGTTTCTGCAAGTATGCTAACAAAGTACACTGGTTTTCCTACCCAGTTATACAGTGACAATACTTTAAGATAAATAGCACCCTGAAGCTACAAGTCATTTTTCACGTGCATATTTTAATTCACAGATTATTTTTCCAAATCTACAGAAGTGAAAACAAGTGCAGTAATTTAAGACAGTTTATGTCCTGAAATGCCAGACTCCATCTCCAAGATTCTAATCGCAGCTGAGTTCAGCTATGCCTTTATGAACTACAGCAGCTTCCATTTAATGGGCAGGACCATTCCTCCAATAAAAATAAAGATTTTAAAACAAAACCCAAAACTACATCACATGATTAATGATGCCAAATACTATTTTGCTGTTAAAAGTGTGAACATGAGTACAGTTGAACTGTTCTTCTATCACAGAATAATTTAATATTACATAACACTGCACCATTGAAGAACTTGCTTCATAAGAGTATAGCCACTAAAAGAAATTTAACTCATATACCTACTAGAAAGTTTCAATTCATGAAGCTTAAACCTGAAAGGAGCACTTAGATTTAGACTGATCTTATTATATTTCATTCTTTTATCTCTGCCATGAGCCCACTAACTGAAGTTCCATTTAATTTGTCATCTAGGATGGCATTCAGTTCGGAATTAAGTAACACCGCAAGCTGGAAAAAAAATCCCTACTTTTCTGTTATTTGCTCAAAGATAGAATGTATTTATAATTAAATTTGCCTGATTCATTTCTAGTATTTCTGTCTTCAATTCCTAACTCTTCTTTCCTCATATACTGTTTCAGTTTACTGTCCTTTAATATTCTGCTGGAAGACACTTTTATGAAGTAATTAAGTACTGCCTGGTCTAAACACACTGAGCTGCAACTCCTACTGCACAAATATTTTCCAAGCCCTAGGCCCTGATCATGCTAATGATCATCCTTTTAAATTTTTTTCTCCATCTTTACATTAAAAAAAATCTAAGACTAGAATAAAAAATGTACTTCAGCTTGTGCCCACTGCCTCTGATCCTGTCCCTGGGCACCACTGAAAACAGCCTAGTACCCTCTTCTTTACCACCACATTTTAAGTATTTATATGCATTGATAAGATCCTCTCCAAGTCTTCTCCAGCCTGAAAAGTCTCAGCCCTCTCAGCCTTTCAGGTGCTCCAGTCCCTTCAGTTACCCTACAGAAGAATATTTGCTATGTAGTCATAACGAAGATTAGATAAATATTTGTTCCTCATCTTTCAGTCAATCGCTTCATAGCAAATAAGCACAATATAACTCATTAAATTAGCGTTTCACAAATACTGACTTATCTTTTGAGCAGCCTCTTACTTAAGTTTAGGAGAAAGAAGAAGGATTTGATTTAAGACCAATTCCACAGGCAGTTAAAAAATACACCAAGTATTTTTGTGTAATACATTTTTTTCTGGAATTCTTTTATTAATATAATTTTAAGGTAGCTACTGTAAAGGTGGAAAAATACTGAGAGACATATGTTCACACAGCTTTTCAATAAAAGAAGCAATGCACTTCTTTGAAACTTCAGCAAAGAAAACAATGATATGCAAATGAGAATTTACTGTAACAAACAAGTATCATTTTCCACATGGGCTCACTTTTTTATTCAGCACTCATCTCCTGGGTAGGTAGAACACTGTATAACATAAGCAGGTCAGTCATCTCCTTACTAATATATAGTTTCTTATACCTGCCAAGGAGAATATAGACACAGCAAGAAAACTCACAGCAGCTACTACAGTCTTTTTTTCTTATCCCTAAAGTGCTTGAGATAGAGAGGACAACATAACTGAGGCCATTCTTAACACAACTCAGACTTTCAGTTCAATGTATTTCAGATCATCAAATTCATATATTTAGCTTGAGTCAGTAATTCTTTCTGTCTTTCTGAAGTAAGTGATCTAAATACTATTCTTGAGCATTAGTTGTTTGCAACAGAAAAATAACACTCCTGTTGGCAAATTGCATTAATGGCAATAATTTAAATTTTATGGGAAAATAACCATAAATTGTACAAAGTGTCCTAGTAAAATCACGACCGAGAAAACGTCAAAAGCATCTTTAAAGATGTATAAAGATGTATAGAGAAACTGAGTCTGTCCATAAAATCATGACTACAATCCAATGCTTTGAAAATAAAATTTCTAGAACAAACCCTTGTGGTTTTTACATCTTTTCCCATAAAGACAGCACATACTTTAAAACACCTACTACAGTCAAACAGCTACTATCAAACACAATGTTCCTTTAGCTGACAATTTGTATATATTAGAACTGGATTTTATATCAAAGCATCAATTGCATGAGACCAGGCCAGACACTGTCCTAAATCAAAACTTTGAATTAATCACAAAAACTGGCAATGGTATCAGTAGAAAACTGACAACACACTGATATAATAAAAAAAATCTTCATAAATTTGCTGTTATAAAATAAACTTTTAGATATTTTGACAGAACAAAAAAAAATTATTTTCCCACTCAGCTGGTACCCTTTAAAAATCACTGAAAACCACTCCAAAGAGGCAGGCTAACATAATCATAGTCTTAATTCCTGTTGTAGCCTTACATGGAGTTATCAGAGTTAGAGTTATTGAGCTTTAGAGTTATCGGGCTCTGCATTCACATTTGTGATGCAGTTTGTTCTTATTTGGCTAAAGCAGCTCCTTAAAACACACCTTACATGAACTTTTACATTTCTTCTACACAAGGAATTTTACCTAGGGCAGAAAGGAAATACATATTTATCTTTCTTAAAATCAAAGAACCATACAATGGTTTGGATTGGAAAGGAACTGTAAAGGTAATCTAGTCCAACCTCCCTGCAATAATCTGGGACATCTTCAACTAGACCATGTTGGTCAGAGCTCAGTCCAACCTGACCCTGAATGTTTCCAGGGATGAGGCATCTACCGCCTCTCTGGACAACCTGTTCCAGTATTTCACCACTGTCATCATAAAAAATTTCTTCTCTCTAGTCTGAATATACTCTCCTTTTATTACTCCTTCTCTTATTGCTACAAGCCCTACTAAAAAGTCTGTAACCATCTGCTTTATAAGCCCCTTTTAAGTATTGAAAAGCTGCAATAAGGCCTTCCTGGAGCCTCCTCTTCTTTAGGTTAAACCATCCAAATATCTTTTGTAAAAAAGTATCTGCATACAAAATTATCGTATAACATTATGTGGTCAGTATGTATCTACCACAGCTAGAAGCGAGTGGAGAGATGGAGGCAAAATTTCAGACAGCTAAAAGCAAAGTATACTTTCCTGGATAGCAGCAAGAAGATCTTAATATTTGGATAGAAGGACATCAAGTACATGAAAATTAACTATTGTGACTGGCTGGTCATCAAAAAGACATATTTTGACACAAGTGGTAAATCTTTGGAATATGTAAATAGTATCAATTTCTTCCTTTGCTGTAACTTTTTTAAAAAAAAAAATAATACCCATAATACATCATAAATTCAGTAAATTAATATGGAAGATCTACTGGACATACCTCTCCTAGAGAGTGAGTTTGCAATAAAAGGGGGATTTTTTTCCCCTTGTTAAAATATTTACAGTGGCAGAAAATGATACATTCAAACTTCATTACACACAACTTACCCTGATTTTTGGTAATACCCGACGAAGTGTTTCTGCAGGATTCTGTCGCATCAGGACTGGGAGATTGGCCACCACACTTGTTCCTTGGATGTCCTGCCCAGAACTTACAAAAATACATAGATACAATACTTTATTCTTTCCAATGATTACAAGCTCACAGCTTTCATTTAAAAAAAAACCAACAAAACAATAAAACAAGCAACCCACACTACTCAGGTTTTTCATATAATAAGTCAAGAAATGCATTACTTTTTAAATATAAAAACAGTCTTGAAAAATATCAAGCACAAAAGCTGTTATGTTTAATTTCTACTATGGAATATTCTAATTTCTATGCAGCTTTGGAAAAAAAAAAAGAAATGTTTGGAAGATCTTTTCAAATTGGATGATCAAGGCAGTGGTTTTGTGGAAGCTTATATTTTATAACAATATGAGGGATAAAGTATAGGAAGGGGACATAGAAGATATAAATGAATACTACATTCAGCATAACATTTTATACTAATTTTTCCTTTTATAGGGAAAAGTCAGACATATAATCAGATGTATACTGACAAACACAATTAAAGAAGTAAGCAAAAACTTGGTTAATTATAGATCTTGTACCTTTCTCCTCATCCTGTCTCTCTCAGTGTTATTGCACAACTGAAAAGCAAGATGGGAGGGAAACACTAGGCAGCAATGAAGAAAAGGCATGAGATGAAAACAAAAGCTATCCAAGTGGATAAGCTTCTAGAATAGAACCAGGAAGATAAAGGATTTAGATGCCAATTGTCCTGGGTTTGGCCAGGTGTCCCGGGTTTGGCCAGGATAGAATTAACTCTCCCCAGCTGCCGCTTTTATTTTATTTAAAATAAAATGAAATACCAAAACATTTTTTTT
>WBNH01000028.1:351806-529925 GCA_013401255.1 Urocolius indicus | reverse complement strand
AAAAAAAAAAATAATACCCATAATACATCATAAATTCAGTAAATTAATATGGAAGATCTACTGGACATACCTCTCCTAGAGAGTGAGTTTGCAATAAAAGGGGGATTTTTTTCCCCTTGTTAAAATATTTACAGTGGCAGAAAATGATACATTCAAACTTCATTACACACAACTTACCCTGATTTTTGGTAATACCCGACGAAGTGTTTCTGCAGGATTCTGTCGCATCAGGACTGGGAGATTGGCCACCACACTTGTTCCTTGGATGTCCTGCCCAGAACTTACAAAAATACATAGATACAATACTTTATTCTTTCCAATGATTACAAGCTCACAGCTTTCATTTAAAAAAAAACCAACAAAACAATAAAACAAGCAACCCACACTACTCAGGTTTTTCATATAATAAGTCAAGAAATGCATTACTTTTTAAATATAAAAACAGTCTTGAAAAATATCAAGCACAAAAGCTGTTATGTTTAATTTCTACTATGGAATATTCTAATTTCTATGCAGCTTTGGAAAAAAAAAAAGAAATGTTTGGAAGATCTTTTCAAATTGGATGATCAAGGCAGTGGTTTTGTGGAAGCTTATATTTTATAACAATATGAGGGATAAAGTATAGGAAGGGGACATAGAAGATATAAATGAATACTACATTCAGCATAACATTTTATACTAATTTTTCCTTTTATAGGGAAAAGTCAGACATATAATCAGATGTATACTGACAAACACAATTAAAGAAGTAAGCAAAAACTTGGTTAATTATAGATCTTGTACCTTTCTCCTCATCCTGTCTCTCTCAGTGTTATTGCACAACTGAAAAGCAAGATGGGAGGGAAACACTAGGCAGCAATGAAGAAAAGGCATGAGATGAAAACAAAAGCTATCCAAGTGGATAAGCTTCTAGAATAGAACCAGGAAGATAAAGGATTTAGATGCCAATTGTCCTGGGTTTGGCCAGGTGTCCCGGGTTTGGCCAGGATAGAATTAACTCTCCCCAGCTGCCGCTTTTATTTTATTTAAAATAAAATGAAATACCAAAACATTTTTTTTTCCTGTCTAAATGCATAAAATCCATTTTGCAAAAAGAATTCAGATTTGTTCCAACAGCTAAGCAGTTCATTTTTAAAGAAGCACACAAAGCTCAACTATACACGTGCAAACTTTTTTTTAGTGTAACATTACCACTAAATGTGCAATATGATTACACACATGATTTTAAAAGAAACTCATAGCAAAACTACTTCTAAATGCTTCTATATACCACTCCCCATTCTGCTGTCATTCCAAGTCCTCTTGGTGGATCACATGAACCAGGGAACAGAACTACATATGTAAATTGTTCACAGGACAGTAGATTTGCACAACCCCTTTTCAGTTTCATTCTGCCTCCAAAGTATATTAGGGAATTCATAAGTCTTTCTGCAGCATTTAGAGCTCAAAAGAAGTACTTCATCTTCAACATTCATGTATTTCAGAAGACCAAATGAAAATATAGGTACATTCAAGCATGCCAATTTAGATCTATTTTGTTAAATGCATACAAAAGTGCTTTTAAAAATGAGGATGTTTGTATAATAAGCAAGAAGCAAAAGTAAAAGCTTTGGCTAAAACCAACACAGTCTAAAATACTCCAACAGAAATACTGCAAAATCCTACTGGAAAGAATTTTTTTCCTTTTTGCACTCTATAATTTCCCAGTGAAAATATTCAAATGACAATTGGGTATCACCAACATTAAATTAAACATGTTTACCAAACTGCACTTTCAGTCTATTTTTGAAAGAAAGTAGTCTTTACTATCCTCGCAAAGATAATTTTCCATGCTAAAAGGCTGTACATTCTGGAAGACTAAGTACAGGTTGGAAGGTAACAATTCAAATCCTCTTTGCAAGGTGGAGAGTCGCACACACCACAATTCACTTCTGTGTTAGGTTTCCATTTTGCAGACAGAGGTAACTACCTAACTCACCAACTACAAACTATCACTCTGTCTAGGGGTCTTAACATGAGAAAATCCATGCTCCAACAAAACCTTCTCCTTCCAGAAAGAATAAATCTTGCTATAGTAGACATGTCTCAAAGTTTTGAATGTGTCTAAAGCATATCTATTATAGAGTTAATCTTAGATTGTGTGTGTATGCCTCTAAGATAATTTTCCTTTAAATGCAATTGAGAGAAATAGGACTTAATAAAGAACTTATCTCAGCCTAAACAGATGAGCTGGACAGCGCCCCTGAAGTGTTATTTCCCTCTGCTGCTATAAAGGCAGACATAAAAACCAGCTCTCCTGAATGTACATACATTCGGAATAAATTATAGCTTCTGCCCACAGAAACACATTACAAGCCCTAGTCCTACAGAGATTCATGTTTATAGTTAACTGCAATGTTGCAAGTAGTCCCATAAACTTCTCACATAGTAATTGATCAGAAACACAGAATATCTCAAGTTGGAAGGGACTCATAAGATCATAATGTCCAACTTCCTACTCCTTGCAGGACTACCTAAAACTAAACCATATGACTAAGAGCATCATCCAGACACTCCATGACCTCTGTCAGTCTTGGTGCTGTGACCACTTTCCTGGGGAGCCTGTCCAGGGATCAAACATCCTTTTAGTGAACAGCCTTTTCTTAATGTCCAATCTGAACAATCCAAACATCTTTAGAAATGCTTGCGTGATAGCACCTAACTTAACTGACTTGGAATATAATAGAACCTTCCTACTCCCCTGAGCTGCAGAGGAATCAAGAGAAGAGAGAGGAATCAAGAAGTTTCCACCACAAACTTAGCCATAGCAATAACAGTACTAAACAGGTGCTACACACTACAAATACCAGCTGCCAGCGTTTTTGTCCTTTTTTTTTAGTGGACCGTATACGCCTTAAATATTAGAAAGATAAGAACCAAAATAGAAAACTTGGCATAAATTGTAAGATGAGCAACAAGTGAGCAGAAAACTGAACAGTGTATGGAGATTACCACATGCTGTCATCAGGGCTGCAATATTGTAACCCACTGAGCAAAATCTGGGAATCATTCCCAGAGCGGAGACTTCACCTTTATTATACCTATACATTTACAACAATAAAGTGCAGCAGCAAAAGATAAAATATAAGTACAATAAAATAATTTTGCACCTATACATGTACAATAAAGTACAGCTGGGGATGGAGCTCAACAAAGATGCAAAAAAAATACACTGAAATTCACAATATCAGTGTAATGATAAAAATATTAATTAAAAAAAACCTCAACAGGCTAATAACAAAACAAATTTAAGATATATCATTTTAAAGTCAAGAGGAAAAGCCTTGAGAGAGCATAAAAATAATCAAGACTTCCTGTATATCTTTATTATGAGTTATCTTTTTCTCTTGGAATATACCTTACTTTAGGAACACAGAAAATTACCAATCTAACACTGCCTGGTTTTTTTTTAAATATAGCATGCATTCCAACTGAGAAAATGTATCAGCATCTTTGCAGTTTTTTAATCCTCTGTTAAAACTGCTGCTGATGTAAATTTAAGCTGATGTGATTTTCTTAAAAAGCATTAGGAAGTAATTTTCTGGCTAGTTACCAAATACCTCCCCCCCTCCTCTTTCTCTCAATATTTTTAATTGTTATCTGTAAACAAAAGAATGTTGACAAATTTTGACAGGGCAAAGCTACACCAAAGCTCATTAAAATGCCATTCAAAGCCAGCAAGAATGTATCAGCTCCCTCAATAAAAACATGTCTCTCAGTAAACCTAAACTCAGTGAAAGGACAGTATTCTGTCAACTACTCAAGATGAACTTAAATCAAAGATTAAAAAATTATCTATTTACAGTTTGGAATATTTTTGCATTATTCAAAACCATTTTGCTATCTAATTTAAAATCATGAATATTAAAACCTTTCATGTTTATCGCACGTTTCTCAGATTATCACATACTAATTTCAAGAAAGCTTTAAAGCAGAAGTGCAGAATGTAGAGCTGAATATAGAATATAGAGTGGAAACAGGTTACAGAGATCCACAACTTCTTTTGATGCAATTTGCAAAGAGAAGGTGAGTGTTATCCAGAAATAATGCAAAAGGTGAAAAAGAGCCATTTAATTGAAAAATTCATTATTTTTTTATCAATATAGAAGAAAGTCTAACTGCTAAAAGGTGCAGCCAAAATGCAACCTTTATCCATCTGAAATGTAAAGAAAAGGAGTGTTTCCCTTTAAAGCAGAAATGCCTAGTATCTGGCTTGCTGCCAATTAAGAATCTGAAGCAGGAGGCATTTCAACACCTACACAGCCTGTAATTTTCCAACTGCGGAAGATTTTTCTTCTATTTCTACCAAAGCAGCTGCACCATAGATTTTCTTTAAATATTACAGACTTCAGTATTACAATGAATTATCACTGAATGCTCAGATTTATACTGGTTTTTTGCTGATAAATACATTAAAATAAATGCTAAATCTTTCCTTCAGTGTCACAGTAATTTCAATGTAATGAAGGTGTTACTCTTTTATTAATAGCGCTAACTATAGAAGAACTCAAATGAGCCCTATACTTGGAAGCAATTTAGCTCAACCTCTTTTGTGCTAGCAAAATCAACACAGATAACACCAGGTAAATATAAAACTTCAGGACTCATCTTCTGAGTTCATCCTACAGGAGGTCCCAGTGACTTTACAATGCTGGGAATCCTCAACCAGGGGTCAAAGCTGTAATGTCTGAACACGACTGTCCTCATACTTACTGCCTCTGCAGCACCAGCTCCTTGCTGCCAGCCAGGGGTACCAGAGCTGGTCTAACTCCAAGGCTTATTGAACAAGTCCTGTGCAGAAGCACAGTACTAGGTCTCTCCCTTTAGCCCCTGCCTTTGAGTGTACTTGGTTTTTTTAACCCTCATAAAATTAAGTCTACATAATATTTGAGACTGCCTTGAGACCAGAGCAAATCCTCCTAGAAACCATCTACAAACACACAAAGGACAAAAAATGACTGAGAATAGTCATCCTGGATCTGTGAAGAGCAAATCATACTGGAGCAATCAACTTGACAGCCTTCTACAATAAGATAACTGTTTTCAATGGTGGAAGTTGTACTTTAGCAAGGCTTTTGACATTGTCTCCATAATATCCTCATACACTGATGAAGTACAAGCTTAAAGGGTTGTGATGAGTATCAAGGCAGACAGCTAGAAGCCAGACATGACGGGTTTACCTCAGGGATCTACACTGGGGGCAATACTTTTTCATTAATGACCTGGATGATAGGACAGAGTGCATCGTCATCTAATATGCAGATGACACAAAACCAGGAGGACGGTTTGATAGACCAGATGGCCATGTTGCCTCAACAAGCTAAAGAAAGACAGAAACAAGGATCTTAGATTTCGCATTGTTCAAGTTTGTAAGTCACAGAATCACAGAATCTTAAGGGTTGGAAGGGACTTCAAAATATCATCTAGTCCAACCCTGCCAGAGCAGGACCACCTAGGTCACACAGGAACTCATCCAGGTGGGTTTTGAATGTTTCCAGAGAAGGAGGCTCCACAATCCATTTGGGCAGCCTGTTCCAGGGCTCCCTCACCCTCACAGTGAATTCATTCTTCCTTGCATTTCTTAAGGAACCTCTTATGTTCCAGCTTATACCCATTGCCCCTTGTCCTTTAATTGGACATCACTGAGAACAGTCCTACAGCTGTAGAAGAACCCTGTGCACCAGTAAAGTCTGGGCACCAGCCAACTAGAAAGAAGCTTGTCAGGAAAGGACTTGGAGGGCCCAAGGGACACCAAGCTGACCAGGAGCCAACAACGCTTCCTTGTGGCAAAAGCAGCTGACTGCATCCTGGGCTGCACTAAGAAGAGCATCACTAGCAGCATCTAGTAGGTGCACTAGATGATCTCCAGAGGTCTCTTCCCACCACAATTATACTATGATTCTATAATTATATGCAGGATAGATGTTTCCAGTTTTGCAAACTTTCAGCTAGCTCAAGGCAGACAATGAAATTTCTCATATTTAAAGTAACTAACTTAACATGGATGTTTAAAAATGTAATTTAAGTTTAATTTTTAAAGCATTTTTAAAAACAGATTCTGCAAAATAAGAACAAAAAAAGTTTACAAAGTCCCTGGGTACTCAATTAGGAACATTTGTATCTGGTAAGGGAATGAAGGACTACAGCTCATTTTACAGCATGAAGAAAGAGCTTTAGTCACTGAATGTTCCCTAAGAGACTATTACGACAAAGGAGTCCAAAATGTAGCAGATAGATTTACATCCGTCTTTCTCTCCTTCATTTGCACTAGCCTGCAAAACACAATGTCAGGAGCAGAATGCAGCATTGTAAAGAAGACTGAGGTACTATGTTTACTCAAGCTTTAATTGAAGCACTGTGTTTATTAATTGACTTTTCTTTAACTCTGTGGATAACTGTACCAGTTCACCAAAAATTATTTGCTAAGTAGCCGTTGTTGAATTAACCACTGAAGTCCATACTTTGTGTAGTTTAGTTTTACAAACCTAGAAGTTCTGATGGATGGCTGAAGGGGATTACAATGTTGACACTCTACAAGGGACATTATTTTCAGTACAAGATTCCAAAATGTTCTGTTGATCTAAATCCGCCTTGACTGAAAACAAAGGTAAAAATTTAACATTGTCAATGACAATAACATGATGAAAAATTAAGTTTTCAATAACTAATTACATATTAAGAAAAAAAATCTCAAAAAAACATTGTCAAATATTGAAAAAGGGTGACTAGAGGCTGGGAGATCCTTGGAGACATTCAAAATTCTTCTGGAGAAAGTCTTAAGCAATCTGATGTAGCAGTAAATTACATCAGACTTGGAAGCTAGCCCTGCTTTGAGAAGGACATTGGATCAAATGGCCTTCCAAGGTCGACTACCACCTAAACTGTTCTGTGATAGTGATTTGTAAATCCTAAAGCTAATTTCCTATTTCTATAAAATCTCAGTATCTGTCAGGTTTTAGCCTATTCAAAATGATCAATTCTTCTTCCAGAACTCCTATACAATATACTGGTTGCCAAGGCAAACTAGAAATCCAAATAAATATTTCTGTCAATAATGTACAAGTGCTTGGCTCATAAAACTTCCTTAGAGAATCTTCTTGGCTTTTATTTTGAAAATTTTTATATAGCATTTTTTCCTAAGGAGATAGATAGACACAGACTTAAAATTCATTCCGATGCTTTCTATGCATTTCTAGGCTTTTGTATTACTTACTCATGATAAGTAAAAAATAACAATAAGTTTTATTTATATAGTAGAAAAATGTCTTGAAATAAAAAATATTGATGAGCTATTTTAAGACTATTTTAAGCTATTTTAAGCTATTTTCATTTTATTTCAAGATGAATACTCTTTTGATAAAATACAAACCGTTCTTTTCTACAAAAGTACAATCCTTTCTTAACACTGATGTCAAGCAGTAACTTTCCTTTTGTTTCACATTATAAATACATTTTAAGTATACTTCTGTAAGCAGAAAATTCTATAATGGGAGTGTCTAAACATTTACTTGACATACATTGCAATAAGTATATTATAAACAGACCCAGTCCCATAGAAGAATCTGTCATTTCCTTAAAATAACTTCCTTTAAGAGCTTCAGTTGAACAAAGCACGAGAAGCATGAGCTGTACAAATATTCACAGTCTTGAAATTATATATTACGAGGGAGAGTATATAGACTGTAAGTGATGTATGAAATTGTCTCCACATTATTGTCTACCATGTTGCAAATGAAAATTTAAAGTATCTGTAATAAAAATTATGTTTTATCTTATAATTTTCCCTATGATTTGAAATCTAAATTTAGATTTTAACAACTTTGTTCTTAAACCCTTCCCTTCCTCTGTCGCCTGTCTAGTCAGATCAAATAAAGAAACTTATTTTCAGTCTGCTACAATGTTGCTGAAAATAAGACAGAATAAAACAAATTCTGAAAATGTAACTTTCTGAAATCAGAAAATACCCACTTTCAAGAAGTCATAAGTCTTGATAAATCACAGTATGAATATCTCCTTGCAATTCATATTGTAACCCCTTTCTATTAAAACATCATTTGCAAAATTACTTTCTCACCCTGAATATCTACTTCAAATAGATGTGCTCATGGTCATGCTGCAGTATAAATGAATAAAATCTATGTGATCCATATATTTAAAAAAAGAAGAAGAAATTAAACTAATTTTTGCACATGTCTGAACATGCACCACTGCACACGAAATTCCTAGTGTAATTAAAGTAACAATGGAAAACCCAGATTTAATCGCATAGTAGTTCTGTTTCATAGTGACCATGTTTACCAGGATCAGTTTGGCCACCTGAAGTTTCTTATTTCTGTTTGCTTGTGGAACAACTGTCAAAAAGAGAAAGGATTTTTAATTAACAGGAATACATCTTTCTGTTCCTGAGCCAAAGCAAATGTACTACAATGACACAATAACTTCATTCTTCCTAATATCATCAGTTTCTGTGTGTTTAGGCATTAATTCCTATAAGGAAACATTAAGCTTTTCTCCTTGAATTTTAAGAAAAGTTTTGAGAATATAAAAAGTGTCTCATAGGAACACATTTTTCTTCTCAAATAGTACCCTACTTTCAACATTACTATCTCCTAGAAGGTAAGTTTTTCCTTTCTTAGATGACTTGTAAAACATATTGCATTTTATATAGTCTATGGGTAAAATTCATATTAGTATTTTTTTTATTTTTAGTCTAAATTTGAAAAGTAAAACCAGTCTTCTCACTCAAAGATCAAGATAATGCCATTTCCTATTCCTAGGTGATATAACAAAAATGAGCTAGTAACTAATGCTATTTTTCCCTCTGCCCAGTCCTGATTCCCTGATTCAGAATGTATAATTTTCACTTTCAACAAGATTTATAATTTCACAGCATGCATTATATGATATAAGAAGTCTTCTGAAGAAGTACAAGGCCTACAATTTTAAAGTGAGGAAAAGAAAAAAAAATGAAAACCACAGATGCTAACCAAATTCTAGAAGAGTAAATTACTTCTGCTGACCTAAATTTGTCTTTCATCTAATTTAGACACAGGATCTGTTTTCATTTTGTCTATTTTTCTATCTGTTTTCAATTTTGTCTATTTGTTACATCAGTATATTTCATCCACAGAGTTATCTTTTCTGTGACACAAAATAGATGAACACTTAAAATCACCTAAGAAATGATAAAATGTACTTGGATTCTTCTTCAACTCATGGCTCTTGTAAGTATGGAGTGTTATACAAAATAGATTTGAAAGCTCTCACTTTACTGTTTTCCTGTATGCCTTTCTAGCATGCATTCTCATCTTTTCTGACCATAACATACCCCATCTTTTATCAATTTGTGGTATGCTTTGGGTTTCTTCTTCACAGAAACCCTAATAGTTTTGAAGTTGATAAGAATCTTCTCAGAAATATTCAAAGGTTCTTGATCCAGAAAGCAGCACCCACACATTTAAATCTCTTCTTTAGAAGATCCACTTTCATATGTAAAAAAAAAGTTCTATTTTTTCATGACACATTGACTAGTCTAACAGAATATATCCATTACCTTTACCTCATCCCATGCTATGAGTCTCTTCAATCATTTGTTCAAAACTTAATTATGGTATACAAACTCCATTAGGAATGCCTCTGCATACCATTAGGAAAAGTATTAGGAAAAGGTCAGGAAAGCAACAATTACTGGTCTATTTGTCTATATTGGCTTTGCTTCATAAAAAAAAGCCTTTTCTGTATAAAAATGTTTGGTTTCTATTGAAGATCTGGTAAAAGCCTGAAGTAACAATAACCTTCTAAGACTTAACATAAAAGTAGGATTTTTGAGCCATCTTCCAAAAACTTGAAACGTTATTTACAGTAGGCTTCTAAGATTCAGAAAAACAAAATCTAAGTTGCTACATCCACCATTGTAACACAGACAAATGGTACATAAAACATATTTTGTACATGAGTTGACCATCTATTTTCAAAATCGCATCAAAAGTAGATCAAAAGAAGATGCAAATGTAAGAGACCATTAAAGACCTTGTAAAGAATGCTGACTATAAAATGAATGAAAGTACAGTGGATAAGAACAGTGAATTAATGAAAAGCCATAAGGAAAAGTTAAAAAGAGCATAGAGACAAAATCCAATGGTTTGGAACCATTCCTCACAGCATTTTCCCCCATATTCAAGACAAGTGTATCTATATATCTATACAGATATCATAACTAGATAGGTATCATATGTAATAACATATGCTGTGTTCCTGTTTCAGTTTGAAAAATAGAGGAGCAAGATTGTGAGCGATGAAAAATACATCTAAAATATTTTAAATGCTTTTGAAGCTTTATCTGTAGAAGCAGTTCTTTTTTCCCAGCCAAGGAAATCTGACTATGACCTCAGGACAGTTAACATTAAATTTCTACCGAATTAATGCTGCATATTCAAAGGCCCTGCTGACTCAAGAGAAAAAATAATTAGAAAATGAACGCAAAACTGTAAACTTATTCCTCATATAAGCTAGCATTTAGACAGCTCAGAAGTGGTGTTTGTTCAGCTTCTTTTCATTATTCAAATATTTTCAAGTAGTATTGGACCCTTACTTCAGACTGAAGCAGTTTCATGCATCAGCAATATAATGTCAAGCAACTGACTCCAGTGCTGTTTTCTCATTCATCAGAAGCAACCGTAGAGCAAAGGTAGCTTTCTGAGGTAAACATGTAAATAGCTAAAAAATTACTTCAATACCAAGCTGTTGCTGATTCACATTCTGTCTAACAAAAAAGTGCTTTACTTGACTCACATTCACTTTGGAAAGCAGCATGAAATTCAGCTACTTAATTAAAATGAAGAAGGAGTCTGAGTTATGTCTCTCAGAAATATGAGACATTTTTTCCACTGACAACATACAGCTTGGAGTGGACAGATAATCAAACCAGATAATACAATTAACATAATAAACAAATTGATGACACAAGTCTTGTAAATTTCTGGCTCTCTGGCAGAATAATTTCAAACAGTAGATAAAAATCAGTATTATAAATACAGATAATTATCTATATTTACATTCCTGTTAAAATTGTTATAAGCACACCATGAGAAACCTCTTGCCTATCCCAACTAGGTTTAGGTAATTATAATCCCAATAGCATTGCCTACATTCAAAATCACTACAGTGATCTTAAACTGCCTGTTGTTAGACTATTTTTTCCTCACATATTCATATTTTTAATTATTTCTAATGGTACAATTATCCTAGAAAGAATTTGACTTTCTGCAATGGAAAGAATAAATAAAGCATTTACCAGTAATTCCACCCACATTTACTAAAATTAGTTCAGAATCTTCTCTGGAAGAAAAGAGTCTCTCTTTCCTTTGAATGTGTGTCAAATATGTTCAACTGCATAGATCCTTCACAGCATACCAGTGCTAACCACCAGAATATCTGGCTTATCTATTCACTATGTGAGTATCAATATTCTTCAATGGAAGCAAAAATAACTCAGGGAAACATAAAAATTAGAGTAAAAGTCAACCATTGATACAATACCATTTGCACATCACTTCCTCCTCCTTCTTTGCTTTGTTTTTACTGAAAATGAATAGAATTAACTTATCACTAACATGTGCAAGACAATAAATTTTTAGTCTAAATTCACCATGGAATATTAACACAATGTATAATTTTCATGAATAATACTCTTCTTAGGTATCTGATATGACACCCTTGGAAATGGTTATCTACAGGTAGAAATCACCTTAACAAATAGCACATAGTGCTTAGAATATCAATGTCATTTCAGTGCACAAAGCCAACATAAGTCTCTACTGGTGTCACATAAACTATCTGTCATGGTTTTGTCCAGCCAGCAATGAAGCACCATGACAGTCTCTTGCTCACTGCCACCCATCCACCCTCACCCTCGTTAGGATGGCAGAGGCCCCAGTGGGATGGGAGGAAAAAGATAAGCAAGGTTGTTGTGGATTAAGACAAGGGTAGGCAGGACTTGCTGCCAATTACATTTCCGGTCAAAACAGACTCCAGTACTCTACTTAGAGAGGAAAGTAGGAAAATTTAATCTACTACCAACAAGACATAGAACAGAATAAAAGCAAAAACAGAGCAGGATGATGAGAAAAATGCAACCAGCAGTTTAAGATCTCCCTTCGTCATCCCTCCTTTCTTCCCAGGCCCGGCTCACTGCTCCCAATATCTCTACCTCCTCCCCAGTCAATGACTGGGGGGCGGGTAGGGGAGTTGGGATGTGATCAGTCTCTCACAGAGGAGCTCTGATGCTTCTCTTCTCAGATGAGGACAACTCCTCCCATTCTTTCCCTGCTTCAATACAGTTCCCTCGAGACAGAGGCCTTAATGAACTTCCCTGGCCTGGGTTCTTCCCAGCAGTTCCAGTTTCTGCAAATACGAAGTCCCTCACAATGGGACATGGCCTCCTCTGGCCATAGTCACTGCCCCTGGCACAGGGTCTTCAAATCAGTGAGTTACTGCCCCTGGCAAGGGGTCTTTAATGAAGCACAAATAAATGTCAGCCTCACCAGTCCTCTCCACAAGATGCAGGAGAGTCTCTGCTCCAGCCCACCTCCTCCTCTCTTCCCTCACTGACTTTGGGGTCCACATGGTCTCATCTCTCTCTCTTCCCACTTCTTGCACCGCCACTAGCAGAAAAGAAGGAAGGGCAGAAGAAGAAAGAACAGGAAGAACCCTCCTATTTTGGCTTCTCCTTCTTAAGTGATCATGGAGACACCTAATTGGCTCAGCCCCAGAAGTGGGTCTGGCTCAGAGCTGGGAAGAGTTTTCAGCAACTTCTTACAGGAGCCATCTTTACAGCCCCTTCCCCATTATCAGAAACAGCTCCATGTCAAACCATTACACCCTCTCCATTGGTATTCAGTGTGTAGTCTCCTGAAGAAAATGCACTTGAGGCAAAACTTTGGTAATAGGGATGATGGTAAAGGAAAGGAAAATAAGATGCATGCACTTGAAAGGCCAGGAAGAACATTTCAGGAGGACGGGGGAAGAAGTCAGTCTTCTGTATGTTGGACTCAGAAAGCAGGGAGTGACAATAAAAAAATACCTAGTACTTGCATCCTTGATCAAAAAGCACATAAAGTGAGTCATGAACACCTCAAATGACTTAGCAGCTACTAAAATCTACTTAGAATCTTCTTCAGCTCATGGGTCTTTAGACGTGGGACACCATACACAATAGATCCAAAAGCTGACATTTTCCAACTATTCACTTGGGGAAAAAAAAACATTGTCTTCATTTAATCAGGAAGTAAGATGAGGCACCTGAAAAGTAAATACTTAAAGCCTTCAGAATTGGCAACAAACAAGATACAAAGATTTTTATATTACTTTTATTGATCTAGCTGCTCTAACTCATAGCTTTCAAATAGGTGGGAGAATTGATCAAAGCACAACTGGATTAATCTGCCCTTAAGAGCTGATTTTCCCATGGCAGTATGCACCTGATCTTTTATTACAAACTGATGGGGCAAATATTTTCCTTCTGTGTAATACAACAGGCATTCAAGGTTAGAAAGAAGTTACAAGGAACTCAACCTACAGTTGGCCTTACATGGTGATAAGAGGAAACAGACATGCTCTTAGAATAAAACCTGTACTAAAGAAGGAGGTTAATTTTGAATAGTCATCATTCTTTTCTCCATTATTTAGTGGTTACTACTTGATGCAGCTGTAAAAAGCTAAAATTAAAATATATCTTGCCTTGAAGACTATAGCCTAAATAACTTAGAGATCCCAAAATGGCAGAGAAATAGGTACTCTAATCCCGAGCTTTGAAATGAAATTACATAAAGGAGATTAACTGTTTATAACAGAAGAATTTTGGTGCAAGCAGCAATGAGGCAATGACTCATGTTTTGCTATTTAATATGGACATAAATCCTCCTCCTCCTCAAAAAGCTCAGCTACAATTTCAACAGTGAAAACGTTTCTCCCTTCAAAGCCAGCATTTTTGTCTCCAGGGCTGCACAACAATGTAAGTGATATTACCATGTAAATATGTATATTAAAGCAGATGTCCTTCTCATTTCCCATTTCACATATTTTACATATGTTTATTCTGTCAGAGACAATACAATCAGTTTACATTTACAACAAAAACATACAATTTTAAAGCATTTCCTTACTGTCCCTAGTCTAGCCTTCTCAATATGCTCTTGGTAACAGAAGTTACCAAGCAATTTCACTGGATGGGGGCAGAAGAAAAAGGAAAATGAGAAAAAAGAAAAAAAGAGACTACACTATTTTGGAAAGTCAGACCACAAGCTGGTCAGTTGCACTTATCATGCAGCTCAGACAAACAGTAAATCACTCCATTTTGCAGACAGAAACCCTTGCAAGTAAAATGTGTTGGTAGTACTGAGTGCAACAATGCTTCTCCTACAGTGCAGATCTGTGTGTATCAATGGAGTTCCCAACACTTCCACCCAGCTTGTATCCAACTCTCCTGTTCCTCTCCAGCTGGTAAAGAGTGTTGGAGTTACACAGGCAGATCTGAACAACTCTTATTGCATCTTAGCATAAACTGATGGTTCCAGTGCTTAATGTTCAACAATAGTCATCAGGGGGAAATATAATTGATACCTACCCAAATTAATTCACTGATTTTATTTCAAGAAATGTGGGCTCAAGGCTTTTTACTAGGGGAATAATTGACAATTTGTACACAAAGCTATTCTCATAACCAAAAACAAGGGGCCTTAGGACTTTCTGCTTATACCCTTCCTCATGCTTCTGTAATGCCACAGAAAACCCTGTGGCAACTTTTGCAATTTTATTCAAAGTTACAGTGCACTGCTGTTAAAAAAATATAAACAATTTATATCATTCTGATTTAAGATACATCAGGAAAAGAACATTTCTTATGGGATTTTTTCACAATCAAGTGGAAGATCTAACTTTAACAACCTATGAAAAAAAAAATCCTTAAGGAAAAAAAATGCCTGTATTGATCTATCTGCAAAGACAGAATAATTCTCTTAAAATAGATTATTATTTTAAAAAATTGATAAATACAAGAAGAATGGATAAATTCCTTTTTTTGTTCATCTTAGAAAGAATGTAAGACTATGCTCTTTGAGGGTTCAACCTCTCATTATACTTTTTCATAGTGGTGCTGGTTTCCTTAATTTATATAATCTTACAGAAAAAGTAACTTCAAAAATTATGTCTGAAGACCAGAATCTTCCTGGTTACTTTATGTAGACAAAGTCAATAAAACAAGACCCCTGGTTACTGTACCCAGCTGGGATTCATACACACTTAAAATGATGCAATTCCATTCACGTCAGTTCATCCATCTCTGCTTACACACAGCCTGAATCTGACTTTCTTCTGCTATCCTAAATTTAAGAACAGTGAAAGAACAGGAAAATATGAAATACAGAGAACATTAGGACTAAAAAAAAAAAAAAAAAAGCATGTTTCTGTAAACAAAAAGTGTGCAATTTTGGAATTATACAATGATTTAAATGTATTGTCTATGGATAGAGTCTGTTAGCAACAGGGTACATATCTAAAATCCATTAGCATGTAAGAAGTAGATGGCAAGACATTTCCAACAATATTTAATAAGTTCAAGAAAGCATCACAACTGCCCTTGGTCTTGCCATGAACTAATACAACTGACAAGGAATGACTCAGCTGATCTGTATATGAGAGTTGTACACATTATGAGAACCCACAGCCATGCAACATGGAATAAAGAAAGCTACTTCTGAAACAACTACTACCAAGATACAGAGGAATATACCCAAAGCCTGATACTCTTATTCTTTAACATTAAGCCCTTGTAAGGTAATGCTCTGCAAAAAGAAACATGCAGAAACATTTATTGGAATGGAAAAAGAAGCTAAATGGTAGAATTTAAGTCACAGTAACTGCAGCATCAAGAGTCTATTCAGATAATATGGATATTAAATATCTGGTACATTTGCCGGCTTGTGTAACAGTATCAACCAGAGGCAATAAAGCACACCTCAGCCACATGTATCTAAGATATCTAGCAGAGGTTTCCAGGTGATTCTTTGTCTCCTTTCCCATTCTGTTTTATTATGACCAATACAGCAGAAAGACATTTTTCTCCCATAGACGGGGATGTTCATCTGATAGGCTGGAGGGAATCAAAATTCAATGGGAAAGACTCCCATCTTGTCAAAAAGTGTCTCCATGAGACCAGCAAAGTTAGTCATGGAGAGAGGAGTGACTTTAAGAACTGCAATGAATGTCATAACCAGTAAAAGTAGTTTTAACAGACTGAGGCATAAGAGTTAGAGAACCCTTACTTTGAAAGCCTGCAAAGAATACTGTTATTGTTCAGACTGGAAAGACATATACACAAGCTGATATAAGAAGATAATTATACACTGAGGGGCAGGGGGGAATCGTGATGTAGGAAAGCCAGGGACATGTTGATTTTTGAAATGCAACTTTTGAGAACAACTGAATTACATAGTATTCTCATCCCTATCATATTCAAAATAAAAGATTCTTGCTACTTTTGCATCCCTAGACAAAACAGTCTTTAAATGAGGACATAACTCTGTCTTTGGCTAAAGATGCCACCTGTGGCATTGATTTTGGAATATGAAGTGACTTTCTTTTCCAGGTAGAGTCCTGTAATTGTGTATAATTAAAACAGTTGGTTCTTTAGCTGTAAAATGGATTTTGCCAGATGACATCAACAGAAATCCTTACTATAGAAATAGTATTTCCTTTTCAGTTTGTCTTGAAGACCTAAAGAGAACTTTCCTTATACAAAAAGCTGCCACTGAAAGATTAAGATACCTCCCAATCAAAGTAGATCTTCTCAATGAATAATGAAGACCTCTTTCAATTACTTTGTCTCAGGAACTGTCTACATTCCCATTCTGTTTTCCCCATATAGAAATTTCTGTTTCAATGATGAAATAATCCTGTTTTTTCTCCTGTGACTTTGAGGACTTTGAGGCTTGACAAAGTTCCAGTGTAATTTCACCACAGTGTTGGCACTTAGGTTACCAGCTGGCAATAAAATAAGTCAAAAAGCATTAATATCACTAAAGTTAACTCTAGCTAAATAAAACAGTTCTACAAGTATACCCCAGAGAACAGGATTAATTTTAAATCTCAATGTAGCTATTTCTTATCTCGTTCCAAATTACTCCTATCATAGTACATCAGCCGAGCCTCAGACACAGGCCCAAGCCTGCAGACCTAGTTTCTAAAGTCCTAGTTCCTGAAGTCCTTAAATTACAATAAGAATTTCACCTCAGTAAAACAGCTTTCTTTCACACAAAGCTTGCAAAGTGCTACAGTGCTAACCAGTACATAATGGAGTACATAACTGAAATGTCTACTACTGCTTTTAGGGGAAGAGCAGCTGGACTGGTAGTGCTGCTTCTTCCCTGTGACAGCATCAAATAAAGTACAGTCAGAGTGCAGGCCCATGGAGGCATCATGTCATGACATGTCAAGGGTTCCTATGCCTTAACAAAGTTATCCTCCAGAATAACAGAAGGAATTAACACCAGAAGGAATTTACAAGAAAATCCACTTGATTGTTTTTTCTGTCACTAGTATACGACAGTCATTGTGGTACAGGGCACTAACATGTGCAAGTGTTCTCAGACTTGCCATAAACGGACAGTTTGACTTAATTTTTGAGGAGTTTGTACCTTTGACGTATTCTAACACAAAACATTGCATTTTCCTATGTACAACCTCATGCAGTGTCCATTGGATGACATAAACTAGCATAACACTATCACCTCCTGCCAAATCAGGCAAAGGATACAAATGTAAATAAGCAATATCAAGCAAGCATGAAGATATAAGCTCCTTAAAAGTAAAAAAATGTTGTAATAAACACTTGAAGCTTTCTAAGGAAGGTGATAGAAAGGAGAATTATTGTACCGACACATTAATTATGTGACATGTCAAAATGAACTGTATAGCTGTTAAAAGTTATCTATTAAATGCCGGTGCTCATCTAAACAAAAACAAAACAAATTCAGTCTCCTGCTGGGCAACATGCTACTCCTGTATGGGATTTGTCATGTAAAAAGAAAGTAACATTGTAAATATTTAGCTGGATATTCCTGAGGAGATCTTTTCTAGGAGACCATGACTAGGTTTTCCCAGAGCAAGAGACAGTTTTTAGAACTTAAGAAAACCCACAGTTCTTTCAATGATGTTTGCTATTAGAATAGGCATCCAAATAGCTACCTAGTGTCTTGTTATTATGTCATGCAATAAGATGCTCTGACACACAAATGTAAGAGTCATTTCTGCAGGAGAATTTGGCAATGCATAAGGAAGAGCTACATATGGCAGCTCTCACATAGGTTTGCAGAAGTCCATTTAATGGCAAAGGGCTCATTTCAATTGAATCACTGAAGTACGTGATTTCAGTGACTCAAACTACACATTCAAGCTTAGCATGACTAGAACGAAATCTGCTCTCCTATTGATGGGAGGGGGATCTACCCACGAGCAGTCATGTAGTTGTGTATTTTGTTGGAAGCAAGTACCTGAAAAAAATTGTTAGAATTAGCATCAGTTCCCTAATCCAACTGAGCCTGCTTGGCTGCAATAGCATCAGTGCCAGCACATAAAATTTATCAGTAACATACAGTCATGTAAGAAAAGGAGAGAAGAACTACATTTTCTGATAAAGGAAGAATTTCATTCAGCTTAACTAAACTAAACACCAGGAAATCTTAGCTTCATGAATACCATAAGCCAGCCAAACACGGTACTGAGTCTCAGAGCCATTTCTCCCTCTCCTGAGCACTGTTCCCATGCTGCTACCCAATCCTCTTGTGTTGGCACTGGGGTTTTTTCAGGTGCAAAAAGTCCTGAATCACACAACTGATCTGTTTTAAAACTGACCATTATTTTCAAGGTTTGCCTCAGATAAATTCCCCAATGTCCTGTGCAGACACCAGGGCAAACATAGAACAAACACTAGAATCAGGAGAAGACTAGCACTGCCATCTTCCTGGACAGACTGCAGCCTGAGACAGAAAACTGAATGGAAGATTTTTCTCTCTACTCTTGGTTTGGAGTATATTTTTCCTCCAAGGTTTCTCAGAGACTTACATTTTCTCTGTACATTTACAGTTGATTCCTCAGCTGTAGTTTCAACTCAGCAAACACAATCCACAAAACTAAGTTTTATTAGAAGTATGTGTGTGATTTAGCATCATTTCAGAAGACTGCAGGTACCTTTAATTTCCAGATGAACGAATCTATTTCATATGCATTAATGTATTTGCATAAAAGAGTCGAAGTCAAGGAACTAATTTATTCACCAAACTAAGGGAATCAGGAATGAAACTTTTATAAAATCCAAGTTGTAATTTACAAATACAACAAGAGAAAGAAAAGAAAGGCTGAAGAAACACTTTTGATGTTAGTATTTACAGCTTGTTGGTATAGTTGGTAGAATTATTTTCCAGTACACTTAGTACAACAGCTGGATTGTTCACTATACATACATATATGCATATATATATATGCATCAGGACCATAAATTCAGAAGTTGTGTAATCAGAATAGTCAGTTCTTATGACTACATAACAAAACTAAGACAATGAAGATTAAAAACTAGAAGGAAAATTAAACCACTGCTTTTAAACTGTAGAGGTTTTTATCACACACCGTTAACAAGATGTGCTGCATAAAAAGTTGTTTAGAATCTGAGAATACTCTAGCTAATCAAAGATAGATACAATAAAGTAACCTTTTTTTTTTTTTCTTTACAGATCTGCTAAGTTTATCGGTATTGAAGTCTTTCCAATCTAGATAAAGTATCTATTGTGTCTTCAAAAACTGTGCTAAATGTTTCAGAGGACAATTGTGTTGTTTTCTAAACTGAGAGACTGGATCACTTCCAAACCAAAGTACAATATGTTCCCAAAAGGGTGAATAATTCACTCTTCCACCTTGATAACTCATTATTACCCAGTTGTTTTGAGCATGACAGAAACGTCAAGGCCCAGAAGTTTTAACACTAAACAGGCACAAATAAACAAAAAGTAGTTCAATACAAAATAATACAGTACACACAATAATGTAAAACCCCTAAGGGAAATCTATCAGAAAAGTTCTCAGAAAGGAAACCAAGCATAGTGTGCATGCCAGTATACATTCTTGTATCCAAACCAGATCCACATCAGGCAATGAAACATATTTTGTGATTGGTTGTATACTCTAAGGGTGAGCTACAGTAAGACAAATGAAAATAAGTAGCAACATCAAACAAACATCAACAAAAATGGAAGTGAAGACTACAGGCAAAAGTTCATAGTAGGAATAAAAATTACAGTCCCTCAGCTGTTTATTGCCTCTGTCCTGGTAGAGGTCATGATGCCCTGAAGTGGAATGCTAACTATGCTGTTGCTTCAGTGCAAAGTCTGGCAGCTCATCCTAATGTGCTGATGATTTATGATAAGCCATCAATCTTGCCATTGACATGGTTGAGATACACATAGCTATTTTGCTCTCCTTGTTCTTCTGTTAGGACAGTAATATTCATAATACCATCAGAATTCAATTCTTCAGCAATTCCAGTTAGATCCTCCAGCAACCACCATGCACTCAAGCTGAAGTTCTAAAACATGGATCTTAGATGCACAGATGCCTCTCTTTCTTTATGTACCTAAAACCATCTGATTTCCATAGTGAGTTGATTTAGCTGAAAACTAATCTGACTAAAAATTATCAGCTTTAGCTAGATCATCTTGTCCATTTACCTCATTATATAGATACAAGAAGAAAAGTTTTGGTAGAAAAGAGGAGCCTGAAAGCAAAGTCAGTCCTAAAATTAATAATTAGAAAGAGAAACTTGTTAGGATTATGAAAATTATGGTTAACATTTTAGAACATAAAACTAAAATATGACAGGTAACAACTGAGAATCAATTAAAATGAAGCTACATCCCCATTAAGGTGAGATCTCAAACAAGATGAATGTGTCTAAGTACTTGTGGTGTGCTAAGAATATTTGTAGATAAATATTTGTGGTACTGAAGAGAAAGAAATGAACAGAATTTTGCAAAATCTATGTCTATACATCATGGCTAGATACAAACAGACAAGACACTATAGAAATACAAACTAATCATTAGACAGGTATCAATACATACCAGATATATCTATTACTACACAGTATTACTGGCAAAAGAGAAATAAATGAAAAAAGAATAAACCAATGGAACTGCTGAGAGCTGGGAAATGAATACTTCTTCATATACACACCATAGTGAGAATCAGTCACAGAAAAAAAACCCAACCAAACAACGGGAAAAAACCCAACCAAAATGCACAAAAAATAATCAGGCAGCAAAAACCTCAGACAGTAAAAAGCTATACTACTCTAACCAGGGTGTCAGTGTATCTCATTTTAGACTACAATAGTAAAAGACTTCAGAAGCAGAAATCTAGAAAAAGCATCTACTAAATACAAAGCAAGTCTGTAGATCAGCAGAACAGAGTATCCAAGTTCAGGGTAGTGGGGGTGTGAAGAAGTTGGAAGCAGGTTTTGGAGGGAAAGGAGAATGTGAAAAGAAATGGTTGGGCATTTTTGTTCAGAATTAAAACCATTAAAATGTGAGAACCCTTTGGAAACAGTTCTATAAAACAGTTACTAAACATTAGTTTTGCTGCATCATACAAAGGTTTCTCTCAGTCAGCTCCGTTGTATCATACAAGGAACACTATAGATATCTTATTCAATAAATTAAAGATCTCCAACTTGCAGACTAGGGTTACATAAATAAGTTACAAGACAAAAGACAACATTACATAAAAATAAGTATTTTTATACTATTTGCAGATATTTAAGGTAAGAGATTTAGTTTCTATTATTGTTCTTGCATATTTGTTAATGGAAATGAAGATAGTAGCATCCTTTACAAATGGAGTACAACAACAATTCTTCTGACCAAAGCACTTTTTATAGTGTGATTTTCAGAAAAGGCAGTGTCTTTTTAGATAACATCAAGGAGAGTCCCACTTAAGGGGCAAACTGAAGGACAGGAAATCATGCATCTGTGTGAGAAAATGAGGCATGAAAAGACCAAACTGGCATTATTGTCAAACAGGAACAGACAGGGTATTACAATAGATTAAAAAGTGCCAGGCATGACAAAAACTACATACCTTCGTACATTACATAAAGGACTACAACCTGTGTTACAGGTAGCTTTTCAACTCTGCTTATACTCTACTCAGTACAAGGAAGGCAATGTAGCACTGAACAGCAAATGCTTCCACTGGATTACTTGGATTACTGTATTAATGTACCTGGACAATCACAGCAAGTGATTGATTTACAAAAAGCTTATCAAGCAGGGATGAAGTTATCTTTCAGCAACGAGGACAATGCAGAGGCAAAAATGAAAACTTCATCACAAGGCAAAGAATATTATGTCCCAGAACAGCAAGTAGAGAAAGCAGATGATGTCGAGAGAAGTTCAAGGCCAGGTTCAAAAGCAATTAGTAAGATGAAAGACATTAAGTGGAACCTTTTGCCCATTAACAAGCCAATGATCCAGTAAAGACATTGCTGGAAACATGACCTTTAAATAGGAAAAGAGCAAAGAAATTTGCTGCCACACAGGGAAAGTTAAAAAAAAAAAAAAAAAGTCAACTCTGTTGATTGCTATAAGGTAAAAATCAAAATTGATATGCATCCTTTGCAATTATATGCACCACATGCAAACTGTTTCCTATGAATTTCCCTAGAGTCAACAGACTCCTTTGATTACAGGAACTATTAGCAAAGCAGGTTTTAAAATCCAGTATTTAATAAAGTTCAACATTAAAAAATCAACTCAGTATCAAAAGTAGCATCAGTGGAGAAAAATAGATAACTAAAAATAATGCCACAAGCCCCCAAAAGATAAAATCAAACCGCTGAAAATGTCTACTCTAAACATTGAGGATAGCCATAGAAAAGCACTTAAATCAGCAAAATAAGTAAATTGAGAGGGAGATGCAGCTGGTTCTCCAATTACTAGGTATTGTTTAAAAATGCATATTCAAACCAAAATCCCTCAGAACATTTGTACTTTCCAAGATGACTTGCATAGTAGTTGAAAAAGATGTATTTTAAACTATTAGAATTCAAGTTATTCAAGTAGCTGCAAATAATTTAAATAAGGAGGTAAAATGAAAACTCAGAATACAGGTAAGTATTAATATAGTATCTTGTACAGTTTTTCCTAAAGACTACAAAACTTTTCACTTCTGAAAGCCCAGACACATACAGTATCCTCAAACAGCTCTGTTATCAGTCTGTGGTAACTGCTCATGCCTTAGAGTGAATATGAAGTCACTGAATGATTGGTATTATTAACATTAACACTCAGGGAATTTTGAAAAATTAATTGCAGGGGAAAAGAAGATTAAGTATAACTCAACGTTGGTGAGGGCCATATTAGAAACTCAGAAAATAAATGCTTATACATGTGTGCAGGCATCCTATTCTATGCATTTAAATATATATATATATATACAGTACCGAGTTTTATTTTGCCTGTATGTTTAACAGAGCAGAAGGTAAAAAAAAAACTACTAGTGAAGGAAGAAAATAAAAGGAGAGATGAGTAAAGCACTAAAAAAGCTATCTGTAAGCATGACGGTCAGCAATGTCTCACAGTAGTATTTTAGGAAATACCTGAGTAGATAAACAGCCCTTTCAATATCACTGAGTTCTTCATTAACTGTCAGTCTCTCTATTTCTTCTGGTGTCTGTCAAGCGTGAAACAGAGATAATGAGTTTACAATGCCTTACTATTTCATCACTTTAATCTTCTTAAAACAACTCCTTCCTCCCAACATATGCAGGGACAGTTCCATGTCTTATTTTAATTTAATCCTTGAAATTCCCAGCCAAAATTTCATAATCAAAGAAATTTTTCACCAGGAAAGGACAAAATAGATGTAATACAAATACAGTTGCATGTCAGACACTATCACTAATAATCACTTAAAAGCATAAACAAGTCACATATAAATTAAAGACCTATGTTGGTCTGGTTTTTTGGGGGGGTCTTTTTTTTTCCCAGCCTAACATTATCATACTGAATATACTAAGTCCCTACTATACAGAATTTGAGACCGGTTATTTCGAAATGACCAAAATCAATTTCTAGTATCCTGGTGCTGGAAAAAAAAATAAACTGCCTACTCAGTCACCTGTGCGTAAATAAAACAGACACACTTTTAAATGGATTTTAAAGCACCATTCTGTTTTGAAGCGTGTACCTTCAGGCTCCTGCGCACTGGTCTCTCTATAATAGTTAGTTCCTGCAGGTCTTCTATGTATCCGAATAAATTGCTCTGACTAAAATCCATTTTGGAGAAGAAGATTATCGGATGCATGTAACAACTACAGCCTTTGGCAGCCGCTGATCCCCGCGAGTCTCACATCGCGCCGGGGGAGGGGGCGGGACGGACACGGCGCACCCCCCCCAGCGCGCGGCAGCCCGTCCTCGCCTCGCCTCGCCTCTCCTGGGCGCGCACACTGCGGCAGCCGCCGCCGCCCGCCCCCGACGCCGCTCCGCACGGGAAACTTTCCGCGCGTGGCCCGGCGGGCGAGGAGCGCGGACGGCGTCTGCGGCCACAGCCCCTCGGCGAGGGGGAGCTTCGAGCCAAGTTTCCCCTTCTCGTGGGCCGCCGCTGTCCGCAGTCGTGGGGGTAGCTGGGCAGACCGCCTCCGGGCGTGGAGAGTAGACAGTGCAAGAGCCGGGCTCTCAGGGCTTGCAGCCCCTCGCCGCGGTGCCCGGGTGCCGCCTCTGCTCCCTCCCACCCCAGGAGGCGGGCCGGTCGCTGTGGTGCAGTGACGCTTCACGCCCCCGTCCCGCTCCCGCGGCGCAACGCTCCTCTGGCTGCGCTCCTCTGGCTGCGCTCCGCGGCAGCCTCGCGGCCGGCACGGCGCTGGGGCTGGCGCTGGGGCTAGCGCCGGGGCTGCCCCAGCACGCCCAGCCGGTCTCCGGGGCAACGCCGCGGTGCAACGGCGTCTGCCGGGCAGCAGGGCGGCAAGAGCCCACCCCGCGGTGCGCGTCGCCCGCTCAGCGGCCGATCCCCACGCGCAGGGCAGCGCGATCGGCCAGACCCTGCCCGCCGGCACCTCTCGGGCCGCTGCGGCCGCCAATGGTTTGCCGTTGCACAGCTTCCCTGAAGCTCTTCCTCAACCGCTGAGGCATCCCCGCGCGCTGCTACCGTCCCCTCACCTAGGGTAGCCGTCCATTCTAGCTATGCTGGGACACCTCACCGGTGTCCTACCCCACTATCACAACTAATCCAAAGCAGAATCGTGCGGAAGAAACCTATAGACGTGCTGATTTTCATAAAAAGTCCAAAGCAGGTTCCTCCCCCAGTTAATGATTATATTAATAACAAAATGAAACACCTTTGGCATCACTGGCAGTGAACTGTGGAACTACACTAAATATATCACTTCATAACATGTTCACCTTTGCTTTCTCAGGTCACAGACTGCACACACTTAGAGCAGGGCAGATTTCCATGTAGATATTCCTTGTGGAAGTTCCCACCTTTTAAAATAATTTAGTAAGACAGCTTCGTTTGTGCCGAGTTAGTGATGCAAAATGCATGCAGGACAGGATGCATGCAGGACACACCCAGATGCACTTCGCATTTCCTAAGTAATTCTCCAGGACTCAAGACAATGACCTTTGCAATGATTATATGGAACACAACTAAAGAATCACACCCAGATCAGCAGTTTAAAAAAAAAAAAACTGTAAATATTTTATAAGGAATTATTCGAGTAGGTGCAACGTTTCACTATTACTATAAAATGCCCACATGACCCAGTAAGTTTTGCTGATAAAGTATAAAAGCAGTTCCAGAAATTGTAAGCATTTCATAATACTATGTAGTATATTGCCCAGAATTTGATCAGCTTTCATTTTATGATTGGTACATACCTCAGCTTTCATTTAACAGAAAATGAATGTGGTTCTTTGTGTGCTACTTCTTTGTGTATCTGGCCAAATTCTGTGCTCAGCTAAACTAGTACAACTGTAAAAAATTAAAGCATCTCCATACAAAAGAATTACTAGCAGAAAAATCTAATCCAAAGTACATATACATAATTAAACTGTTACGTAACAGAAAGCCAAAACCATGTGGAGTTTTCAGGGCATGATGACGAATTAAAATGAGAAACACTATTTTAAACATCTCCTTTTTGTTATTCTTCTAACCACGGAATATCATCATACAGCAAACATGAACCCAACTGAGCCTAAGTTCTGTTGGAGTAGTTAACTAACTAGCTCCACAAGGGAAATAAAATACATTAAAAAGCAAAACAAACAAACAAACAAAAAAACCCAAAAAGTTTTAAAGTGTTCTTAAATTCAGAATCCTGACATACATGGTTCTGCCAATGATAACTATGAGGAAAACATACTGAAAACCCAATCTCAAATAGTTATGAAAATCTTTTTTGCAAGTTCTTTCACATCCATTTTCTGGTTATTACACCTTGCAAGTAGTTCTCATGAATCTTTAAGATCTTATGAGACCGAAGACATTTTCTCTGTGTGCCTTGAATTTGGAACTCATTGCAGTTTTCAAAGCAGGTATTTCATAACTCAGTTTTAAAGACTGAAGAATGCAGTGTCTATATATACAATTAGGCTGGTTTATCATATTTTGTTTTACATAAATTTTATAAGCACTAAAAAAGAGGGTTTTTTATAAACATGTAAACAGCTCTCTCAATGCCTTTAGAACTCTGACTTTATAACTCAGTCCAGGAAACACTGTGCAGGCATGACTCCCATTTAATTTTTAAGTCAGTAGGTATGTCAGAGAGATCTACAAGCATCCTGTAAATGTCTAAAGCAGAAGAAAAATAAGATTTTTTTTTCCTGTAAATTGGATACTGGACTAGAATGAAGATCACTGAAGGAATTAGCTTGCCCAGATTCAATATAAGCATACGTCCTAACGACCCACACATTTACCAGATGGGGGAAAAAAAAACAAAAAAAAACAAAAAAAAAAACTTGCATATTTTGTTCCAAAATGACATATATGAATCCAACCTGATAGTAAATGTGTAGGCAGATTCACCCCAAGTGGTCTGTCGTTCTCATCTGAGATGAAAGTCACGCATGACTTCCCTTCCACTGCTGCTGCTTTCAGTTTCTCCCTTTTCCACTACTCTTCTCTCCCAAATAAAGCTCTACTTTCAGCTTCATTCTAACCTTGTCATAGCTATTGTAATAGGATGATTTTCTCTTGTGAAACCCAGAGTGAATTGGAACCTCCATTTTAACACAGGAACTGTGTAAGATTGCAAAGCCAAAACAGAACTGGTTTTAAATAATCCTTCATTGACGGAGACAACTGCAGAGTGCCTGGGAAAATGGCACTCATATCTAGAGGACAAAAAAAGATATAGTGTTATTCATGCCTTCTAAAGCAATGCACACTACATGCAGTACAGGTGAAGATTTAAAAAACATAGATGAAGAGGACTTTGTACATGAAGGCTTCTTCAGGCATAGCAACTCAACCTAAAGACTACTGGGTGAAGCGATTTGTCATGTAGCACAGATGCTCAATTCTCCTTTGCTACCTAGAAGTTATGTGTCTGCCTTCTGGAAATTGTTCTGAAAAGCTTGCAATTCTTACTTTACAAAGAATTACACGTTCCCAAAGAATTAACCTGTAAATCAGGATATTCACAGAGAAGTTGGAAATTCAGGAAGTCTCAGTATGTATTGCAATGCCTGGATCTGCTGGAATAGGAAGCAACTGGTTTGGGGGATATAGAAAGACATGCCAAGAAATGCTTTCAGGCAAAATATGTGCACTCCAGATTAAAAGCCAGAATTTCTCATGCAAATTAGGATTATGTTCGGAGAAATAAAAGTCCCAATAATTTTTGTGTCAACTTGAAATTAATGTTTTCTTTCCAGAGTGGTTTTCTTTGCCTTTTTTTTTTTTTTTTTAATTTAGACTACTGAAGAGTTTCCACAGAGGTGAAAATGAAAGTAAACATTTAATTCTTCTTTTCTGTATTTTTTGTTCATTTCCTATTCTATGAAAAGTAAACATCCTTTCACAGTGTACCCCATGTACATTCTGCGCTGTGTAATCACAGTTCTGCTCAGGACTCGGCATCTAAACAATTCAGTCCGTTCACCACCATGCCGAGACAGCCAGATCTGTACAAACTGTCACCATTTTCAAATGACCAAACTCTGACTGGAATGCTTTGCTTGCTTTTTTTTTTTTTTCCTACAGTTCACTAAATCCTTAAAAAATGCAGCTTCAATGTTCCATCTCATGCCTTAGCCTTATGATTTTTTATTCCATTCATACTCAATGGCTCTTCAGAAAAACTCCATGTCGAGGCAAACCTGTAGGAATATTAATCTAAAAGAAACACGCACAAAAATATCGGTCGACTTCAGAGCAATGCTTGAAATGTAGCATGCACAAACCTCAGCAGAAAAAACTATTCTTTAGCATATTTTCCAGTTTGTTGCTAAGAAACTGTTGCTTCGTTTTCCTATTGGCACATGTAGAATTTTTCTGATTGTTCTTTTGGTCATCCTGTTGTAACAGCTATATGATTAAAAGAGTTCTAAAGGAAAAAAAAAACCACTGGAATGTACTCATGCTTTCATTGTCTGTAAACTGTATGCAAACATATTTGCTCCTGTAACTTAATACCCTTCAGTAATACCTAAAAATCCAAAAGATTATTTTCCAAGCACACAGAAAAGATCTCTAATTTTGTTTTTGTTTTATGTAATATATAAAATGGGTAAGATTGTGATCATGCTTGACATTCATTTTGTAACAACCAGTAATGTTCTCTTCCTACAGTGTCTAATCTGCTTCTCTCTCTCTACAAAAGTAAACAGTACAGGCACAAAACATAATAACAACAGAGCAAATAGAAAGTGCCATTTTATCTCCTATCTTCCAGCTATTTATAGGATTTTTTTACCTAAGAGTAGGACCTAATAGCAAACTACAGAGTTTAAGTGAATTATTTTTTATTGTTAAAAAATGAAGTGGTTTTTTTTTTTTCCCTCTAGGTTGACTATCTTTTTCCAATGTTGGCCATAAAGCAGTATTTACATTTCTGAAATAGAGACAGTAATGACAAAACTCTCCGTGCTGGCAGTATTTCAGCAGGGAGGTCTATACCATATTCATCAGCAATTTTCTCAACACTTTACAATGAGAAAGGAATAGAACACATCTCTGCAACCTGTAACAGATTCAATGGTACCAGTCATGGTCCAGGGCCTGGAGCTCCACCTTTCAGAGAGCAAAATGGACAATCCAGTTGCAAAGGCTGACCTGCAGGCTCCTACAGGTTTCCCTGGGCCAGCCTGGGATGCTTCCTCACAGGCACTAAGGGCGCCAGCACCCTAACTTGTGAGGTACAGACATGGCCAAGCCACAGCAGCCTGCTTTAGAGCCACACACCAGCACTAGTATATTCAAAACATATGTAGCCAATGAGTCCAGTCCCTTGCTATGACAACCATGAACATGATCTGTCAAACGTATGTCAAACTTCTATTAAAACAACTTCTTGCCTTCAAGTACTCTTTACTCATTGGTTGCCATAGAAACTTCAGATGTGCTAACTAAAATTTCTGTTGGCCACTTTTCTGAGTTTCTTCTTGTGCCAGTATTGTCCGTTACTTCAAATTGTTCTTCCTTTCCTGGTATTTAAAGACTGCAGTCTTATCTACCCTAAACCTGGGTTAAACAAGCTAAACTCAGCATTTACTCTTCATTCCTAAAACAGGCTCTTCGTTCCCACCAACACTCTAATAGTCCTCTTGACATCTGCTGCAGTTTGACTTCACTTCTCTTGAATTAAGTTGATCGGGATATAGTACTGCAAATAAAAATGTCAGGGTAGTAATGCCCCCATGAAAAATTAATGCCTGTATAGGAATTAGTTTACCAAATATACTACTTCAGCAGCTCACAGTTATCTTGTCGTCAATTTATACGAGGTCATTCTCATCCACAGTCATCTAAAACTAACTCCCATCTTAATAGTATAAATTCTCAGTATTAGCCTAGCTGAATTGTGCTGCACTTTGTATGTGTCAATTTATCCAGTTATTATGGTCCTTGAGGTCCCTTCAATCTGCCTGATAGCATAATTTAATAATTGTCATCAGCAAATTTAATACTGTATCACAGTTATTAACAAAGTAAGGTCAGTCCAAAAAAACTTTAAGAAACTCCTTGAGTAAACTTGATATACGTGACAGGTTACTCTATGGATTTAGATACTAGTGTGTTCCCCTAAATGAAACATCCATTTCCCTCATTAGCCAACTCCTTTCACCTAGAAATTCTTTCCTATTCCTTGATGTTAATCATTTCTCATGTAAAAATATTTTGAACATTTCCAGATAGATTAACTTTATTTATTATATGATTTCTCATTTCCCCTTGGTTAACCATTACAGCCTTTTATTTAATTCCCTGTTATCTTCATAACTTCTTTTGTCATTCTTCCCTTCAAAATACATTCTGAAATATCTATTGCATCTGACTGCATTTGCAGCCATTGCACATGTTTCCCTTGTCCTGAATTAAAGTTCTTTGCTATCCTTCAGTCACACAGAAAATTCTGCATCTTGATACAACTGTACTTGAAAAAGTCTTTTCTTTTGTAAGTAGAGTTAAATGTGTGTGTCAGTACTCTTAAATCTCATGCCTGGAGATTAGCTTGTTCTCCTGACTTTGTAAACACATTAGCTAAAGAAGCAGTGCTATGTCTTTGAAAAAGTATATGATACATCAAAAATGGTTCACAGGGATAGGTAAGTGAGTCATCTGCAAAGTTAGAAGAAAGAACAAAGAGGGAAAAGGAAAAAAGATGGTGTGGGCAAAGGAGTATATGTTTTTAAATGAGGTTTTACAATAAAGAACTAATAAACTGGAGAAACATAGGAAAAACATTCCAGAATGCTGGAGAAGACAGAAAGAAGAATCCAACCTAAAACTCCTCTAGTTAAAAACCCATCTCCCAGAGCTATTATTTTTATGGTGTTCTGTCTTCAGATCTTGTCAGTCCTAGAATGATGTTACAGAACTTCTGAATAAAAGAACAAGGCCTTGAGTCTGAAAGAAACAAGATTTTACCTTCCCACTTGACATCCAGGACAACAGGCCTCATCTGGCATGCCATGAAAGATGGAACAGCACATTCTTCAGCTTGCAAAGCACAGGAGGCATCAAGTACCCCACAGGCCACATTGCATATTTTTCACGTGCAAAATGCACCATGAGTGTTGGTTTAAAAAATGTTATGGTGCCATTCTTTTGCTAGCAGTAATGTCTATTAAAATCAGGAGTTAAGCAGATATGGATCCTCCTGCAAGTGAAAAAGAAAAAGCATGAGAGAAACCAAAGAATTTGTTTGCCAAGGGAAAGCCCGCATCAGTTGTCCACATGCAGATTAAACTGTTGCTGGTGCTGAATTTAGCTACCTGGATCCCAAAGTAAAGGTATTGGTCAAAAAATCTCTGGCTTGACTTACCTTAAAAGAAGTCTTTTATATTTTACAAACCATCAGAATATTAACTGACAAGACATATAATATCTAGTAAGTAATATTGCACAGTAGAGACCAAACCACAATCTCTGGGCTACTGGTCTGCTCGACTGTAAGTGTACAGCTGGGAAGGAGAGAGGGAGCTGTTGTCAGCTGAAGATTTGTAATAAAGACATCAAAATTCTCAGACATATTGGGCCCTCAGACATATTGGCTAAAATTTTTTAGACATTATGGATAAACTAATCAAATGTATATGTTATGACATGAGTTATGCAAGGAGACAAATTGTGTGAGTTGTTAATAGTTAACAATAGTTAATGTGTCACGTTATTTGTCTGCTTGCATAACTAATACATGCATTACTAACACATGTTATTATCTTCAATTCACAATTTCCTGGTATTTAAGTAACTGTTGGCCTCCCCCCGGGAGGGGTAAAGCAGACTTCTGTTTCATTTGTTGTTGATATTTTAACCACGAGCTAATGTAACTGTATTTACTAAGAGTGCAACAGATGATTCTCTGGCAGGACATAAATGCATACTTCTTGTTGACAAAGCCTTGGCACAACATACCAAAGCTGTGTCACTTTCAGGTAACAGAGACACAGAAGGATTAATGCCACTCTAAAACTAAGCAAAGGTTTAATTTCCTTGGTTATCTCTTGTCAATGCAACTCAGAAAATTAATGCCTGTTGTACAACCAATTCACACCATGGCAGGAAGAAGAGCTGCCACCTCTAGGCAGGTAAGACAGTTCTGAACCTCCACACTCATTACAAATAGGTATGTGCCTTCTTTCAAATTGATTTAGGGACTGTAATTCTGTGTGTTAGCCTATAAATAGTATATAAAGATCAATGCTGATCAAGAACAAAAGTGTGCTCCATGCACAAATGGACTTTTCAGGGAAAGAACCCAGAATACTCCTGTGATTTGGAAAAAGATGTCAATAATTACATTAAAAAGCATAATTCAATATCATTTGGCAAGTGTTAAATCTTTCTTTCCAAACAGAGCTACAAACTCTTAAGCTATATAAGGACAGAATTACAGCTAAAAATTCTCTTGTCCACAATTTTTCTTTATTCTGTATTTGGAAGTCAGCAACATCAGAATTTGAGACTCAGGTTTCTTTTGCTTCTGCCAGTTTGCTTCTGCTAACATCCTGGAAAAAAAAAGATGAAAACTGTAAATTAGCAAAGTTGTCACTTATTGACTTGAATCAACACCACTTATAAGGAAATGTAGTTTTAAGAAAGAAATGCAGAAAGACTGCTGAGATGCCTCATTAAACCTAAGCATGACAATGCAATCACAGCTCCTATCAGTGAACGAGCATTATCAGTCATTGCTGTCTCCAGTTCAGTACTACACAAATAAGATTTGCTGGTTGAAATGTTAAAGCTACCATGTTCAATCCTGCTCCCTGCACTCCCTTTGGGACTCTCACTGATTACAAGTTGTTTCTTACAGAACATGAGGACAAAGCGTCAAATATTCTTTACTTTTGCTCACATGAGGATATTAATTGGAAGCAACTCATCATGTTGTGCACTGGCAGATCACTGTAATTACCTGGAACTGGAACTGTTCTTGAAAACATTTAATATGCTTATTACCGCCCTTGGCCTTAACAGATTTAAAAAGGGGGGAGAAAAAGACCCCAAAGTTTCTCACAGAACCAAGAAGCACCTGCAGATATGAAAAAGCAGAAATAATTGCAATTGCAGCTGTTATTGCACCTTGTGGTGGTTTAGCCCTGGCTGGGTGCCAGATATCCACCAAGTTATTCCATTACTGCCTCTCCTAAACTGGACAGGGGAGAGAGAAAAATGTTACAAGAGGTTTGTGAGTCCAGATAAGGACAGGGAGATCACTCAGCAATTAGCATCATGGACAAAGCAGACTCATCTTTGGGAGAAATGGTTTGATTTATTAATGAAAAATCAGAAAAGAGCAGGGAAATGAGAAATAAAACCTAATCTTCCCATGGGCTGTAGCTCCTCACAAACTGCTCCAGTACGGGGCCTCCCAGGGGGGCAGCTCCTCACACCCTGCCCCAACATGGGTCATCCACCAGGAGAACAGTGCTTTAGGTACAGACTGCTCCAGCCTGAGTCCCTCACAGGATCACAAGTCCTGACAGCAAACGTGCTCTGGCCTGGTCTCTCCCCACAGGCTCCCAGGTCCTGCCAGGAACTTGCTCCAGGATGAACTTCTTATGGAGTCACAGCCTCCTTCAGGCATCCACCCACTCTGGCGTGGGGTCATCCATGGGCTACGAGTGGATCTGTGCTTCCCAGTGGCCTCCATGGACTGCAGGGGGACAGCTGCCTCACAATGGTCCTCACCACAGGTCACAGGGCAGTCTTTCTTTCAGGGCCTAGACACCCTCCTTCTCCGCCTTCTCCACTGACCTTGGTGTCTGTGGAGATGTTCTCACATTCTCGCTACCTATTGCTGCTGCAGTTTAGCAACCACGGAACAACTCCTCAAATATGTTATTCACAGCGGCGTTACCTCAGTCAATAATTGACCAGGCCTGGGTCAGCAGAAGGTCCGTCTTAGAATTGACTGTAAGATACAGGCGAATCTTCTGGCAGCTGTTTTGTTTAAAGAAGCCAACCCTGTAGTCCCCTGCTACCACAGAATCATCGAATTATTTCTGCTGGAAGAGACCTTTAAGAAAAGCGAGTCCAGATTTTGAACCAAAACCTGGCCCAGGTAAAACTACTACACACCTTCCTCTACTGTCCCGGTCTCTGTCACCTAGAAACCTCCTGATTTTTCTTCTCTTCCCCATGGCTCATGGCACAAGAAGTGGTTCAGAGCATCAGCCAGTCTTCTGCTGCAATAAAAATCTTCCATTATTGTAGTATATAATAGTATATAATTTATGACGTCCTCTTCTTACACCAAGAGCAAGCTGCAAAGAGCACTTGATCACACAGGAGAAAAAAAAAATATCATGCTATGACCTCAGTGGTTTGCTTGCTTCTATAGCTGTTTACAACTTTTCTCCAAATTCAATTACTTTACCTACAATACTCATCTAAACAAGGAATAATAAAGAACACAGTAACACGTAACAGGCATGAATGACAAGTTTTGTATTGAATGAGCAATGCTGATGCAGCTGTTTTGTAGCCACTAATTTTAGCACCGAAATTTAAGAGCCCCTTTATGCATTCTTTATTGAATGAGATGTACTGTGTACACAGCAATACACAAATGAACTATAGAGGTGTTGATTATATTCTGAAAGAATAATTTAAGTTGCAGGAAGGTAAATTTTCCCATTCCTTTGTCTGGGATGCAGCAGTATCCCTAGCCAACATTTTAGTATTATTTATGCAAATGGCACCATGGCTACTAATGTATTTGTGAAAGATAACGACAATGCTAACTAAGAGGAAAGGTCCGTCCTCCTGCGTGCAGGTTAAGTGGCTGTCACAATCGGCATTGTCAACGCGAGCTATCCTGCAGTCTGTTTAAAACACAGGTTGCTGTAACGCGTTACGGCAACGCTGGCAAGCGGATATTACTCTCTGGTAGCCCAAACACTGGAAAAGAAGAGGGAGTATGCTCGTTCCTTCACGTTAGCTGCTCATATGTCAGAAAGCTCGTCTCCTTGAGCCAAACGCAGAGGGAGTCTGGAGCACTCCCAGCACCTAAATTAAGGCCTTGCTGAGAGCAGCCCTCAGCCTTTACCACCACACAGGCTTCGCACAGCAGCAGACAGCCGCGGCTGCCCAGCCTCACTCCGCGCCGAGGCCCGGAGGCGCCGCGCTCCCCTGGCCGGCGACGCCGCACCCGAGCAGCGGGNCGCGGCAATGGCGGCGCCCGCGGCCGCACGCGGCTAGCGGCGAAGTTCGCGGCAGGTCCCGCGCCGTCCGTGTCTCTCTGTCCTTTTCTGTCCCGGGGTTGCGGAGCACGGTAAGCGCTGGAGGAGGCGCGGAGAGCCTTGTGGGCCTCCCGCGGCTCGCGGTGGCTTCCCGGAGCTCCCGTTTGCGACGACGGGGGCCTTCCAGGGCTGTGCCGGGCCCGTGCTGCCCGGCGTGGGCAGGAGCGGGAGCGTTCGCGGCCGGGGCCGTTCACCCGGCGGTGGTTTATCGCCGGAGCTGTTCCAGGAGCGAGGCTGTGCTCCTGGCTTGCTGTAGTTCCACTTACGGCCGCTCGTATTTAATAACGTTTCCAAAACCAACTCTCGAACAGACGCGTACCCGTGTGTTTGGGTGTCGTCGATGTTAACCTCGTTCTTTTGAGCTGATGCTATTTTTTATTCCCCTCCCCAATTTCTTTTTAGGTAGAAATGAAGACCAAAAAAGGAGGGAGATTTAAATCCTCATTTAAATTTAAAGAAAAAGGCATTAAAGTTATAGGAAAATGGAAAACTGTGCCCATCGACCCCAATCTATTTGCTGATGAAGAATTTAAAGATATAGTATGCTTGGAGGAACTCACCGATTATAAGCTTGTAAGTTCTTCCAAAATAGGGAAGGTAAATGAGAGGAAGAGAAAGGTTGACACTGTTTCAGAGGAAGGTAATGAGGAGGAGGAAGCACCTGTCATCCCTCCCAAAAAGAAAAAGAAGAAAACAAAGGATCTGAGAAGCAAAACAGATGAAATCAGCGATCCTACTGCGGCAGAAATTGATGTGCCGGTTGACAAAGTGGCAAAGTGTAAGGAAGTAGTCAAAGTGGCACATGGTGAGGACCATGGGTATGTGGTTGAGAGTACTTCAAGCACAAAAGATGTTACAAAGAAAACAAAGAAGAAAGTAGCTAAAAATAAGGTTCCTCAAGCACGGGAAGCTCTTCCATTGGTACCTCCTTCTAAAAAAGTTAAAAACTGGACAACAGAAGTTTTATGTGCCTCAACTGATCACAAAGCTGATGTGTCTGCATGGAAAGACCTGTTTGTACCTGAACCAGTGTTGCAGGCCTTGAGCTGCCTGGGGTTTAGTGCTCCAACTCCCATTCAAGCCTTAGCCTTGCCTTCTGCCATCCGGGATAATATGGATGTTCTTGGTGCTGCAGAAACAGGTACAAATCTGTTCAACTGGTTGTATATGCTGGGAGCTTCCCATCTCTCCTCTTTAAATACAGTTCATGGTTATGGGTTTTAATGTGCAGCAGAAGAAACGTTCACCTATAGGTGAGGAGCTTGTGTATTCTGTATACCCAGAATATTAGTAATGATTCATTGTGTAGTGTTACAGTTTTGTAATACACAAACATGGGATGTGCCGTCTTTACAAACCTTCATGTGAGTTTTTACGCTTTTTGAGGGAAATCATCTTCTCTTATTCCTCTGATTGTTTCCTATTTTGGGAACTGTACAGTGACAGACTGCAAGAAGCAGAATTACTGAAACGTGCAGAGTCATGTTCCAACAGCATAATTTTCGGGGATGTTCCTGTGCCAAGACAAAGCAGAGAATAAAGTTCCTCTGAAGATGGTTCAGTGCTAGCCTAGGGTGATAAATAAGCACCAGGCAGAGTTAGGTGGTGTGAGTATGGCCTAGGCATGTCATAGCAGAACAGACATACCCTGTGTCCTGTCTCTATATGTTGTCACCAGCCCTTCCACTGCTTGTGCCTGAAGTGTTTCATTCATCCAGTTGTTGGAGAGGTACTATCTCTTGTCCAGCTTGTGATCAGCTCCTGCCTCTGAGCGTTGCTAACTTTTGTGAAATTTGTTATAGCTTCTTTTACTTAAACAGTGCTGTGAAGTCTCAGCGTTATTTCCCCTCTTTTTTTTTTTTTTTTTTTTGCTGCTCATACCTTTTAAAGTTTTATCTTTAGCAGTGCAACATTTTTTTCTCTATAAAAACGTAAAACCGGGAAGCACAATTGGGAGCTGCCTTTGGTTAGATGGCTTCCTTTGCAGTCTTTTTATCTGTTCCAGATGCCTTATCTCACTGCTTGGCTTGTAAAGCCATTTAGTGTTCTGGGGCGTGAAGGTATACCAACTATTAACGTAGGCATCCATTTGCATTTTTATTCTAGTTAGAAGCTAGGCTGGTGCTATTAGCTTTAATAAGATTAGATAGCTCTACAGGGAGTGTTCTTGAAAATGGAACTGAAAATTTAAATGGTGGTTTTACGCTGAAAAAAAATGCCATTTTGGCAGCGCTGGAAAGCAAATCCCACTTTAGCTGCAGAATGGGAAGCACAGCTGGTGGCAGGTTGTGTTGTTACTGTCTAATTTTGTGTAACCCTGAGGTAGTGGGAGTGTATTTTGCTCATTCATTTTCTTCTTTTGTGAAAGAAAGCCAGATTCTCTCCAGAGTCCAGTGAGGCATCCTTACAGAAACTTGAGAGAAGATGTGGACAATTGTCTGTTAGGAAGTGCTGCAGCTGGAAAAGGCTGAAACTCTCCATTTCTTTTCCATTTCTTTTTTCTACATTCTGCACCTTGCTTTAGCATTGGACCTGAGAGAGGAAAAGGACAGGTGAAAGAACTATTCATCTTCCCTTTCTGGTAGCAACATAGAGAAGAATGGCAAGATTTTGATCTGGCAGTAGATCCCTGTGGAGACCAGGTGCAGGGAATGTCAAAGTTTGTTGGTTTTTGCAGTGGCTCCAACGAGCTCTGTTCACCACCATGTAGAACTAGTGAATTTTTCGCTTAAGGAACCAGATTTTGTTTCTGCAAAATCTTCAATCCTAAAACCATTTAAAAGAGAATAAATTAGCTTGAACTAATTTAGGTGATTATCTGTTTAATTTCTGTGTGAATCTCGTGCCTGCAGAATAATCCTGATTATTACAGCCATAGTCTTATCTGGATGTAGTACTGACATTTACACCAGCCCAATTGCATTACTTTTCATTCACGATCAGCAGTGCTCTTCAAGTTAAAAACAGGTCTTCTGGTAATACAGAATTTTATTGTGTAAGTGCTCTGCAAAATCCAGATTATAACCATTTTCTGCTTCAAGTGAAGAAGTCTTGAGAGACATCTCAGACGTGCAAAAAAGTGGGGAAGTAGATACAAGGAGACTTTGGAGCAGTATTGGTCAGGATAATGACACTGGGCTTAGCTATTTATTAACTAATGTTAAGATTGTCCTCTAAATAGGCAAAAATCTGTGTCACCGAATTTGACAAACAAACCATCATGAGTTTGCGATATGGAAAAACAGTGCTCAAAGGATCGAGATGACTCTTCCAGACCAGAGGACCGCTTTTTAGCAGTGGCCTGTTACAAGAGTGCTGTAATAGTGTCTTGTTCTCTGAATGATGATTTTGTGATCAATGAACTGGTATTTATGATAACCTTAACTGGGGTGGATGTGGTACCAGGCTTCTCCTAACATCTTTATTAGTGACAGGTAGTTCAGAAGGGGAATACATGGCAGCGATGTGACTTGCAGTTTGGTGCACAGAACCCCTGAAATTAATGTCAAGGGAGCATTTTTTTATTTTACAACCCTCTTCTCTACAAAGCAGATTATCTATTTTAAATCAGATTTATGTGTTCTGATTATAAAAATGTGAGCTGGTGATAGACAGGAAATTAGTGGAATATTTAAAAGTACAATTTCTTAGAAAGTCATAAACACAGTACTGTAAATTGAAGCAAATCTTTCAAGTGCACTTCAGTTCATCCTTGGCCTCATTTGCTGTTCCTTTATTTGGAGAATGTTGATCAGAACTGTCAATTAGGGCAATTACTGGCATACAATTTTTTAAAAATATCTTGACTGCAACTGCAGGTTTTAAAAAGCACTTTCAGAACAAATGAATCTGCCTGACCTGCTAGAGACTGGAAAAATACCTGTTCCCCAGGAAGTATGCTATTGGTGACCCTGAGGAGATGTGAAAAGGGAACAGGAGAAAAGATGCTATTGCTGCAAGTTGTTGGTCTTAAAAAGATCAGGAATTTGTGTCTGTTACAACTGCATGTTTTAAGATCTGAGCGTGATTGGCTGTTGCTTTTCCCATTGTTGCAAATAAGTGACTTGTCCATCTGTATTATTCTTCTTGTTTGTTTTTTAGGAAGCGGCAAAACACTTGCATTTGCAATTCCAATGATTCATTCTGTGTTGCACTGGCAAAAATCAAATAACTCAACCACCAGAAATGACAGTGTTTCTAAAGAGTCCCATCAGCATCATGATGAAACAAGATGGGAAAATGAGAATGAAGCTGAAAAACTAACCCATCAGCAGATTGAAGGTAGCGGAGATGAAGACGATGCGTCATCTTTCACGAGAGGCTCTGCGAAGGTGATGGAAAATTTTGAGTTTTATTCTGGTGACGAGACACATACTTCTGGCTCCTATAAAAAGAGACCTCTTTTAGGACTGGTCCTTACTCCCACAAGAGAATTAGCTGTACAAGTTAAGCACCACATTGATGCAGTTGCAAAGTTTACAGGTACGTAGACTCCGTGGGCCACATCTCTAACTGCACTGAGTTTGGATCCTGGCATTGGTGTTGAGCCAGAATGTGTGCCACAGTTTCTTCTGCGTCATAAAATTGGGGTGGCTTTTGAAGGGTTAGGGTTTATACTCAGTGATATTTGAGAAAGGCAGTGAGGTACATGTGGAAGTAGACAGTTAATGTGGGATATTTTGCTTTAAAATGTTTCTCATCGTGCTTTAGCAACACAAAATCAGTACTAGATACCTAGCCACAGCTAACTTTGTCTTGGTGTTGGATGATGTAGGTTATATATCAAAAAATCATGTAATTATCTAAAAAAAAAGTATATATTTCACTTTTTTGACAACTGTATTAATTTATATAGATTTTTTTTCCTTCTGTCTAGCAACAAAGGGAGATTCTGGCCATAAATGTAAAGGATAAGAGACATTGTAGGACTGTCTGACTTATCTCTTAACATCACTCAGGCCACAGTGTGTTGCTAGTTAATATGCCTAATGAAAGTAATTCCATCCTGTTCCTTTCTCTTCCAAAAGAGAGGTCAGCACCTCTGTTAAGTGAATGAGTGAGGATGTGAAACTGTTCCAAGATGGAGAAAATTAAGAAACAACTCCACATTTCTCCAGTAGTAGCAATTATTTATGTATTGAAGGGGATATGTAGTTCAGTGAACTGTTTTTAAACACATCCTTTGATGTGTATACATCCTGTTGTGCTTATCAGTCTACAGCTGATTGATTACAAGGCTAATTTTAACTCCTAGCCTGAAATAATCAATTTATGTCAGTACAGTTCTGGTAGGAGCAATGCTATTTGAGTGTAAAATCTGCTGCCCAAGTGATACAAAGTTGCTGCAGTGGGAGAGAAAATATTTTGACGGGGCTTTCTTTCTTGTGTCAAACTCACTTTGAAAAAAAAAATCCCTGCCTGGAAGCATGAGATTCCACAAGTAATAGGGAAGAGAGATTTGTGGTAGCTTGGGTACAGGAGGAATCTTACATAGTAACATTGAGTTTGTCACAGGCCAGTGTATACTTTGAAGAATCAGGGGGAGATAAGCCATGTGAGGCGTCTGCAATTCCAAAGCTGAACTCCTTTTGATACCTGAGCAAATTACTTAAAACTAACTTAAGGTCTCTGCACTACCTTGTAGTCCAGAGGGTCATAAATTGGGCAGGAGCATTCTTGTTAGGGTGCAAATAAGCAGTTGTTAGCAAGACAAGCATTTCTCAGTCCTATTCTTGGAGGGACCTGCTGATTATTCATAGCAGGAATGTGCCTGATCATGCATGTTGACAAAACATGAGGTTCTGAAGTAGCGGTAAACAAAGCTAACAGGTACGAAGGAAATACATGATTCTACTGGAAGACAGGTGAACTAAAGAAGACTATTTTTTGGCACGGATTTTACTGTAAAATTGAGGGCATTGCTGTGTGTTCAGCGTTATATAAACCCCCTGAAGCTTCTTAGCCATAAAACTTGCTGAAATTTGCAGTACAGATGTTTAAAAATATTTGAGTGGTGTGAAAACATTCACTGATAATTTAGTAAGATAAAAACTGTGATTTGTATGTTCTAGGCATTAAGACTGCAATTCTAGTTGGAGGCATGGCTGCACAGAAGCAAGAACGTGTACTGAATCGGAAGCCAGAAATAGTAATTGCAACCCCAGGCCGTCTGTGGGAGTTAGTTAAAGACAGACACCCACATCTTTCAAATCTTCGGCAGCTCAGGTAAAGGTGCCTTTTAGACTAGCTGTTGGATACTGAACTGGGCATTACTGCATGCTGATTCTGTTGACTAACTGATGAAATAATTTAGACTATGTAAGATCACTTATTTCTTTGCCAGAATGTTTTATTGAAATGCATACTGTTGATACTGATGGAGGGAAATGTTAATTAAAACCAGTACCAAAAAAACCTTACTTTAGCATATCTGGTGTTCCTTTTAGGTTTTCATGCACTTAATGTGTTTAGCAGGAAAGATTCTTTAGAACTGCATCAAATTTGTATTTATCTGCACAGGTGTATTTTTACTGTGTGTTTTCTTTTTGACAGATGCCTTGTTATTGATGAAGCAGACCGAATGATTGAGAAAGGTCACTTCTTAGAGCTGTCTCAGTTGCTGGAAATCTTAAATGATTCACAGTATAACCCTCAACGACAGACTTTCGTTTTTTCTGCTACATTGACTTTAGTCCATCAGACACCTTTGAGAGTTTTACAGAAAAAGAATGCTAAAAAGATGGACAAGAAGACGAAACTAGAACTGTTAATGGAAAAAATAGGAATAAAGGGCAAACCCAAAGTGATAGACTTAACAAGGAAAGAGGCTACTGTTGAGACTCTGACAGAAACCAGAATCCACTGTAATACAAACGAGAAGGACTATTACCTCTATTACTTTCTTCTCCAGTATCCAGGAAGAACCATGGTCTTTGCAAACAGCATAGACTGTGTAAAACGCCTGAGCTCTCTCCTCACCATCTTAAATTGTGATCCTCTTCCTTTGCATGCCAACATGCACCAAAAGCAGAGGCTGAAAAACCTGGAAAGGTTTGCTGAGCGAGAGAGGTGAGTTGATTTTCTACTTCTTAATAGTGGAAATAAATCAGGTAAATGGTAGTGGGGAGAGGAAACAGCTATGTTAAGAGTAGGAGAAGGCTGGAGGAGGTGACTGAGGATGCGAGTCCCCTGTTCATGACCTGGGGTTATTAACAATTAAGGATGAGGTTTCACTGAGTGTTTGTGACGATTAATTGAAGTGGAATGCCACAAAGGGGGTCAAGACACACCGACTTTGCAAGGAGAGAGACTAGAGGCGCTGGGTTTGTGTCAGCTGGGAAAAAGACTTGCGGAGTCTTAACGGTGGCCCTTCGATGTCTTAAATGTAGGTTATGAAGAGGATGGAGCCAGGCTCTTCACAGTGATGTGTGGTAGGAGGATGAGGGAGAACGGGTGCAAGTTGAAATGAGAGACTCAAACTGGATATAGGAAAGAGCTTTTTCTCTGTGAGGGCAGTCAGGCACTGGAACAGGCTTCTTGTCCTTGGAGATTTTTGAGGCTCAATTGGATAAAGCCCTGAGCAACCTGGTCCAACCTTATACCTGGCTCTGTAGCTCATTTGATCCTTCTGTAGATTGATTCATCTCACTAAGCCATGAGAAAACTAACCACTTTTTGACAGGTTAGGGTTCTGCACGTTTAATTAGATGAATTAGCTTCCTAAGGATCAAGGTATCTTAGAGCAGAGCAAGAGAAGGGGCAGTTGAAAAGGTGGTCTTAGTACTTCCATAATCCAGAAGCCTTACAGTTTAGTCCTGCTGTGAAGTGTTGTGTGCTACCTGACTGCATGGGATTTGTACCTTGGTAATAGACTTAAGGCAGGGAGAACAGATGTTGAATTGCTGTCATAGTTTTGCAGTATCCCTTGGCAAAATGTGGTATTAATAGGCATTGGCCTAGGCCAGTCGGGGCACTTTCAGAGACTGCAAGTTTCCAAGGCAAGAAGTCCACGAGACCATTTACCACAGCCTCCTGCAGACTGCAGGACATAGCATTTTCTGTTTATTTCTTCTTTGAACCTGGTTTCATTAGAATATGCAGTCAAATGCCATAAAATGTTAACAAATTCACATTATCTACAAGTAGCTTGTTTTGGCTGATGGAAGATTTTTTGTTTAAACGAATCTTTCATCTCTGTAGTAGACTGTTTGTAGAAAATAATTACTTTTTCGAATAGTTCTTCATTTCTAGGAGCAAGGAAAGATATAAATTGCCAGAACAGAATCCCTGCCTTATATTTCTAGCTTTTAATTTACTGAGAGAATTTATCTGAGTGCAACTTGGTAAAAGATATTTCACTCCCAAAAAGCTGTTAATTAAATCTACTGTGTTAATAAAGTGATTTTTCTCAGCTGACGAAACTTTTAGTAACATTTTTATTCTGACTAGAGTGCAACCGTGCTGTTATTGGTGTAGTCATATCAAGCTAAAGATATTTTTAAACCAAGCCTGGGCAGAGCACTGAAAAATGTAATGAAGAGGAAGATACCTCCCTCCCTGCTAAGTGGTTGGATTACGTCACTGCGTACTGATCTGCGCTAGCATTCCTGTGATTAGGGAGAAAAAAAAGCATAGGGAAACAGGGTCCAGTAATACAGGGAATTTCTTTATTGGAAAGAGAGTAGACCTGCTGAAGGTAGCATTGCACTTTTTACTTGAAGAATTGCTGTTTCAAGACTACCTCTGATGTAATGTTGGGTGTCATTTCCTGTAAGGGCCAACAAATAACATCTTATCAGCAGATGAGAGAGTACAAATCTGTTCCTTAAAATGCTGTGGTAGAATTGTGGGTCGCTGTATTTTACGTTCCTGGACATATGTTCCTTCAGTTTTACACTCATTAAATGTTATCACTTTCTCAGCTCTGTCCTCCTGACAACAGATGTTGCAGCTCGTGGTCTTGACATTCCCAATGTGCAGCATGTCATCCATTACCAGGTTCTGTATTTTCAATGTTTCTGCTTTTACTGTTTTAGTTTCACAGTAAGCTTTTGCTGATCCAAACCCTGAACACTGTAAAGCTGTGATTCGTGTTCTTGTGTGTAGTCCCAAGTATAGAGATTTAATTATTAACTGTCCTGTAGTGCTAAGTACTTAAGTATCTCCTTGACTGTAGTAGGTAGCACTTCATGAATGTGTGATTACAGATGAGAAGCAACATAAGAGATACAATTCTCCTTGCTTTTTGCTTCACTTTGATGCGCAAAGGTGTCAAATGACTCAGCCCTGTAACTCGACTCTGAGGACATTTAAGATTTTTCCCACTTTGCAAATGAAATAACAGAGAGTCAGAAGTTAGAAGAGATTCACAAAAGATTATGCAAGGAAGAATGCTGGACCTGAGAACAGAAAGTGTGTCCAGACGTCATCTTTATGTTCAACTGCGTTACGTGATGCAATGTACCGCGTGTATGCAAAAAGAATGTTCTCTGGAAACCACTTGACCAAAGCATGAGAGGCTGCTGCTAGTTTTCCATGCCAGCTGAATTGCTTTTCTGAATGTTTGCAGGTCCCTTGTACTTCTGAGTTGTATGTACACAGAAGCGGCAGAACAGCCCGAGCTGCCAACGAAGGCCTGAGCCTGTTGCTGATTGGCCCTGATGACTTGCTCAATTTTAGGAAAATTTATAAAACGCTGGAGAAGAGTGAAGAGCTGCCATTTTTCCCAGTTGAAGCCAAATGCATGATTTCTGTCAAGGTAAAGAAATACTAGGCTCTTTGCAGCCTGAGCAGTTGCTTGTTTACTTGTGTTACTGGATTGCCAATCAAATTCTTTACAGGTTTCACATAAAATATTCTCTTCAGAACTTGGATTTGAAAATGAAGCTAATCACTATTTATAATTATCCTCAATAACTAGCCCGAGAAAAGTGTTAACATAAACATCACTTGTTGTTACATGTTGTTATGCAGAACTTTTCATGACTAGATTCCCAAAAATAGTGCAAGGAAGCAGGTGTGTTTTATGGCTGAGGTGCTGGGATGGCTCTCAAGTACATTGTTTAAAGCCTCTTGTGTTAGGAACAGTGTAGAAAACAGTAGCAAGTCCAGAGTTCTTCAGTGGTCTTGATCTGCATTTTCTCAGTTGAAGTAGTGAATTGTCTGCTTTTCTGAAAGTATGTGGCCACAGCTGCCACTGAATCTGTCAAATCAGGTATATTTCCTTTTTCTCTAGGTTATTGCCCTTTTTAAGAAGAAATAAATCATTCACTAATTCACAAGTTAGACAATGGTTAGGATTTAAAAATGTATTTTAGCAAGTGTACTGTCACTGAAGATCATGTACTTCTCATAGAAGAGGTCATTTCATGTCTCAGCGTTCTCTTCACTAGGTGTCATCAGCCATGTACAAATGGAACATATTTAAATATTGCATATGAAGGGAATCCAGCTGGGATTGGAGTATGTGAATATTGCAGAGTTACTCAGATCAGGAGAAAAATGCGAGCAGTCAGATAATGCAACAGATAGCTTCCCTGTGGTATGTTACTGCATGCTTATCCAGTGAGCCTGCACTGAGCCCAGAGTCCACCTCAGTGCCAATGGCAGTATCCTCACCTTAGGAATAATGTCAGCAAGTTTCAAAGCCCAGGCTTGCTGAAAATGGGGTACTTTAGCTTGACCCTTTTGGGAGATGCAGCTTTCTAAAAGAGGAAGAAAACAACAGAAGTACAGACTCATTTTTCTCCTATTCATAGTGACAAAGAGAATTGGATTTTTTTTTTCCCCACCTCGCTCCATCAAATGTTTCTTGTTACTGAAAGAAATCTGTTGGATTTAGAATGTCTTTTTTCAGAGGTCCCTTCTGTGTTTCTTGATGAGTAGTTCTTGGTTCTTATCACACTCTGTCAATCAATGGGAAAATAAATATTATTTACACACATAAATTTTCCTGCTACTATTCCGTGATCTTCTATCCATAATAGCATTCCTCTCTCCAGAAAAGGTGTCTTTTTGTAATTGTAATTATAAGACTGCAACTTCCTAGGCTGTTTGCATGGTCAGGTCTCATTTAGACTTTGCTCTGGGCTTAGTCACAAAGCCATTGTAGTTGAAACTAATAGTACTGCTGGTTTCTTATGTCCATCCTTTTGGCACGCTTCTTCCCTGGTTCTGCATGCCTTCCTTCAAGTTCAGGAAAAGTGTGAAGGACTTTCACACTTAAGAGGAATAGAACTGGTGAACCAGGGTAGAGGAGAGACCAAAAGAGAACCTGAGTTTTACAAAGGTGGGAAAACTACTTAAAATACTACGTAATGACCTAAGAAGGGACTGATTTGTTTATTAGTCATCTGCACATTTAATTTCTGTTCTCGCTGTGTCTTAATTATCCTGGCAGTTCTAGCTGGTGTTGCTACTGGGTAGCAACAGACTATTCACTTGGGGTGGTCAGAGCGTACTGCTCAGGATTTGTTTTTTGCATCCACAGGCACATTCTTGGCAGCAGAACTTTCTGCTGTGTTGATTATTATTTACTGTCAGTGCAGATTTTCTTCCTGTAATGAATTAGTTATTTAAGACAGCTTGGCCTAGCTGGAGGTCAGATTAGGTTTTCTGGACGTCTTTGTTCCACCTGTGTACAGCTGGGAAGAACGACAGGACATCTTGCCCTGTGCTTAAACAAGATCAGGTGCATTTCTGAAAACCTGAGTACCTCCTTCCATATGGCCTGTAGGAGCATACTTGTTAAGAGTGGGATGAAATTAGTGGCCGCTGCTTATTGCTGAAACTAGCAACTTTAAGATTCAGCTGTGCTAGGCAAATATGTACTTGGAAATGGTTGATATCTGAATCATGTTTTGTCCTTGATGTCTCTAAAGTGTTTCTAATGATTTTAAAGAATGAGGAGTTAACATTCAGGCATGGTTAGTAGTTGAGGTGTTTTAGAAGTCAAATCCTGTCGTGGATCTGAAGAAGGGAAACAGTAGCAAATGATAACTGTCTTTATGATGTGGGGCATCTGTTGGGACAGCAGTAGGGAACAAAAGCGTCTCTCTGCATCAGTTGCATTGCAATGCATGCTGTCAAACACTGATTCTAATAAAGTGCTCCAGAATTAAACCTGATCATAATGTCTAAAATGTGCTTTTGTTGCAGGAACGGATGAATTTGGCACGTCAGATTGAGAAGGCAGAATTTTTCAACAGTCGGGCAAAGCAACACAACTCTTGGCTCCAGCAAGCTGCAGAGGCTCTTGAGATTGATCTTGATGATGACATGTTTAAGGGCAAGTAGAAATGCTTGTTTAAGGGTATGCTCAGTTGATCCCATAACACTGGTGTCCAGAAGAAGCCCCATGATAGCAGAGGGACTCTTAAAACCTGCAGGGCAGAAGGGGAAGGAGAGAAGCATCATTGCTCAGTACATGGTATTACTGGTGGTTTCAGGGTGATTGCGCCTTAGATACTGCTGGAGCTGAGGGAGTGAGATGTGACAACTGGCAAGTTGCAGACAAGTCTGCATGTTGTAGGACAGGAACTGTTTATCTTCTGGAAAACATTTTAAGATCATCTAAGAGCCTAGTAGATCCTGCTTGAGTTTTGTCCCCTCTGTCAAAGAAAAAGCTGTTTCCACTTCTGCTTATCTCTCCCACCCTCCTATAGTCAGGCAACAGGATAAGAGTCTGACAGCTCTGTGTGGGAACACCCAGGAAGTGCTACCAAACACTAAAAATGATGTGAGCCTTATGTAGGTTGAGTTGTGTGGGCTAAATGGCCAATACTTATACTCTGAGGCTTTGGGTGGTATATTAGAAGTGTTTTCTTGTATTTTTAAAATTAAGTGTTCTGCAGGACATGCCTAAGAGAACATGTAGGGCTGTACAATACAGGTGCCTATTATTTTAATAGCATGAAGCTTTGCCCTCCTTAGATGCACTGTAAAATGCCACATGGTGTTCAAATTTTAGGAGCTTGAAGGTATGATTTCCTACCGCTTCTTTGAGGGTATGCTAAATAGGGGTGCAGCTTAAGCTGGCTCCAACCTGTTAGCTGTTAAATGTGTGGGTGCCTTAATTTTGAAGTATGTTGAGCTTATTTTTTTTCATTCCTTTATTGATGTCTGGACTGGTTGGTTCTCAACCATTTTGCAAGCAAACGCTAATCGTCTCTGCCCAAACTGTTCAGGAGCGCGCTCAGATAATTAACACTGCCATCTTGTTTTGACATAATCTGAGTATACTGTGCTTTGAAATGAGTTTCAGCACAGTGCATGCAGTCCAAGGAAGTTGTGGCTCTCGAATGAAGTGCTTTGTAATTGCCACCCAGAGTCTTGCCAGATTCATACTTTGAAGTGTATTCAGTCTCTGATTCTCCCATAGCTTGTTGGAGACCAGTTAAAATCTCAGTCCCTCTTCCAATAAATGAAATGCCTCTTACACTGTTACAAAAGCATTACACTGTTACAAAAGAAATGTCCTTTCAGTTACAGCAACTGTGATTTCATTTATGCTTTCCAGTTCAGGCCTCTGACCATATTAGCTGTCTCCAGTCTTTTCGATGCCCTTATTTCTCCCACGTTACTAAATCTGAGCACCTTGCTGTTTTTTATGTATAAGGAAGAATGGGTTTCCTGTTTTACAGGTGCTGAAATGAGACATACATAAAGTAATGAAATACACAGAAGATGCCTTCTAGCCTAAGCTAGAAGCCCTAGGTTAATACCTTATCTTCTGAGCCCCCTTTTCTTTTGTTCCCAAGACTCTTCTGGGTTGAGAGACAACTAAATGATTTTGCAGAATCGTACCTGGGCTGTAGTTACTCTGCAGTAAGGTTCTTCTTGATCTTCTTGTCTTGTGGACAGCTTGGGTGATCTGAAAGTGTCACAAATTACTGGAAAACTGTATGGGCATTACCTTGTTAGAGGGAGAAAGATGAGATTAGCATCTCCCCCTAGCACTGCAAAAGCCTGGTGAAAGAGGCCAGTGCAAGTTCCTTTTTTGTTGTTAAATTCTGTATCTTTGTTTTCTGCCTAAAGGAAGAAAATCTACTGAGGAAGAAGAGAGCCAGAAGCAAAAGATGCTGAAGGGGATGAAAAAACAGCTAAAACATATGTTGTCACAGCCACTGTTTAAAGTCCTTATGAAAACCAAGTACCCAACACAGTCTGGAAAACTACTTCTGCCTCAGACATCAGGGAGCATTTCAGAATCTGCTTTGGGTACTGTGTCCAAACAACAAGCCAAGAGGAAGAAATCAATAAAATTAAATTAGATAACTGAGCAAGATTGCTCAGTGTGACACAGTCAAGGACAGTCCTTATCAAGGCTATCAGTGCTTATGGAGGAACTCAACTAGAAGACACGTAGAATCAGATGTTGCCTGTTTCTTTCTCTGCAGGCACAAAGCAAAGTGTTGATTTAAAGTATTTTCACATGCAGTTAGTTACTGTTGAATCTTGCCTTGAGTCTTGTTTTCTTATGTCTTTTTCTTACCCACTCTATTAATAGGTGGTAGTTAGTTTTGAAATAGTTCTGTTTATTACTTCCTTTTACGAGATGGGTAAAAGTTACTGGGTAAAATTCACTGTGGGCATGTAATGATAAAACTTGATTTGAATTTTAATGTCTTTACAGGACAGGGGAAGGTAGACTGTGAGCCAGTGGTAATGGAAGGTATGGCTTTTACTGCAGTCAGTACAATGTGAAAGGCATCAAATACAGGTAGAGTTAACAGCAGGGCTACAATTCCCGTTATGAAAATCTCTCCCAGTTTTCTTTCTCCTCTGATAATATTTTTCTGTTCTCTGCTGGGTCTAACTCGCTTAGTCCTATGTTAAAGTTCTAGAATATGCAAAAGAAATCAAAGTGGCCATAGACCAGAACTGGCTTTGGGACACGTGTAGTGTTTTGAGGAATAAGTCTTGCTACTCAGTGTTTTATTATTTAATATTTGGAATTAAGTCTGTATTTCAAAACATGTTAAAACCATGACTTTTGCTTTAATGGAAAAGGTGATGATGATGATGCTTTTTAAAATATCGCTTTTTAAAGAGTACTTCCCGATAATTATGCTTTTAAATCATTTTAACCTGAACTGGGCAAATAATTTTTAAAGCTATTTTTAAAACTGTCAGAAAAAATATATTTGGATTTTTTTTTTTGTTTTGTTAAATGATATTTACTATAAAACCCAAAGCCTGTGTCTGTTTTTAATCATTCGAGATTTCTAAATTCCATATAGCTGATGCCATTTGCACCTAGCAGACAAAGAGAGGGGAAAAGGACCCAAAAGGTAAGACGTAGCAGTGATGTCTGTAGGAGTGGAAGCGTAGTGAACCTTCACGTGCAAGCTTTAGACTGGACTGAATTTTTGTGTCTCAAACAGTATAGAACCAGTGTCTCTGCTGTGGTAAGAGGCATTAGCTACTCAGCCAGTCAAAGAGAAATTTGTCTGTGGATTTGAGTGTCCCCTCCAACCACTTTCTGATTGTGAGAAGAGCAGAATCTTCAGTTTTTCACATATGTAAATAATTGAAAAAAACTCCTCCCCCATCTCTGGAGGGCTTTTGTTCTTGCTTTCTTGCATTACTGAAGAAGAGCTGTGGCAATTTAATCATAAGCATGCAGAATATATAAATTACATATGAAGCTTGCCTTGCAATGTACTATTTGTCTCATGCTCTTTGGAGTAGAGGGGGGAAGTTTTGGCGAGGAGAACATGGTAAGGTTTTGTTTCCTCACTCATGTGAGAAAATCACACATCTTTGGAGTTAATGTGACATCTGAATTTAAACCCAAGAATTTAAAGAAAGTTCCTTGTAAAGAACACTGAGAAAAAGGAACTGGGCAAAGGCAAACTGCCCACATTCCTGTACTGTGCCATTTTAATCACATTCTTGCATTATGGAAAGGAAACCAACATTAGTTTTGCATCCCTGGAGGGACTGAAGACTAGGTGGGCCTTTTCTGCATCTTGTGATGTGTTGCTGCTGACCGTTCATCAGCAGAATCAAAGATGAATCCTGACACAAAAGCTCTGCTCCCTTGTCTGAAATCTGCGTGAGATCAGAGAGTTTTGGCAACTTCTCGTTCCATGTGATCTTGAGGAGAACTGAACTGGGGCACTGAGCACATTGTTATTTGCTCACCATCACCGCTGTGAAGTTTTTCAGCTATTCTACTGTGTTTACTAGCCTAGTTCTCACATTCCCACCCTACAGGTGGGAATGGCCCTCAGCCCACTGTCTTGCTAAGGCTCCCCAAGATGGAGCATGACACTTCTGCCCTCCTCCTCGCCTTCTTCACGCTCGCCTGTGGCATACTCTGCTGCTAGTTTGCTCCTACAGCTCTCATGTGCTCAGCAGGAGCTCTCGGTGCTTTATGTAGTGATGCTGCACCCCCACAGGAGCTCAAGCTGAGCCTGGACCTAAAAATATCACGGTATCTTAAAAAGAATATTTGTCTAGCACTCTGAGTACTCTCTTGCGACTGCCTGCTTTGCCACCTTCTTGTGTCACCAAGATACCTCTTCTACCTGGAGGAAAAACCTTATACTTGCTTTACCTAATTTCAACAAATTATTCAATAGTAACTGGAAAATATTACCACTTAGCTGCCCTCCAAAGTGAACCAGGTTACTTCAGGAAGAGAGGAAGGCAAAAGAGAGTATTTTCTCTACCTCTGATGGTTTGCATGTGTACCACTGGTGCAAATTAGACAAATGAAGGGTTTTACATCAAGTACATATAGGCATAATTTAAATGGTTTCTGTAATGTTCTAGTGTCACAGCAGTTGCACTAAGGTCTCAAACAAGTAATCTTGTGTTTTGTGGCAGCTTATGTCTGCTAAAATGCCCGTTAATTAGAGGTCTAATTAAGTCTGTTTAGGCTGTCAGAGCAACCTCCAAGTAGATTACTCTGCTGAATTCACGCTTTTATTATTGTTAGGGGCGAAGCTGATACCAAGCCACCAGTACTATGTAACAGAAAACTGAAACCCTAATAGCTTCTGAGCTTTCATTTTTGTTTTGTGAATATGTGGAGCCAGCTGACCTCAGCCTTAACACAGAGTTCCTGTCTGTCATATGACCATCTAGAGAGAGAAGAGTCCCTGTAGTTTTAAGATACTTGCTGAGAAAATGGTTTGGACAGAATCTTGCATATTGGAGAGAAAAGTTCCCTGATATTCCTTTACCCTTTTTCTTTCTCTCCTCCCCTGCATGTTGTTAAAACGTCAAGTTAGCAAAGCAGGAGCTTCAGTGCTGTCTTGCCATGTGCCATAGGCACACAGCTGGCCATGTGGCACGGAGCTGACCTGCACCTTACTGAGACAAGGCTGGTAGTGCATGCTCACTGCAGCTTGTGTACCCAGGTGCCTAAGGGGGAAAGAACACAGGAAAAGGATGTTTTCTGAACATCTCACCTCACCTGACACCAGGAGGGAGATCTGGTAGGAAACACTGTGCTTTCTTGGGTGCTTTGTCCTGTGCTAGCAGAGTGGGGGTTTTTTTGTTTTTTTTTTTTTATGTGCCTAAACGATTCCAGATTGTTTGATGAATGGCTTGGCCAAGGAAGGGGCTCAGAAGACCATGAGTTGAGTGACTGCTAACAGACTGATAATGTCTGATAAGCAGCAATATGTAAGTAATATCCAGTAGTTCTTGCAGAAGTAGGATATTGTCAGAGGTCATAGACTGGGGAGAAGGGAGGCACGGGACAGAAGGCCTATCCTATGAAATGGTCCTGATTCTGTCACCTTCCAGAGGTCCCTTCCACTGCCACTTGGGCAGATGTTGTCTGATGCTTTTCTGATCCATGTGAGATTTCCTATTCCAGTGCCTTCTTGTGAAAGGTACTTCAAGGCTTCAGTGTTTTCTCAAGTCAATCACAAGCTCCTCTTGGGGTTGGCCTCACAGAGTAGATAAGAAAGATAAAAACAACCTTTCACTTGTGAAGCAAATTCATTGGCCTGGGGAAGCAAGTGAACAGAACTACATGCTTGTTTGTCTTGTAGTTCAGCAGCTCTTGCTGTGAAGCTGGAAGAAATCGTAGCCTGTTTCCAGAGCAACCAACTTTAAATGGTACAAATTGACAAATTTCTGTAGGTGAAGACTGCAGTTACAGAACACAGACCAAATCCTGGGTTTGGAAACGAAAAAGGGCACTGCAAAACACACATGGGCTTTGGTACTACTGAGCTATTTGGAGATCTGGTGTTCTTTTATTATTAATGTAATTATATCAGTCTAAACATCAGTGTGGATATTTTTATAGGAGTCAAGTTTATTTTCCTTTCCTCGTAGAAATACCTACGCTCATGGGAAAACAGTATAAGCAATTTTAGTATTGCCAAGTGTTACAGATTGGCACATACCAGCCACAATGACAGGGTCCAAACCCAGCATCCTGCTGGTGAACATCAAGTCAGGTTTTCCAGTTCCACTTTCATTAGTTCTCTGGTTACAGCTCAAGCTCAGTGCCACTGAAAGGGATCTCTACCCCCCAGATCATGCCCCTCAATTATACCCTTATCACCCAGAACCCAATCCCCAAGTCTGGTTAGTCATCTCTTAATTTCTTATTGGTTTTCACTGTCACTAGGATAGCCTTCTTCTGAAGTTACCTTATTCTCTTGGAATTGTTTCCTTGGTCCATCTTTGTTTTGCTTGCATCTGATTCTGGTTGTTCTGTGTCAGCAGCATTAGTATTATCAAAAAGTTTAGTCTCAGTCAGCTCTTGGGACCTAAGGTTTCAGGTACTTTAGCTACTAGCACTAAGCTGCTAATGCTAAATGAGACTGTTCAGAGAGAGTAATAGTTAATCAAATTTCTTCTGTAACACAGGAGCATATTCCTATTAGATTTCTGTACCACTATTGGCAATAACAGTGCTGTGAGGCACAAGGTGTAAGATACAGTCATTTCAAACCGTTTCTTGTAGTGTTACATCTAAGCCAGCAAGTGACATCATTTCCACCCTCTCTGATTTCTGAGATGACCTCACAGTGTGGTTTTCTTCGCGAGTTAACAAACCTGTGAGAATCAAATTTGCTGAAATATTTCTCACTATTTTTCTTCCTTGCTTTTCCTAGTTTATTCTTGCACATATATACACATATAAATATGATTGGAAAGTATGTTTCCTTCATCATGAAAGTTTTCAAAAGTCTATTTTCATAGAATGATAGAATGGTAGGGTTGGAAGGGACCTTTAGAGATCATCTAGTCCAACCCCCCTGCAGAAGCAGGTTTACCTAGATGACGTTGCACAGGAACATGTCCAGGCAGGTCTTGAAGACCTGCAAGGATGGAGACTCCACACCCTCCCTGGGCAGTCTGTGCCAGGACTCCCTCACCTGAACAGTGAAATAGGTTTTTTCTTATGTTTAAATGGAACTTTTTGTGTTCCAACTTAATCTCCTTACCCCTTGTCCTGTTTTCTAATACATCGTTCAATTATATTTGTGTCTACACACACACACAATTAGCTTTTAGCTAATGCAACTACATGTGGTTACATAAGAACAAAGTACTGTCATTCACTCCCCTCCCAGCAGCTGTTTGTCTCATCCATTAGAGAAATTAAATGTATATTTACCAAAATTAAATGTGAACTGGAAAAAATGTTATCACACATTTTAAAGGAAACAAGGAAATCTCAGTGTCCAATCTCAACTAAATCTCAGTCAAAAAGTGCACTTTCCATTAAGTCTTGAAACAGGATACCTTATACTGACTTTCTTCTTCCTATTACCCACCCAAGGACAGCAATGACATTGTTTTATTAGCAAAAAAAGGCAAAGAAGGGAATCAAGACCTGGCATTTGAAGCCTAAAAGCGAGGACAGCTTTTCCAAGTTGAAAATCCATGTGTTTTTTCCTTCTCTTTAAATATGGTCAATGACAGCACAAAACGATGCAACCTGATTTAGGTGAATCTGCTTGTGCAGGGGGGTTGGACTAGATGATCTCTAAAGGTCCATTGCAACCCCTACCATTCTGTGATTCTATGACTTAGAAACATTTACCAGGAACTGTTTTATTAGAAAAGGATACCATCATTCATCCCAGCACTTTTCTGTGCACAAGTCTGGGTGTTATGAATAGGGCAGCTTTCTGCTTGCAGTGGAGAAAATAGTTGAGTTTTCCGTTATATTTCATTATACTGCACCTGCCTTATTATTGCAAAAGAATCAAATAACAGACCAAAAACCTAGACTGGGAAATCTGCTTCTTGGAAGCAGTCTGACTGAGAAAGGTTTATCTACTGTATGTCAGTGGAAGATTGGGGTTTTTATTCCTGCATTTTAATCAAAACATTCTTCATATACAGAGGGTGAAACCAGAATTCAGAATTACAGCCTTCCAGAGCTGGAGTATGGCGCAAGAGCAAACAGCTGTGAGACACTGCTTGGCAAACAACGCCAAAAATAAGCATTCCTGCTATTTAGCCTGCTTATATTTATGAGTATTTTATATACTCTGAAAATCAAGTCAGGCCCTTGAATATATGGCATCATTTCCCCAAACAGAGGACTAACATACAGGCACACAAAGGCAGGTAAATGTGCTTTGCTCTAGCAAACAGCCAAAGTGGAGGAGTTAGGGAGGAGAGAGTTTAAGGAAAAAATAGTTCTCTGACCTTGCAATTGCTAGAACTACTTGTTTTCCCTCTCAGCTTTGTTTATAAGCTATTGACTTAACTTTTCAGATGAATTAATGTGAAAAGTAAACAGTCATTTAGAAAAATTGATTGAATACCTTGGGGAGTGTGGGACTGGATTAGAATGACAGTTTTACAAGTGGTGCTTGCCAATTCCTGACAGCTTTCATTAGTTGGTGATCCAATAGTACTACTATAGCCAGAACTGCCAGGTGCAGACCAGGCTCCTGTGTGCTGGTTGCTCAACAAATACTGAACAAAAGATTGGCCAAGTCCTGTAAGCCTGAGCCCACTTGGGCATGAAATCGTTTGTCATGGTAAAATCCTGGGAGTTCAGGCAGGCTGTGTTGTGGCTGGGGGATAGACAAGCTTCTTTCCCAATTAAAACATCAAATGATTCTGGCTTTATCTGGTGAACAGTGGAAATCAGACACTGTGTTTGTGTTCAATAGTTCAAAAACCTTTCTTGGGTTCTGGAAAGAAACCTTCGAAAGACAGATGCTGTTGTGAGAGGTAAACAGGTCTTCTCTCTGCTTTAGCCATTGGCCTTATCCATCCTGCAAATCTCATAGTACATTTTTCCCTGGGCAGCACTGAATTTTAAGTAAACAAATTCATTATGTTATGAAGTGCACAGCACATGGCAGCAGCAGGTACATTGAAGGATAAGCTGGTAGAGTGATTAACTGCAATATTAGTTTCATGCAGAGGTCTCTTACAAGAGATGCTGTTTTGTCCTATGTACGAAACTTAACCAGAGTGATGTTGCCGCACAGGAAGTGGTTATTCTCCTTGTATAATCCTACCTGCTCCTTGCAAGAGGGAAATTAAATACAGTAAGATAAAAGGAAGAGCCTTGCAGTTCTGCTTCAGTATCTTACACCTCAAAGTTGCTCACCACTGGCTGTAGTTACCACCCCATCTCTGCCCCTCTTCTCTAGGCATTATTACAATAATAGAGCATGAGTTGATTCTCTGTCTCTTGTTGGTTCTTACTATGGCTGAATATAAATCCCTATCAATCCCTTGCAGCTTTCCCCATATTTATTTATTCAGCTACTGCACCATAACCAACTCTGGCCAGGTGTAGTTGCACTGCAGTGATCAAGAAGATATGCTCCTAAAAGATGATAAATACTTGTAGTAACTATAGTAACTACATTCCTGCTAATTCTTGTTGTGAAAAATGAAGCAAACATCCGAGTTGTTAAAATGTCTCTCGTTAAAATGATTCTTTTTCAAAAAGATTCACAATAGGATAGTGCTGTTTGAATTTAAGCCACTAAAGCAAGGGGATTCCTAGTCTGAATGAGATATATATTTCCCTTCAAGTGTCTTCCTCCTCCAAGCAAAATCCTTTTCACCTGCCTGTCAGCTCTCTCTGGACAGAGCCTTTTCAAAAGCCCTTTTACCAAGCACACTAAGGGAAACTATGAGAGGCCCAAAGCTTGGCCTTTCTTCCTGTTAATCCAGCATTAATGCAATAGTGTTTATGTTGCTGAAACCTGCCTCATTTCATCCTCTATGCAACCAATGTACCTTCCTGTGAGTGGTGCAAGATGCCAACAGCTGCTCCTGTCACCCTCTTGCTGGGGGAAGACTTGAACCAAAATACTGACAGAAAAAGGGAGAGGAGAGTCTTCCCATGGACAGTCAGGTTTTTTTCAACTCCACATTGTGCTCCACTGGACACAGCTGTAGTATAAATAGGAAAGTTTTGCAGAGTCTTGCTGATTTCTCAAGAGTATTATCTTTGCCTCACATTTTGTCCCATTTTCTGCAACTGTTTGTTGCTCCTTGTCTTTTTTTTTCTACAGGAAACAGTATATGGTCAAGCAGCCAAACTATCTGGCTCTTTGTAAACCAGAGCTGCAGCCCCCAGGCATGCTGCAGCATCACTGGAGGCATGTCAGGCAGAGACCTTATCTCCAGCACCTGTGCTGCACCTACCCACTGCCTTACAGACTGTTCAGCTACTCCATCCCTAACCAGTAGCCTGGCCATGCTGACTGGTGGGGTTTTTTCCAGCCATGCTAAAAGCATCACATGGCATTAGAGATGTTTCAGGCTGCCACATGTAGCTGCTTTGATACGCTTTTTAGGTTCCTATCCAAACGTCAGTACTGCTTGTAGGAGTTTCATGTAGCAAGGGGCTATCCTGTTCTGCATGCGAGGCACAGCCATGGGCAGTTTGTCCAGGCCACTGTCCTTTTGCAAGAGGCACAGACCCTGTATTTCTGAGTGTACTGAACCTCTGCAAACATCAGGGGAAGGCTTCTATGTAAACCTTAAGCCATTTTGTGTCTTCTGAAGCCCTACACATCAGATCAAATGCTATAATATTTTTATTGAAAACAATTAAACTCTAGTGTCTTGCTTGAACAGCTATAGTAAAATTCAGGCTCATGAGAACTGGTGGGTTTGAGGTGATTACTTAGAGTGAGTTTTGAGATTTTTCCCTTTGTGTTATGGAGTACAATGACTTTTTAGATTAAAACACAGGTGACAAAATTCTCTGCTACAGCAGGAGTCATCATGAGCAAGGATGCCTTTTTCCCCTTTGCTCTTTTCTGGTCACATGTGTTTTTGACGCTTTATATTGAAGATGCTCAGTTTGCTGCATAAATGAGAGCAAGGGTTCTGCAGGCTCTGATAAGTAGAGGCCATCTTGCTGTTGCAGACCCATCTGAATAGAGGCTTACAAAAGCTGTAATTAAGTAAGGGCTTATTAATTAGAGAAAAGGCAAAGATAGCATAGCATTTCATACTTGATTTACCTCCAGAAGAATAACTCAGATGTCCATTTTGATGTATCTATGTGCATTCTCTACAGAGGAACACACTTAAAATACACTGAGGAAGTTTTTAAACGCCTTCTGAATTGAATAGTTGCCAGAGGGCAAAACTGCAGCACTTTCTTTTCCAGAGGTAAAAGGAAAAAGAAATGGCAAGGAAGAGTAACTTGGCTGTGTTCGTCTCTCCCCGGTGTTTAGTGACTCGGCGGCTGCATGCTTATGGAGGCAACAGAGTTGGTGCCTCTTCTGTCTCAGGTGTATCTTTACCCTGCTAAAGCAGCTGTCAGCAATTACCCAACTACGTTCCGGAATGCGTGTATCACAAGGGCGGGCGGCTCCGAGGGGGACATTTCGGCAGTGAGGCAGAGCAGACGCTAGATGGCACGGGCGCACCGGCCAAGCGCGACGGAGGGCGCAAAGGAGTCCGCGCTGCGCTGCGCTGCGCTGAGCCGAGCCGCGAGGGGCCTCGGGCGGCCTCCCTTCCCCAGGCCGAATGTGGGCCTCTGGAGCAAGTGTAGCTGTGATTGCATTGTGTGGGATAGCATTTTCCTTTCATCAAGGAAAAGGAACCAAGCGTCTTGAGAAAACAGTCTCTGGCGGTTGGAAGAAGGAGTTAATGCTCAGGCCATAGTAACAGTGTGCAGGTTGGGATGACCATAAATCAATTGCTTCACTGTGTGAACCCGACTGCTCTGTGTCCTTCAAGAGGGACTAGAGACTGATAACGAGGGAGGACCTGACATCGTGGGTTGCAGCAATAGACTAGTTTCTATTTCTGACAGCAGTCAAAAGCAGTTGCTGGGAAGGAATATCAGAAAAAAGAAAAAACCCAACTGTGGACAGGCAGATACAGAATAATCAGTCCACCACGGAGGTCTTGTGCTGACCTCAGAAGTTAGAGGTTAGAGTAACATGTGCTAAAAACATTGAAACACAATGTTCTTAGCATCTAGTGTACTTCACGAAAGACTGATTTTTATCCTGTTCTCTTCCCATTCTTTTCCTTCTTTTTCCCTTGTCGATGGAGAATTTGTTTTGGTGGAAGATATGGCTGTTTGATGTGGAACATGGTATGTGGTTGGAAAAATCTGTCTTGAACATGATGATCTTGCTTCATGTATACAAACTTCTTTTAAGCAGATAGTTTTGGAAATAGATACAGCTTCATCAGCTTGCTATCCCAACATTTGATGTCTTTTTATTAGTGTAAAATTAAACCACAGTGTTCTTGCTGCCTTTTCTATTAAGTAATTAAATTGATAGATTGTATTCAAAATCCTATTTGGTATCCTAATATTCTTGATGGATTTTTATATTCATGTAACAAAATCAGTCTTGCTTAAAAAATATAAAACTTCAAATGTTTGACCCTATTGCTCTAATATTGACTGAGCTTCAGATTAAGTTTCAACAGTATGAAACAAGATTGAATTGCTTAGTTTGAGGAAAGTCTGTCTTGGATCTTGGTCTTGATACTCTGCTTATTATTGTATTCCTTTGATGTTTCTCCAGGGCAAGGTCCCTGTATGAAGCACTATGTGTGCAGGTAGTAAAGCAGAGCCAATAGGAAATTTTTGGATTTAAAAAAAAATCGTGATTGTGATCAGAATTGGGTAGGAATCAACATTTTTCTGAATTTCCAGCAAACTAAAATTTCCACAGTCTGTGGCGTGGCTGTCTACAAGTGATACACATGGAGTTCCACTGCTGACAGCATCTGTCAGTGCCCAAGCAGCTGCAGGAGGTTCCCCAAATCCTCAGGCTGGGGCAGACCTGCTGGCACCATGGGGTCCATCAGTCCCAGGGTGGGTGTCAGGAGCTGCACCTGTGACCTTTCAAACTACCTCAGTTTCAGGAAAAAATTATGAAGTAGAACTTTACCTCTATTACTAATAAACACATTATTTTGTTCTACCTTAATTTGGCTGATCTGAGGTTAACTGCTGTTCCTGTCCAGGCCTTCTAGTCCTTTAGGGATAAAGTCCTTAGAACCATTGTATTTGCTGTTCTCCATGTCTCACTGCTATTCTCCAGGATACTGGAAAGGCACATCTCCATCCAGCTATTCCAGGCACCTCAGAAGCTGGTAATGCCACCACCTCTATGTAGGGATCCTCTTCTTGCTGCCAATTTTACTGAGGAGGGCAGGCTGCTGAGCTGGTGGTGTGAACTTACAGTTACTAGCAGTCTGGTTACTGTAAGTGTCAACTGAGAAAGTTCTGCAGCTTTTTCTTTTCAGGAGAGAGTAAGAAAAATAAAACCCGAGGGAAAAAACCCAAGCCAAACCAACCCCCAAGTAATGCACAATGCAATTTCTCACCACCTGCTGACTGATGCCCAAGCAGTGTTTCCCCCTCTCTGCCAACTACCTTGTTTATAAGTTAAGCATGACATCCTAAGGTATGGAATAGCCCTTCAGCTAGTTGAGGGTCAGCTATCCTGGCCATACTCCCTCCTTGTGCACACCCAGCCCACTTGCTTATGGGGCAGGATGATAAGCAGAAAAGGCCTTGATGCTGTGCAAGCACTTCTCAGCAATAACCAAAACATCCCTGTGTTATGAACACTGTTTTTAGCACAAACCCAAAACACAACCCTGTATCAACTACTAGGAAGAAAATTATCTCTATCCTAGCTGAAACCAGGAAATCCATGTTGAAGTATGGATACTATGATTTAAGAAGCATTTTATAAGTAATGTGCCTGCTTTGTGTTTTTGTACTATGCATTTTTATGCCAATGTATTTCAAGTCATCAGTATATCCTAAACTAAACCTTGCAAGCCATTGTTCTTAGGGAAGAGAAGAACGTGTAGAATCATAGAATGGCTTCAGCTGAAAGAGACCTTTAAGATCGAGTCCAGTCTTTGTCCCAGCCCTATCAACCACTAGACCATTCTCCTAAGTGCAACATCCACCTGTCTCTTACCTCCAGGGATGGTGGCAAAGAGACAGTTCAAAACATTCATCCAGTTTTAACCTTACTGGAATGGCATTGATGCCTGATTTGATTGAAGTGTTAAAGCCAGCATTCAAATAGTGGTTTCTTAATAAGATCCTTAAACACTTCTCTGATTCAGAATGTATTGATTTCTGTGTATCAACTTGGAACATAGCTACTGCTTAGTGTAAAACATAGTTAATTCTGGAAAAAAGCCTTAACAGCAGTGGTGTGGAAGAGAACTCACACAACATTAACATGAGCTTTCTACAAATACCCTTGTTATCTTCCTGAGGCCCACCCTGAAAATGAATGGCTTTACCAGAGCCCAGAAAAGTCTGACTCTTAACTTGCATCTTTCCACATCTTAAAGCAGTCTGGTGATTCCAGGCCTGCCAGCTTCTGCCAGTAATCCTTTACAGGAGAAACAGACCCTTACTGTAGAAAGCAGAAATGGAGTGGTTGCTTGTACAGTGCTGGTTTGGGGAAAGATCAAAATGTGGCGTAATCAGTCAGATAAATTGAGCTGCCCAAGCATTGGTTACTGCTTTCTTACATCACCTGAAATGTAAGATGCTGGGCAAGACCCCTTCTGAGTTCCTCACATAACTCTTTGTTCCCTGTAGAGAGGCCAGTCACAAGTTCAAGATTCGGATGGTCCTGCTCTCCCCATCTCTGTCTCTTTCCTCCCACTTGCCAACCAACCAACCAAAAGCTTCAGGAGGATCACATTTACTTTCTCTCTACAGATTTTGACTGTCTGCTAAATGAAAACTATGGCTCTAAATTGACTGTAACCAAGCATAAATTAGGTAGTGGGTCTTCTTTTCAGTTGTGCTGAATCTCCATTGATTTGCTCCAGTGGCAAACTTGCCTGCTGTATGTCATTTCTGGTCTCCCACTCAGGAATGCCCAGTGGGAAGCAGAGGGCTGGGAATCATTCCTTCTCAGTATAGATGAGCTGGACTAGGATCAGTCCATGCATCGGGCAATGATAAGCAGCTAAAAGCAGAAGTCTCCACAGGAGCTGCAAGAAGGTGGCACAGAAGGATTAGCAGTGCCCTGCAGTTGCTACTGCCCTGCACCTGTGCTTGGCACCAGTGCAATTTGGTTGCATTTTACACACAGCACAAGCTAAACAAAGGTGAAAAAAGGAGGAATGAGACTTTTTTTATATTTTTGTCTATGTAATTGTCAGGGGTTTTGATTTATGTCAGGGGATCCAAGTCCAGAGTGGACACCATTCTGTCCTCATAAGCCCTATGGTGGAAACAAAAGACCGCAGCAACTCCAAACCTTATGTTTCCTTACAGAAAAGGGACACGGGGTGGCCTGAAGAAAATAATAGATAAACAAAAATTATATGCACCACTTTATAGTTTTAGTTGAAAACCTTTGAAGCATTTAGATAGGAGAAGGAAATTGCTGCTGAAATGGAAATATGTACTGCAGTGGAAAATTCTGAGTTAATTTCCAAAACCATGAAAGACTGCAGTCAAAGCAGGAACCTTAATGTCTCTTATAAGTTGCACTTTGCATTTGCAGCTGTCATTCTCATCTTAAGACTGGGATCCTGAGATGACCTCTCAGCCTTGGGAGGCCCTGGCCTCATGCTGTGTGGGGAGAGGGGGCAATCCTGGCCTCCAGGAAAGCTGAAGGATACAGGGAGCAAAGTACAACTCTAGTCTAAAGACCCTATGACTTTCATTTTTCAACTATTTATGTATCTGTTGCAGTATCTCGAAGGCAGGCACATTTTCTATCAAAATGCAACTTTTTTGAAAGTCTTATTTTCATCAGAAGCAGTTGCAGTGTTATTAGTAGTGGTTCTTTTAATGAAATTCACTCCAGGGCTGATGAAACTGATGCTTTGTACTTTTACCTGCACGAATGTGGCTTTATCCGCAGTGCTAAGCATGGGCGGTGAGGCCCGTGCAGCAGTCTTGGGCAGGGATGCTCAGAGAAAAGGAAAGGTGTTGGGCAGTGGCAACCCGAATGAGTAGGATGCACTCAGACACCTCTAAATCCTGCATTCTAAGTCCCACTGAAAGTGATCACATAAGATACTCATGATACTTACTACACATGATAAATGAAACCTTGCAGAGCTCTGTGGTGCTGGTTGTCCCTTCCATCAGCACAGTAGTCTGCCCCTCAGCTGGAAGATGTACTGGGGTCATGTTTTCCCATGCATTAACTGTTCTTCCATCATTTCTCCTAGCCCATCAGCAACAAAACCAGTTGCCTTAGGCCTTTAAATACTTTCTTACTTGCTTCTTTATCTTATCATACAGCTTAGTTTGCTGTTGATTGTTCTGATTTGTCTTGGGTTGGTTGTACGGTAGTTTGTCATAAAGGGGATGTCTCTTAAAGGTTTTTAAGCTGTGAAATGGGCTTTGATAATTCCTATTATCAAACCGTATCATCTTCCAAATATTACTGAACTGAGCCTTTAACACCAAAGGAAAACTTTGGAACACAGGTGGGGTGGTTTTGGTGATTTTGTTTTGAGTTTTTTAATATTTATACAGCCCACAGAGGTACTGGTTCATTCTGGGTCTTTAACTATACAACGTCACTCTAAGTAATAACTATAGTATCAGAAAATCATTTAAAAATCTGAAATGTGGAACTTGGCAGAACTTGGGGTGAACTGCCACATTACACTTTTCTGAAAGAAAAAGCAATTGTTGCTCACTTGCGATGGACTGACTGGATATGGGCTGTCATACAAGCTTAAGAAAACCCATTTTTCTAATCTGAGTGATCAGAGGCAATTTTCATATAAAACATCATCTAGGGCAATCTAGTGAGCAGCCTGGTCCTATCCAGCTCACTATCCCCTGCTTTGAGTGACAAGCTATCACTGCTTCACCCTCACTGGAACACATGGGGGGAACCAGAGATAAGCCTCTCACCAACAAGTGCCTGCCCAGGTATTTGCCACCATGAGTTCTCGTCTCCATGTGACTTCCATGGACAGACACATTGATATGAAGGTGGTGTTATGATCTTTTGGGCAATGGTATTATTATGTTATTCTCTGCTAGTGGCTTTTCAGATTGAGAGGCTTTTCAAATGCATGTGAAAATACAGTGTCTCCTTTGAGAGGAATGCACAGCTGGGAACTGAGAAATGCAGGTCCTCAGTGTCCCAGCTCAGCTATGTAGCACTATTTAGCAGAAAAAAGGCCCCTGAAGTGGCACCCAATCCCAGAGCTCAAAACCGCCATGCTCACTGTAAAGCATTACCTAAGGTTTGCTGCTAGGGACATTATGGAAAGAGTTTGTGTGATCCCCCACCTTCCTGTAGTTTGAGCAGTGGATTTGGGATCAGAGGGAGGTGGTGTTTTCCACGGGCACACATCCCTACGTGCAGCCTGTCTCAGAACAGAGCAGCAATCACTGATTTATTTAAAGTGCTGCAGCACAGGGACACAGTGTTTATCTCTTATCAATGCCACAGTGATAAGAAATTAATCTGAGGCTCATTCCCTGTCCTTATTTTGAGAGGTCCAAATTACATCTCATGGCTTTGCCAGGGCAAGAGCGAGATGGAGGCAGTGCTAAGACACACTGCAGCAGCTGCTCGCGGGGGGGGGAGCTTGTGAGTCACAAGGTGAGAAGGGAGCGCAATCTGCAGCACAGTCGGGGGACATTTTGCAGAGCACATGTGAATGTGAACTCCTGGGCTCTGGGCCCAGCTCCATGCCTGTCAGCTGAGGCACCAGTGCTAGCTCTTACCACTGCTTGCCTACCTGTCTTAAAGATTAGCATGCCTGGCACCAGTACCACTCCTTGTTGTTTCTGGCAATGAGCATGGGGTATGAACAGTACTCAGCTGTTGTCTCATAGGGCTTTTACCAGCTGAATAATTCTTGATGACTCAATGAGGGCTGGTCTTGAGAAATTATTTAATTCCAGAGCTATTAAAACTGATGCTCCCTTTGGACTGAGACAAAAGACAAGGAGTTTGAGGCTAGATGTGAAAGAACTTGATGCTGCCTGCATTGAGTGTCTCTAGCTTCATCAGCTGGTGAGTCAGTTAGGAGTGTCTAATTCAGTGACTCTTGAGAAACAAAACTTCAGCAGCAACTCTTCTTTTTAGACTGATGTGAGGGAACAGTCAAAGGCTTGGTTCATTGCAGCCTGGTGTAAATGCTGCAAGTGTCAAATGCTTCCTTTCCATGTTGGTAGTGTTTTCCAGCAAACTTGCTCTAGGATAGAGATTGGCAGCCTGCAGGACAGCTGTGAATGAAACGTGTTGTTAGGACACTGGAAATCTTGGGCAAGATGTTCACCAGGCAAAAGTCAATAGAGCCCCTGTGTTTCACGGGTAATGACTCACTTCTCACATAGTGGCAGACCCTGTGGTAACTCAGTGCAGCATGCATGTTACTGACCAGAGCCAAAGCATCACCATTGTATCACAGGATCTACCATGCTGGATTTGCATCCTGCCCTTGTGTGCCCTTGTGTGCCATTCCTGCCCACATCATCTGGCCCTCTGCTGCTGATGCCCTCCTCTACCTCTTAAATCCCCTGAGCCAAGGAGAACCCTCAGGGCTGGTTTACCATCAGGGAAGGAATTTAGGAAGAGGATGAGTGAAGGAGAATTGCACCCACTGACCTCTTTTGGCTACTGATGCCGTCAAAGCTGCAGGGTAGTCAGCCCGTGAATAATGGACTGGGGAGGGGGCTGTGTGCCCTGTGGGCAGCAGGGTGAGGGCTGGACTCAGAGCAGTCTTGTTTGACTTCAGCTTCAGGGGAGATTTTGAGAGACTAGTATAAACTCCAAATGCCTCTGCACCCCACTAGCTTCATGCTGAAAAGGCTCTGAAGTATTACGGTATGGTTTTGGCACTGCATACTTTCCTCTTTTTGTAACCTGTTCTTTCTCCCAGAGAAGAAGCAACTAAAATGAGCAGTTCCACACTAAAAGTGGATGCCCTGAATCAGAGTGCACTAAAATATACATTGATCCCACTCAGCCCTGGCACAATCAGTGTGAAGTCAATGTTTTTTATTACCAGTGTGTTTCCATTATTCCATCTGTTACTTCTGTTGTTACCAGGCTCGGATGTGTAGGGAAAACAAACGAAAAGGAGCATTAGAAGAAGAAAGCGTTAAGGAAAACCAGCTAACCTGATGCTGAGGTTCACAATTTTGATCTGTTGAAGCAACAGTACATTAAAACATGGCATGTGGATACTTTCTACATTTTCCCACCACATTATATTATTCCATCACTGCCCACTGGTACCTTGTTCTGAGCCATAGCATCATGCACTGAGGCTGATCTCGAAAACTACACTGCAGCTTTACAGATTCATCAGGCTGTGACACTCAGTGTATGACATAATTTGTTTCAGAAGTGAATCCTGGTGATGAAAAGGAGAGGATGTCTCTGTAGGAAATCATTAATTGCCTTAAATCCTGTCGTAACCTACAGGATTTGAGTCTACATAGAATCATAGAATGGTAGGGGTTGGAAAGGACCTTTAGAGATCATCTAGTCCAACCCCCCTGCAGAAGCAGGTCAACCTCGATCAGGTCACACAGGAACATGTCCAGGCAGGTCTTGAAGACCTGCAAGGATGGAGACTCCACACCCTCCCTGGGCAGCCTGTGCCAGGACTCCCTCACCTGAACAGTGAAATAGGTTTTTTTCTTATGTTTAAATGGAACTTTTTGTGTTCCAGCTTCATCCCATTACCCCTTGTCCTGTTGCTACCATAGCAAAAAAGGATGTCCCAACCTCCTGACATACTTGTAAATATTAATGAGATCTCCCCAGAGATCTAAACAGCCCCAGTTCCTGCAACCTTTCCTCATATGAAAGATGTTCCAGTCCCTTGACTATCTTGGTGACCCTGTGCTGGACTCTACAGAACTTCTGTGTCCCTCTTGAGCTGGGACACCCAAAACTGGACACAGGACTCCAGATGAGGCCTCACCAGGGCAGAGTAGTGGAGGGCAGTAGCTGTGCTCTTCTCAACCTGTGCCCTCACCATAGTCTCACTGTGGGACTGTGCTGCCCCTTGCAGACACATACTGTAGCCAGGAGTGCAGGCACAGTGGGTGAGAAAAAATGAAGAAAGGAGTGTGTTTCTGTAGCCCACTAACTGGTCTTAGACAGTATTGGGATTATTTATTGTTATTAACACGTCCTACCTTCCTGCCCTCACTATAAAATGAATGTAGATGTAGGTCGAGTAGGTCCACGAACTGGGTTTTGAGACCATAACTGGTCTCAAACTGAGACCGAAGCGATTTCCTCCTTCCTCTTTATTTTTCCAAGGTAAAATAATTTGTCTGGTGTCAGTAGGGCCAGGCTTTCAACTGAAGATTGAGAGAGCCAAGGCAAGGTTCAGGGTCAGACCCAAAGCTGTAACAGCTTGGGAACTGTCTTTGAATGCTATTCTTGGCCCTTTCCCTGACTCCTCCTCTGACCAAGCGCTTCTCTGTGTCTCTGTTATCTCCTCGTTAAGACAGGATTATTGTGCTAAAGCACTTTAATACAGGACTCTGGGAGAGGCTGAACAAAGTCCCTGAAATACAGTTGGAAAAACCATTGCAGTTCTCATTTTCTAGAAATGCCCATATATAGCTAAATTTTGGCAGTCTCCAAGTGGACTTATTTATCCTACCAGATGCTAGGATAGGTGCTCTGTGGCTTTTTCCAATAATACTCTGCTCTTCAGGTTTACATTCCCAGGGGTTGAATACTGAGAAGATCAGCTTTGAAGAACATGTTATGACATATCTTGGCTAAGAAGTACAAGTCTCCCTACCCTGGCTTTATGTCCTGTCAGTTGTCAGATCAGCTAAAAGGAGCCTAATCCACTGCTGTTACCATTACAGACTGGCAGCAAGATGAGACTAGCAATGCTTTCTGCAATGCACATACCACACAGGCATAGGTCCATGGACTGGTGATGAGATATAGCTGGTTTTAGTGCCTCACCCCCCAGTATTTCAGTTTTTCAATATCACAGAATCACAGAATGGTAGGGTTAGAAGGGACCAACCAGAGATCATCCAGTCCAACCCCCTGCTAAAGCAGGTTCACCATAATCAGCTCGCACAGGAACGTGTCCAGGTAGGTTTGAAAACCTCCAGAGAAGTAGAATCCACACCCTCCCTGTGCAGCCTGTGCCAAGGCTCCATCACCTTCATAGGAAAGAAGTTTCTCCTCATGTTCAAGTGGATACTCAGTGGTTGGGCTGCCCAGGCACAGCCCAGGCCCAGAGGCCACCACTTGAGCCTCCTTGGGACCTGGCCAGGAGTGTCAGAACCAGGAAGGTGATCTGAAGAGACTGATTTCTCTTCCCAGTAAAGGCAAGGTTTCTTGATTTATCCCAGTTAAAATAATAAATAAGGATGGCTAATTTAACAAAAAATATCATGATCTTTTAACCATAGAAATCAGCTTGATTGGCAACATATAAATGTGGCTCAAAATTAGGCTTCAGCCACCATGTCCGTATATCACTGTGGCCTGGATTGCACTTGGCCCACCTTCAGGAGCTCACTTGATATCCATGAGAGATTTCCAACAGGGAGAGAATCCAGGCAGTGCAGTGGCCACTGACACTACTCATTTGACAGCAGGGATTTTTTTCTAGCCTGCTCAGATGAGAGAGACATATTTTATATTTGCAGTCAGCATTAACTGAGGAAATGTTCCCCTCTTCAGCTGTTATATGTGAGTCTGGACCCTAAGGATTTCTTGCAATAAGATGGCATTCAGCACCACAAAGAATTTGATTTTTAGATGGTGTGACTCTGTTGACCTAAATACTTCCCTATAAACTATAAACAACTTGGTTAATAACATCACAATTTTTATGGTATCATATTCCCATAGCAAGGCTTCAAAGTCATGCTGGCTTTTTTTGTAGCCATCTGATAGGATGACTGAATTCTTTATCAAGTTCTGGTTTGCAGCTGAGAAAGTCTTGTGCTTCCTATTGATAGCTCTCACCACGAGGTCCCCACTATATTCTAAATAATCGGTAGAATGGCACAAGGAAAATGGACCACAAAGTGGATATAAGTGCCACCTACCATCTTTCACATATACCTTATTATCCTTTCTTTGTGATAGCATTTGCCAAATCCTGGTGACGTACAGATATCTTCCTGCAGGATCTGTTATTCTGGCTGCCCATGGACCTCTGAGGAAGTGCCTACACCTTACAAAGACTGGAACCTCTGTATAACAGCCTAAACTCACTGCTGGGGAGCAGTAGGAATCCATTCAAGATGACTAGTTAGGAGCACGCATCTCATCACTCAGCTTGCTCCCCTCTACTGCACATGAAGGTCATCTCAACAGTCATGAAATCCAGAAGTAGAAACAAGGAGATCGTTGTGCTTGCTAGTTTTCAAGTATGTGTTTCACATTTTCAGGTTCTTTCCCTGCAACTTTGAAGAGGCTTGAAGCAGACTCCTTAGGAAAAAAAAAACCAACAAAGCATGACTCCTTCACCATCCCTGCCTGAACAGTGGAGCCTGCTGCTAAATCTGACAAGTCCAAAACATCAGCTAATCTGAGCTATGGGAAAATTATCTACAGTGCCTCTGCTGGTGGATGTCTGACAAAAGGTAATAACCCTTTTGACTTAGAGAATGTGGAAAAGTAAGAAAACAAGGTGGCTGAAGTTATTTCATTTCAATGTTTTGTCAGGGAAATGTTTTGGATTTCATGCCTCTAGTACCAAGGGCTTTAGGCATATAATCCCAGGGAATCTAATTTCTGGGAAACATGGTGATAAGGCTGGAAAGGAGGAAAAGTCTTCACCAAGGTGTTGCTCACCCAACAAGGGAATTAATCTGGTCTGAGACTTCACACCAATGAGTGAAAAGGTGTTTTTAAGAGAATCTGTTTGGTTTGGTTTTGGGTTTGGATTTTGTGTTTTTTTTTTTCCTGGGTTTTGTGTTTATTTTTAAAGTCTGCATAGAGACTTCTGTGTCCTTTAAACAGGCCATTCCTTCAAACAGACGACCTCATAGTGAAAGCACTTCTCGTGGCACAGGGTCTAAATGTTGCCAACAGATAAACTATTTATAGGCTTAACACCTGACTGGGTGATAAATAGCTCCTGTTGACAAACCTTCTGGTGCAGAGTTATCACTCCAGAATGAGAATGGACTGAAATCCCAAAGACATGGAATGCTTGAAAGAATGCAGGTACGATTTAAGATGCATTTAAGAAAGTTCACTTAGTGCATCTTCTGTAAGGTACATGTAAGGATAAGAGACCTTGGTAATGACAGACAGGTCCTTTACCTGTATGGAAACAAGACATCAGTGAATTTACTTAAAAAAAACCCAACTAAGTGTTTAAATACAACATTAAAACACAAATGGGTTTATCTACACCAGATGAGCCTTCTGTAAGCTAGATCTATGTTTAGCAGCCTCTATTGGATGTTGGCCCCCCTCATTCTAATAGAAATATTCCTTTGACCCCAATACGTTTATTATAAAAGCAAGAGAAAAAGTATCAAAGTTGTTGGACTGGCTTTCTTGTTTGGAAATGCTTACAGAGCACAGTTGACCTTAGGCATGTGTTGGGACAGGAAGATGGGGGTCAGGGAGCAGGACTGTGTTCATTTTATAGTGTAATAAATGTTTCAACAAATCACAACCTTCTTCATTGCCTTGCATGGGGCTACAGGGGTCATAACCAATTTGCTGAAAAAATTGAGCTATAAAACAGTCTGGAGCCTCTTCTCCTGCAACTCAAATCCTCTGATAAAGAAGTGGAGAAAAACAGACTGTGTCACTCACAAAGAGAAGAAGCAGAAGTTCAGAGCTGCCTCCCATCCATACTGCTCCCCTGCAAGCATGTGCTCTGGAGACATTTTAGGGCAAGATCAAGTGTTTCATGGAGAGACAGAAAGTGTGGTTAAAACCTAAGTCCTGGGGATGAGGATGTGTCTTTATGGTCTGAGGAAGATGCTAAGCAAGCACTTTTTTTTTTTTTTTTTTTTTTTGGCCAGGCAGCTTTATTCAGGTTGACTCTACCTGAGTGTTGTGTGGTTGTGTGGAGCCAGGAGCCCAACAGAGCTAAAAGCCAACTATGGAAATGGGAAACAAGGGGGTCAGAAGGCTCAGAATACTTATGGTTACTTTCAATTCAGTCTGTGCTTGCAACAATAGTGTGGTGGATTGGGTCAAGAAGCACTGCCCTCTTCTGCAGTCACAGCAGTTCTGCTGACTGTGGTAAAGCGTTGGAGGCTACAGGGCCAAGAGGTCCCTGTGCAAGAGACACACTTTAGACACCACCTTCAATAGCAGACAAGCTCAGCAAGGCAGAAGTGAAATACATACTTTATGAATCCTTTCATCGTTTTCATGTCCGCTTGGTCTAACTCTATTCCCAAGAAGACAATATTATCAATTAGTTGTTGTGGTGTTGCTAAGCTGCCCTATATAGTCCTGACTTCCTTCCCAAGCACAGTTGTATTCGTAAGTTGGAGATAGTACCTTGGGCTGGTATCAGCTGGAGAAGCATGTGCTGCTAGTTCCCAGTCACAGGGCTTGCATGGTCAAACTGGGCAGCAGTTATCAGAGAAAAAATCTGACTTCTTTGCCCTCTACCTGGGTCTTGATGGTACTGAGCAGGGGCACACAGTTTCAGCCCTGGGGAAGTGAGTCTGACCTGCTCCCCACTGTTCTGCCCTCAGTTGCCAGCTGCATGGCCAGCATGCTTCTCTGCATGGCTGATTGCTGCCCACTGCGTTTGTCAGACCACAGCTCAGGAGCAAAGGAGGGCAACAATAGTACAGTTACAGTAAAAGAGACAGCAGCTGCCTTAGAGTAACACTCAACTGTCAGGCAATTTGTCACTGATTTTCAGTAGGAAATTTTCAAATGCTTCATATACATAAGACGATTTTAGAAGAGTTAGTTCAAGCAGTGAGAATAAAGCATGTTGTTAAAGGGATCCTTTGGTGTCAAAGGAGCTTTTAATTGTGCTATGCCACATGAAGAGGATTTCCATTATGTTGGAGGAATGTATAAAAGCAACTATCCTTTGTGGGGGAAACCTGTCATTTCTGAGAGTTCAGACTCTCAATGGGCTCTTGAAATAACAGGAATGCCAATAATCATAACACTTAATAGCAGCAAGTATTAATGTCCTGTGGTACTAGCAATTAATGAGATCTGCTCCCAAATCCTGTGTGCAGTGTTAACAAAAGGCAGACTTGGATCAGACAAGTGGAGACAGGGAGAGCTGCGCAGAGCTGAGGAACCAAGAGCCTGTCTGGGATAAGGGGAACTTGGCTGGCTTAATACTACCCAGAGACTGTCCCAGATTGGAAATCAGTGCTTTCTATAAATAAAGCAAGGGCATAACAACAGGGAGAACGAAGAGCCAGTTAAGCTAAAGGATGGAGTTGGCAGCAAAACAAATAAAGGGCCATGAGTCAATTACAAGAAAGTTTATAATCAGAGGAGAGAGGTCTTGAACAATGTATCACTAGGTGTAATGGTCTTGAACAATGTATCACTGGTTCTAGAGCCATGTTGGACAGTCACCTTGCATGCTGTTATTGGAAGCTACAGCCTCTGGAAAGCCCTATAACGCTAGAGGTGCCTAAATTGCTGAGCACTATCCCATGGACATTGAGAAGCTCTGTACCTCCACACGCCCAGCACTGCTCAGGCTGAGTAGGTTTGTTGTTTTTCTCACATGGTTTGAGCCTCATCAGAAGTGGCTGATCCTCAGCTGATGTCCTGGGGCTTAAACATAGATGGCTCCTCATCATAGGATGGCAAAGAACTGTCAGGTGTGAGGTCTTAGCAACGTTCATCAAGAGCCATTATATTTTAAACATGACTAGGGAAGGGAGAGGCAGTGCTTCACTGCCGACATTTTTATGCAGCTGTTTTATTGACAGCCAGTCTAGATAGTGAGGGCTAATCTCACTGACTGCAGGAGGAACCTGAGCTCTTAAATCTCAGGTCTCTTTTGGCTGTAAATCAGGATTTGTGATGCCCAGCTCAGCAGTTCTTGCAGCATTTTGCTGTGTCTTGACCAGATTTCCTTGATCATTTATGTGTCTTGTTATATTTTGAATGAGAATTGTACATAATGTTTACTAACAAAAGCAGAGGACAAGACTTAAAGATGGAATAGCTCCATTTTAGTACCTTGCTCTTATTACCAATACTGTAGTATTGTGCTAATTTGTTTTAGTAAGTTAATATAATGGAGATACATGAAGTTGGATGAGACCATGTGCAGACAGGGGCAGCCCTGTGTTATACAGTCTCCTTTTGTGGCAGGGGAAAGCTTAGAATTTACCAGAGTCAGTTTCTCAAGCTCTGCTACCAGTTTATTTTTTTCCCCCTCTGTCATTTAATTCAACTCTGTGTACTTCTGCTTGGTAGTATGCTCATTTCCTCTTTACAACACTAGCACTAAAAGAAACTTACAGAACTTAAGAGCTTGATTCCTGTCCTGACATAAAATAAATGAAATGATGCATTTCAAGGACTTGGTAAACTTCCAGATCATCCAATGTCCTGGATAGAATTATTAGTTTCCAACAAATCAAGTCATGAATGATTGAAGTGTTCACAGTGGGAATGGAGCATGGGGGAAGATGCTTATGTAATAACTGTCCCCAGTATCATTACTGAACCTAACCCAAAGGATTTTTCAGCACAAGTCCAGACCTAATCTTCAGTCTATGTAGGCTGGAGCACTGACTCACAAGTCATGGTAAACAATGAAAGTCATTCTTGCCACTACATGTGGGATATGTGCTTGTGAGAAAGGGAGAGAGACAGTGAGCACTCTGCTCTCCCATGGAGAAAGACTATATTTTGCAGCTCTTCCCTTGCTCCAAGGGGCTATGCCTTCTGCTTGAACTTCCTAATGACTTCAACGTGTGTAAATCTGCAAACACTCCCCATGAACAGCCAGAAGAGAGTCACCAAGGGGTGAAGCAAAAGTAAACCCTGATGCCCTGGCTCTCCCTCCTAGCACAAAGTGAGAAGGATGCTCACATCCTGTGGTGCTTGGCAGCCAGCTCTACTCTCTGCTGGGGTGCAGCTTCCATTCTCACTTTCTTTTCTTGTCTCTTGACAACAAACTCTGCTGTGACACAATTGACTTCAACCTTTCTCTGTAGAAGCAGACTTCTGCACTGCTTTGCAGCATCTTGCTGGGGACCTACCAACAGAATTGGCTTTGCAAATCAGTAAATGCACACAGCAAATCACTTTACACTTGCATAAAGCAAAGCCAGAGTATGGTAACTCATTGTCCTAAAGCTGGCCAAAACCTCAAGTTCCACTCCTTCATCCTTGCAGTACAGGCATATACTTTATGTAATGACACCAAACCAGAACAGGAGTGTGATAGTTTTAAGGAGTTTCCATTTTGTCAAAATAAACCATGAGACTTCCTCAGGCCATGCTAGGGACTGTCATGAGCCAGGGTCTCCTCCTGCCGTGGCCCCCAAGAAGCATAAAGTAGGAAGACACTCTTCAGTCAGGGGTGCAGCTAAGCAGCAGCAAAGGGGACCGTGTTTCACTGGGCTTTACTTGCACCTTTATGGCCAGTGGTGGGCCTGTGCAGTCCTCAGAGTCTCTAATATCTGTACAGCTGGCTGGGTCAAGCTGGGAAATGTCCACACAGCTAAGCCTCACTCAGTGCTGTCTTTATGCTGATTTCAGTGCACATTAATTTAAATTCCTGGTAAGTTGTCACACACTATCTGATGTGAGACAAACTTGTTAGGTAGGAGTCTCACCTCCAGGAACATGTAACCTAATGTGAAGTTTTTAATGGAGCAGAAGGCACTCTGGTTATCTCTAGGCACTGCAAAGACCTGCCAAAGTTAGAAGATTAACCAACTCTGAAGCTAATGGACAAAAATAAACATCTGGAGAGGTCAGTGCAGCTCACCCAAGGTCTGCAATGCCCAAGGACATACCGCTTCTCTCTAGTGATTTGTGAGAGTGTAAAGTGAGACTATGGAGCATGCTCAGTGCCTACAGTTACATGGCACAAATCTGGGCAAAGGAACTGGGCAGGAGCCATTTGGAATCTACTGCATGCTTGGCTTCCTGCTCTCGTTACACCATCTTAGCTGTCGATACACCATACTATGGGAATTTTGTTGAAGAACCAAGTGCCATGTGTTCACTTCTCTAGGAGTCCAAATTGAGACACAAATTACAACATACAAACAGCTGAAAATACCCAGGGTGAGCTTGGATGACATATAGACTTGTCCACTGAGAGGGCAACAATTTATTTAAGAGTTTGCTCTGATTTGAGGAGAGAATGCTGTTCCCAGAGATTCTCTGCCATGCATATGAATAGGCAATGAGATTTGTCCAACCTCATGGGTGATGGAGACAGGATTAACACCTTTGTGCTTCTCTTCCCTAGGAAAATACACAACAGTTGATCAATTCAGCCAAATTCACCCAAATAATGAATTTCTTACTTGATGTTCACTTCTGTGTACATAATGAAATGGCCTGTGGCATCGGCAGGCATTTTGCCCTTAGAAAAGAATCTTCAGCTGACATTCCCTGTGTAAAGCTGTGAAAGAAGAGAGTCACCCAAGGATATGCAGAAAAAGCTGGATGTTATGCAGGACTGCCAATTTTTCTGTCCTCATACCCGCACTATAAGATCAAGGAGAGCAATACCTATCCCTCCTCTCTCAGAGAGAGGTAACCATTTCATCTCCCGTGGGGAAAAGGGACCAGAGGGGAGCATGACTTACCATGACTTGGTCCCCTCCCCTAGAGGGGACCAGAGGAAATGACTTACTGTATGTTCATACTGATGATGCTGTCTGTCTCCTAGGCCATGCAGGGCACAATTGTAGGTGGCTTTGGTAATCTTCATTCCAGATTTGGACTTTCTCTGCTGGCAAGTAACACCACCAATGTGAGAAAAGGTGTTTGCATTGGACAGGAAACTCCTTGATACTTTCAAAAAACTTAACACTACTTATTTGCAAGGAAAGACTTATCAGGGAACAACTTTCATCAGGTTTCTTTTGATAATATTTTAAGTTACTGATTTTCTGTTTAGACACAGTTATTTCTTTGGCCAAATCATAAGCACGGTGATGTTGGTGTAAATTGGAAGGGAATCAGGTTTATCCATTCTTCTAATCAAGTAAGTTAGAAGAGCTAAGGCCAGGTTGTCTCCAGTAGATTTGTCATCAGCATACTAAATGCAGTGATGGTTTGAAAAGGTCTTTGGAAATTTAGGAATGGATGACAGGGGAACTGTAATATTCTTGGTTTTTTATAAAGCTTGATTGGTTTCAAAAGCAATTGCACTCCTTGGAAAAATTTATTTTATGAAGCAAGGTAATGTCAGTCATTTTTGTTATTTCACCATCTCTTAGGTTCAATACTTAGTTAAACATTAACAAGAAATCTGATGTCTTAGATTCTGCTTTTTAGAGATAGACTACACTGCATGTTTACAAACAGATCAAGAACTTGCTTCTGGAATCAGACCTTGTATGAGAAATATCAGCTTGCAGTGATGAGATTTTTTTTCCTAACATATATTTCTTCACCCTGATAATAGGGATAATATGGAGTGCATTGCTTTGGCATTGAATCACACAGCTCTGCTCGGTAGTGTGTGATAGCAAAGATGAGAAAGGATTTTGTTGAGACAAAGAAAAGAGTCACTTTTGTTGCTGTGGCATTAGAATTTCAATGCCAAAGGGGTTCTGGTCTGAGTGTTTACAGAGGTTACTATACTTTGAATTGTTCTGTGTACAAAACGAATGGGTGTTTTTATAAATATATGGGTCTATATGGACAGCACTTCTTATGAGGACAAAGTGGACTAAATACAGACTGAGGGAATATAAAATAGACCTCTACAGCTTCTTGACAATTAGTGCAAAGACTATATTTCAGTACTGTGCTCAAAGGCCAGGTAGCAAATCTATTGCATCATTTGGGAGGCAAGCAGGCTTTCCATCAGAAAATTTCAACACAGAACTTACAAACAACCACCATTATATTGCACTTGTCTTTTAGTATCAGTGTTTTGCTCTGCAGATTTGCCATTTTCTAAATCAGCAAGCCCAGATAGGCAAGACTGACGTCTATTTATCAAGTAATTCAGAGTGTGATTGTCTCTGAAATGGATTCTTCTGTATAGATAAATGCTAAACAGATCCTGCGGATTTTCTTCAGATAAACAGTTGTCCTGCAACCTCTGCAGAGATTAATTCAGTGGGCATGACTGCTGGAGAAGGTAACTGGTCTTATAGGTTTTTAAAAGCGGAAAAACATGGTCACAGATAGTAATTTTCAAGTGTGCACAGAATAAGCCTGGCAGACAGAGGATAAAAAATGGGATTAGTTCCATTCAAAATGTCTTAAATGAACTTTTGCATTTGCTTATGGTTATGAATTTTGGAAGTGTGGAGCATGTTGTTACTGGTGAGGGAGGTCTTTGAGGGCAAGCTGTAAGAGAATTGTCTTGAAATTTGTAAAACTGTTGGGCATATCTTGGTTGTCGGGGATTCTTTTGAAGAGGTACCCTAATGGAAAGGAATACATGGGAAGGACTATGCTCCTCAAATCTTTTGCACTATTTTGAGAAGGCCAATGGTCAAATCAGTTAGATGTAGGCAGCTAGGCAAGTAGGTTTGGACAGTAATTTAGATAAAGCAGGTCTGTGTGTATACATTAGAGCTCTGCTGTAGTAAATAGATACCACAGTGGTGGGCCCACACAGCTGAGGGATTGAATAGAAGGACTTCCACATGAGCAGCAGCTCTGCATACTCAGTTTTCCAGATCTGTCCTGGGCTTTTCTGGGCCTGAGTCAACCAATTTTGCACATATGTGTCATATTATGCATAGTGTTGTTCTGTCTATTTATTTTTATTGACTCCATATCATCTGCTATAAATGATGCTTTTGCAATGATGAATCATCTCACTGTCTTCTACAATCTCCCTTCCTTATGTTGCAAGACAAATTTAATTTCAGTCAGTGCCTGCTGACATCATCCTAGCTTGTTTTTATTTTCCAGGATGCCACCCTTAAATGCACAGCTTTAAGTTTACAGATTGGGCTGTTTTGCATGTACTCAGCCATTCTTCCTTTTTGTCCTACATTCTTTTGAAGCACTGCTGTTTCTGAAATTCTCCAACCAGTATGATCCCTATAAAAGTTTCTTCTTTTAAATTCAAAGTTATGGGAGAGATTGAAATTAGACACTCACCTGTCTTCGTCCAACAGGTTCAGCAAAACATTTCTTCCATGGTGCTGCAGCTGTAGCAAACACCTCATGTGAGACTGCTGGGGGTGCCCAGTCACTCATGATGGGTTGGAAGCGCAGCAGGTGTCTGTCCCACCACGCAATGCTCTATACAATAAGCCACATGCATTTTGATGACTTCTCCTGGAAAGGGAGGAAATGGAGTTGGGGAAGAAAAATTTTTAACAGCCTCTGCAAGCATCAACACAATCCAGCCCCCTTTGTTTTACTTACACCAAACGATGATTTGGAACAATATAAATTTCCAGATGGATGCAAATCTCCTGCTGATCTCTGCTGAGCAGGGGGGTAGCTGTGGGAAGCTGTATTCTGGCCACGGCTGCAGCCCCTGTTCCTCCAGCAGCCTTGGTCATGTCCAGGTAGAGATGGTGGGGTAAGTAATCATGAGCCCTGAGGCTCACCGTGGCAAATACTTCTGCATGCCACTGTGCTAAGTCATGTTAACACTCATATCTGGGCAAATGTCCCTCCCTTGCCACATGTAACACCTTGAGTAAAATTTCATCCTGAAAGCTTCAATGTCAACTGCAAAAAAATCAGTATCATCAATTCCCAGTATGCCTCCAAAATAGAAATGTTTCAAGCAGAATTGGAGGGTTGGGGTTAGATTTCTTTGATTTTTTAAGGAGTTGCTCAACTTGCTTGGTGCTGTCCTTTTTTTGCACACAGCTCCCAGTCCTCTCTTTGCATCTGTGTGTATATGTATGTATTTATACTGCAGTGTATGCAGAGATACACAGATTTTCTCTTTCTTAAATCTTCCTCCAAACTGCAGATCTCTGAGCAGTATTTTGACTTGCATAGCAAAATGTGTTATTTCTCTACAAAATAGGTGAAAAAGGTGCAGCGTCCTGTGCTTTTATTTGACTTATGACATTTTAGTTATATGTAAATGTAGCTTTACTTTTATGTAATTTCTTTTGGTTCTCTGATAAATATGCATTCTGTGCTGCTCATCAATGGTAATTTCTTCCTGAGGATGCTTAGCCAGTGCAGACCTCTGACCTGTCCACCCACAATGGTAAAGACATATGCTTGCTAAGATAAGCTCTTTCTTGTGCTTACTCCAGTTCAGCCTAACCATCTGCACAATGCACTGTTATTTTTTTATATTTCATTGATACCATGCTCAGATAGAGTGATGGAACTCACCGAGTTCTTTCCAGGTCTACTTGCACTTATGGTTGCCTGCAAATTACCCTGAACTATATAGGATTGGCAGAGAGCTTTTCACTCATCTCCGAAGAGTCTGAAGTCTTATTGCTTGCTTCTTACCAGACGTAGGATGTCACTGTGGAGCTCAAAAACGAAGTGTTTATGTGTCATGAGAACTCCATATGGGAGGTCAGTGTATGGAATTTACATGTCACATTATTTCTCAGATCTGAGATCTGATATGAAAAATCTATTGATGGAACATACATACCTCTCCCCAAAGTGCTTCTTGTGCTTCTTGGCTTGAGCTGCACCTGCTTTGGGAATAAGTAAGTACAGTTCCACTAAAATAAATAGGTATATACTGATTTCTAGTAGCTAAAGATCTAATTCTTTACATAAATAAATGGAAAATGCTGCATGCCCTGGTCTTGTCCATCAATTTTGTAGCATACAGTGAAGAACTTAAGGATAGATGGAAAACATCTGGAAGTAGAATTTTAGTTACATGAAGGAATTCTTTATGGGAAGAAAGCTGGAGAAAGACTGCACCTTCTACAGTATTTTGCCCAGCTACTCTCTTGCCACACTGATTGGAACCTGTAATTGAAAGGATGTCACCCTTTTCACCCAGACAGAGCAGATTTCCAGTAAGACAGCTATACATGTGCACGTACACATCCAAGGAGTGAGCGCTTGTTTGTGCTGTGTTTTGCATAGCAGGAGGACCAGGAGAAACAGTTTGTCATTAGAATACTTGTACTAGGGAAGGAAAAGGTTGGTATTGCCTGGCTGATCTACTCGTTCTTTGCATATTTATGTGTGTTATTTTCAGCATGTTATGGACCTTAGTGGGTTTTGACTGATTGCTTTGTCCTCCATCAGCTGACTCCATCAGCTTCTCTGGTACTGATACCATATACCTGAGCATTCACAGGTGTGATGCAGAGCAGAAGCAAATTGATCCTGAGGCCAAACATGTGGTATGGATTGTGGTTAGAAAGATCAGTGATGAAGACAGCACCCTCCAATTACTCCGGTGGTTTCTAGTAAAACTTGCCTTTTTTCCCCTTTTTAAAACAAAAATTAAAAAGATGGTTATGAAACACTCTATTCCCATTCACATCATAACACTGTGAAACTTTAAACTGTCAATCACTTTTTGTGATGGGAGTGTTTTGTCTCTTGCCAGACAAAAGCTGTGTCTGAAGCTCTGCTGGTGCCACGAGCTTGCACAATCTGCCCCAGTGAGCACACTGGCATATTCACTGAGAATTGCTGCCTGCAAAGCTGAAATCTTCTTAACTGCATGAGGTTTGGGATCTTTGTTTTTTCTAAGCTTTAAAGCTACCCACAGCTTCCTGTGAAACCTGAACTCAATGTTCAGAACTGCCTCAGTGCCAGTTTTGTGTGACCTAGTGTGTCAAAAGTGAGATTGGTGTGTGCATCCTTGCTTCCCTTAGTGACTGGTTCATCCATTTTGGATGGAGATCCCTGCTTCTGGTGCTCAAAGCTACATGTGGGTCTCTGCTGGGACACAGCACAACTTTGTCAGAAGTTGGACAACAAATTAACAGCAATTTGACAAATTTACACTGGAAATATCTAAGTATAGCCAGGCTGATTTAGAGCTAGCCACCATTTTAAAGGCAATTGAAAATGAGGATGTGGAAGTTACCAGCCAGTAACTTTCAAGGGACAAGTTATTGTTCCTCCGCAATTCATGATTAAAATAGCTGAAGAAAAATATAAATAAACACATTGGGGAATTGAAGCCTCAACTGATAGCCTCCAAAACCAAATTCTTTAGTTTCAGAATGACCAAAAGTGTCAAGGCTTTAACTGAAAAATGCAGTATTTGCTTGCAAAATAATCCCATTAACAGAAAACATCCTTCCCCAGGTATAATAAAAAGAGGAAGCACACCAGGTGATTACTGGCAAGTAGCTTTTTCAGAATTGCCTAGGCAGAATGGCTACAGATACTTACTAGTCATGGCAGATCCCTTTTCAGGGTGGCCAGAAGCCTTTTCCTGTCACACCAATAAAGCAGGAGAAGTTGTTAAATGTTTATTACAAGAGATAATGCCAAGATTTGGGGTCTCAATGGGAATGTCTTCAGACAGAGGTTCCCACTTCATAGCAGAAGTCCTCCAAGAAATAAGTAAAATTTTAGATGAGGAACCTTTGAATCATGATTGTCTACAAACTATAGAACAAGTGTGGTGTTAAGGAGTTTATTTCCCAATTTCAGTGACACTACAAATACAGACACGTCCTACAACACCAGCTATCTATTGCAAAAATTAGCTATATCTTACAAACACAGCTATATCCTACAAAAACAACATTGGCATCCTCTAAACAGAGCCCTGATCCCACTGTCTGGTCCAACGTGGGACCCCTTTTGTGGGCTGCAGCTCTTCAGTGCACTCCTCCATTTCAGGCTTAAAACAACCAACTTCATATAGAGTCAAGCCCCCAGATGGAACAGACTCTCTTAAAGAAGGAGAGCGGTTACTGTCTGGGTGCTAATAGGAATCTCTCTTGCTAGGCTCCTCTCAATGGCCCCTTGAGCTGCATCGTCTTCCCCTCTGCACAACTCTCTGCCTCAAGACCTCTTTCATTCTTCATGGAAGAGGTGTCTTGAGAGTCGATCTTGCAGCTTTTCAGTCATGTGGTGCCTTGACCTAGGCAGCCATATCCTCCATCAAGGTTGGAAGAGGCTGAGTTGTTCACCTGGTCAGAAGTCTGGGAGCAAGATGATCTTCTCGGGCACATCTCAATGCCAGAGGAAGTGGTTGAGACACTTCTCCTTCAGACAGCGGCGCAGGTACTACATGATGTCCTCCAGGCACATCAGTGAATATCTCCTGCACCAGTTTGACAGCGGTGTGGTGGCCAGGAGGTGCATCCCAACTCTCTTCATGATATAGGTGGAAAAGCCTTTTCCTACCACAATGCCATCACAGAGCTGCAGACAACTGAGATAGTAGCTGCCCAGCAGGGCCTTCCTGGCCACATGTGTGAAGAACTTTGCCACAGCAGAGCTCTCTGTCTACATCATGCTTGGAGTGGAGAGTGCATCTGGTGAGGTCTTGCTGCTCAGGAAGACATCTGAGTCACCTTACTGCACCCCAAACATCAGCCTCAAGTTGCACCAAGGGAGGTTCAGGCTGGCTATGAGGAGGAATTTCTTTACTGACAGGGTTGTCAGGCAGTGGAACGGGCTGCCCAGGGAGGTGCTGGAGTCACCATCCCTGGAAGTACTTAAGAAACGGTTGGATGTTGTGCTTAGGGAAATGCTCTAGTGGTTGATAGAGCTGGGAAAAAGGCTGGACTCGATGATCTTAAAGGTCTTTCCAGCTGAAATGATTCTGGTCCCAAAAGACTTTCCCACCTGTGAGTGAGAGATTTTTGGCTGAGAAGATCAGACAGTACCTGCTGCAGCCCAGCATGCCATCGTGTCCTCCCACACAGACCAAGTCTGCATGTGCTCACATCAGCCACTGGACCACCATCAGCTACCAGTTACCCTCTGTCTGGGCTGGACCAGCGTTAGCCTAGTGACCCAGGGGCTGTTAGCATCCCATTTCTAATGCCTTGAAACAAAACCCTCTCCCTGTTCAGCTGTCACAAAAGCATGGATTCCCTGCTCTCCCCAGCGCTTTCCCAGCAGCACTGTGCACTGCCTTGGTGCTCTCAGTGCACTGAGAATGAGTTTATTTGCACATTACAGCTGTTGGCCTCCCTGTCTGGTGGCCAGTAGCATTTAGCATTTTCCACCTCATTCCAATGACTTTCCCTCTACCAGGCTGTAGCTCCAGAGACATGGGTGGACAGGGACTGTGTGCACCAGCTGAGGATCTATGAGGACATTTCTGCAGCAAGGAGCCATGGAGGCTGCCAGCTCCCTACCCTGGAGCAGAGCTTGGTACTGATAGCTATCACCCACACATGGCCAGAGCCCCTACAGTCCCACCAGCCAAGGCTTGGTGAAAACACCCTGACCTTTTCTTACTAGCAAGGTAGGCCTAGATAATATGCCAAAAGACAGAAGCATGGCAGCAGCTTCAGTAGAGGAAATACGCCCTGTTTACTCTTACAGCTCTCAGTAACATCAAGGCAGCTTGGCTGAAGTTCAGCTCTTTACTCCAGCCTTCATCTGTGCTGTCATGGTTGTTCTCATCTTACCCATAAAAGTGTTAAACAAATTTTCCATCTCACTTTGTGGTTTTGACACTTGTATAACAGGTTTGTATTTTTTTTCCCCTTATGTTCAGGTTTTCCCTGCAGCTATGATCTCCAAACACAGCTCAGCAAGCTAATCAGGCTTAGTTTGGAGACCTGGGTTTCCCTGCCTCAGTCACATTGACTGGCATCCCCTAGTCCTGTTGTAGTTGAGAAGACTGTGTATATCTGAAGTTGTCCTTAACTGAAATAATCTGTCCTCTTTTAGGCTTAAGGTGGGAGTTTTAATGGGCATTTAATGCTGTTCTTGAGTAATCCGAGATCTCTCACGTCAATGGGAAAAAAACTCTACAGTTCTTTTCAGAGTTCCACTCTAATTTACGTATTCATGTCCATTTTTAAGATAATCTATATTGTCATGCATAAATCACTACAGGACAGTAATTAGTACTTGATACAAAAAAAAAAAAAAGAGAGAACAAATACAAGGAAAATATTTCTTTTTCTATCTTCTTGCTTTTAGTATCTTTTACCTCAGTATTCTCGTGACTGTTACTGTTGCATAGTCTGCTTACCAGCTCAGTAGACAGAGTCCAGAAGCCTGCTGAATTAGCTAAGTCTATGGTTATTTTTAACTGAGCTGAACATTACATGTTCATATGGCATTTGGTGCAACAGATATACACTGGTGTCATGACATTCTGTCCAGACACTTGTCCCAAATTTTAGTCTAAATTTAACCTAGGAGATGTAGGGCAAATAATTAAATGTCGGCCCTGTAAAACAAACCTGTTGCATTAGTGGTTGGACACGATGATCTTAAAGGTCTTTTCCAACCTTAATGGTTCTATGATTCATCATGATTTGACGGTAAAGGAGACATAAACCTCTGGTCCTCTCTTACTCGAGCTCAAAGAGTCAGTGCAAGACAATGAAGCTTTCTCATTGGCAGTTTAAAGGACAGTTCATTTGATCTATACTGATCAGATACTGTATTTATTAATGAATTTATTCTTTATTAATTGGGGTGCATAGCAAAACCAGCACCAGGTAAATAGAAATGACGACACAGTATCATTTAGCACAGTCTTTCACTGCTCCTGTCTGCACAGCAACCACTGGTATCCCAGACCTTGCCTTGAACTTCATTGTGCTCAGTAACAGACGTTTCTGCAAGCTGCAGAATTTAGGTAGGGGCATCTTTTGTGTTTCAAGGGCTGTTCATCTGTGGCAACAGTAAAGCAAAGACAGATCTGTATCTAGAAAACCTGTTGTTCTTATGTCCTTGAGGGAAGGAGAGCAACACAACAGGCTTTATTTCATACAGAAGACACAGTGTCAGAAGCAAATCAGTCTCAAGGGAAATAGAGGTGTATCAGAGAAATGCATCAGAAAAGACTTTGTTCATAAACTAGCCTAAAGGACTGAAGGGATATTTAAATTGTGTATTTACCAAAACTGATTTTAAAAAACAGTGGAAATGTTACTTCTTACCAAACTTTACTCTTTTGGAGTCACTCTTCTTCCTAGGACCTTTGCTATTCACGCTAGATCGTGTCTCTTACTGCCATTGTCATCCTCCTGCTTCCCTGCAAGAGCTTCTGAGCAATGAATTTGAAGCAACACCTCTGAATTTTGTGGATTTTGTAAAGGTCAAGTAAAAGACAAGCCTTTCATTAGAATTCTTGCTAACATATATTATAACATAAGATAAATTATATTTGCTCAGCAAAGAGTAACTAAAAGATAATGTTTATGCTTTCTCTTTTCCTCCAAGGAACACGTATTTGTTCATATAGTCTTTAGGTTGTGTTCACTTTGTACTAGCATTCATGTTCCCTCTGACTGGTTCCTCTTTCAGTTTGAGTCAGTGAATGTGACCTTATGATGATATTTGCAGAGAGGCACTGCAGAGAGTGACTGTAGTAGCTGTACGGTCTTCCAAACCTCACTGGCAGGGCAGGCCTGGGCTGAGTCATCAGATACCTGACATGGGGCTTAGAACCCTGGAAACTAGGTGTTCCCAGAGGAGTGAGGACACCATCTCAACTGTATGTGGAAGGATAACATTTTCTGAGAGAAGGCACTGTGCAGAGGTGGAAGTCATACACTGAGACGAAGTCCACCCTTACTTGAGGCTGTGAGTGGGATAAATTCCTCCTGAAAGAGGAATTATGTTCTCAGTAGAGTGATCTCAAAATACCTACATCTTTCCAGCACCTAAATATTTGGGCAGCAGAGTCAGCAAAAAATAACGTCTATTGTATTCCTTACTGTGGGGCACGAGTGACATCCTGCACCATTTCCCATACAAGTGCCTCTGGCTCTTTGCCTCTCTCAGAGTACTGTAGCCGAAGAAATCATTAGTTCTTGCAAAAGAAATTGAAAGCATCTTCCCTATGGGAGTTTCTGTCTTCCTGTTTTCAAACATGGGTTGTGTAGCATGAGTCACAGGGCAGTTGCTTTGGGTTCTGGTGTTTGCATTTAATCTTTGGGAGTGTCTGATGAAAGCACAGCATGACAATACCAAATGCAAAACTCACTGGAACACAATGGCAAAAGGTACAGAGGTGTGTGCCCTAGGTCTATGCTCTTGGTGAAATATGCCACCAAAAACATCTTGCTGTCTTCCTAAAGTAAAAAAGCTCAGACAAGGTGTAAGTAACAAGGGAACAATTCCAGGTAAGTGGTGCACAAATCAGTGTGCTGTCCTGTCCAGGGACTGTTACTGTCACAGCTGATCGGTATTTTCTTCATGCATCCATGCATGAGCCAAATCTCTGGATGCAGTACAGTTATTCATCGTTGGTATCTACAGGCTGTGGAGATGAACACAAATGGTGTTAATGTCTAATGTCACCTGTATTTCATCATGTTATGACACATTTATGGCACCTGTGCACACAGAATGAGTCTGTAACAAGCACATCAGTCTCTGGGGATGCACAAATGAACTTTGCTTTATTCACCATTCCCAGTTGCCTGATCCAGTTACGTAGCTTAGTAGAACTGAAGGGTTTAGTAGAGCTGAAGGTCTACTTAGTTTAAATGGAAGCAGAACTCTCAATAAATGCAAACATGAAGGAAAAGTTAAATATGCTTTCCTAACCTGACTTTTTCTCCTATTTTGAGGAAATATGAGGAAGGTGAATCTTGCTGTTGATCTTGCCATTTGTCATTTTCATGTGGTCATTCTCCTTTGCCTTCTCTCAGATTCAAATCTCTTTTATCGTGCCCTATTAGAGACACCCTAGCTGACTTCCCCACCAGCACGAGCTGGCTATTTCCATCATTTTCTATTTAAAGAGAAAGCAAACAGATCTTATGTGCTGTGCCTGAGTCTGAAATTTGTCCCAGAAAATTGTGTAAATTTATGCATTTATTTTTGCAGGTGCTGTTTTGTAATCTCTTGAGTGAAGCTGAAAATGCAGATCTATAACTGTGCATGCCCCAGGGGAAATAGGAATAAATCTGATGCAACGCTAATAAATCATAATAGTTATTATTATGCTTTGGATGTGTTGTAATAAAACCACAACATTGTTTTATTGGGAAAAAAAAAAGAAAAATCAGTCTCCAAAAGTATGATTTCATTCCTATACAGTAATGTTTCTGTAATTAATATTTCAGACTTCTAGGAGGTCTGTCTCTGAGGATACCACAGCACTTCCCAGATACTAATTGAATAAGGTCTTATTCAGTTATCTCTCCATATAAGCAGTCTTACTGGCTTTCCATCTGCAAGGAATTTTGGACTCTGAAGTCAATGCATATGATTCTTTTCACTCCACCAATGTAGAAAATGAGACACAGAGGAGTTAAACGATTTACTCAAGACAAAAAGGAGAGTTAGTGGAATTGGAGAACAGTTCTTCTGAAGCAGTGTCCTGCTGGTATATTAGAAAATGGTGAAGCAGTGTTCATGGGAGCTCCAAATACATCAAAAGGATGCACAAGGCTTTGCAAGTAAACCCAGGAATGTGGAAGGAAAGAGACTTGGTGTGAATAACATGGAGAACCACCTGCAACATTTGTAGCTGATGGAACTTTTTCCTTATCTTTTAGATTAATTGAGATCTAGCCGATGGGGTCTTTTTTTTTCTAAGCAAACAGTCCACCCTGGAAGACACAGGCACACCTGCCTTTGCCAAACGTGAATCTGCATCACAGTATCAGCATTTTTCTTTGAGTTCAGTGGAACATTAGGCAGGCTGTAAGAGTGCCAAGGGTGTGAGAGTGCCAAAAGGCAAGCAGTAGGGTTAAATGTGGGAGATACTCAGTCTTGATTTTAAGCCAAGGCAGGTTACAATCTTAAACTAATATTAGGGAAGAAAGTGCTGGGTGTTATTTAAAAGTCAGGGAGGGTAGGCTTACATGTTGTCAAGAGTGTAAGAGTTTCACACCCTCTTGGTGATGACATCCAGGCTCCTTTGCCTGCCACAGTAACTGCTGAATGTCTTTAACTTTGGACAAAACCACAGCTCTAGCACTAGTTATGAGGTCAGGTGCTTTTGTGGGCAGCAAGAAAGAGGGACATGCCAAATACTGGCCATCCTGTAATGCTGGAGCAAGTTCGACCAAGGAGCAGGCACGGAGAGGGAATTATGCTGGTCCTAAACAACCCCATTAGTGAGGCAGGTGAGTTGGAAGGAGTCATGTATTAGTGAATTATATGGTTTGCTAAATAGGTTCCCTTCAAGAACCTTCAGCTCTTGCTAAGCATTGGATGGGGGTGTTTATGCACTGACAGGGTGAGTACAGCTAGCCTGAGGCTCAACAAGTTACTTGGAAAGGAAATCAGAGCAGTGCAATATAGGCTTTATCTTTTTATATGCAATGTTTTGCCATGGGAATCATGACATAAGAGGTGAAGGAAAAAGCATAGGCATGATTTTGATACTGTGCTAAATATAGTTTATCTTCATTCATTTTATTAACTGGACAAATAAATAGAAGTTCCCCAAACTGAATGTTATCCCCACATTTCAACTAATTCACCTCTCAGATGTCCTGCATATGCCTGACTGTTTTCTTCTAGCTCGTCCCTGGATCAGTTCTATCTCTTCCTTGGCCAGCTTGCCCTCTGTCAGGTGTGGGGAAGATGACTACCATTCCACATTTAAGGCGTTTATGTGTCATTGCCATTGATGTGGCACAAGAGCAGTTCTTTTCCTCTAACAAGCTCTTACAAATACTACTTGGAGCAGGTTCACAGCTGCTTGTACCATCTTTTGAAATCTTGAAGTGTCCAACTTGCAGCCTTAAAAATATGAAAACCCTCTAAAACATAAGTAAACACCCATGTAATGTTTGGCTGTTTAATTTTACAAGAAGCAGCTAAAAGAAAAGTAAATGGTGCTCCCTTCTCCTCATGTAAATTAAGCTCTCCAGGACATATTTTACTTCAAAATTATACAGCATTTTTTTTTTCTTCTTTAGGTTCCAGAAACATGTCCATATATGGTCTACTTGTCAGGAACAATAAATAATGATGTAATAGAAAGGCCAGCTTTGTGTCATTTAGCTACAGGATGCTTGATGAAGTTCTTCAGATAATACAACAAAGAAGAACTTTAGGATACGTAAAAGTTTCTGCCACGCATCTTCAAACAGGAAATTTGAGATTCAGAACAACTTATAGTTTGGCTTGTATTCACTGATCATGGGGTGATCCAGAAATAAACTCCAGGCTTCAAAGCGAGAGTGTTTCAAAGCTGTCCTGCAGTTGATCGAAACGTCCAGGCAAAGCAGGGAGACGAATACCAGCAAGGATTTTCTGAATTAAGACTTAATCAAGGAGATAACCCATTCCAACAATATTACTACCCTTGTATTTCAGAACAAAAGGTAATGCAAATATGCATGTTTTTAATTTATTTCGCATTTTCAGTCTGGTATCTATATGCAAATATTAATTCCTATAGCAGTTTGTAACCTTACACCCTAACACAGTCTTGGGAGGTTTTGTGGTTTGCTTTTGGGTTATGGAGTTGGGGTTTTTTTACATATAAGCTATAAAACACTCACTCGTGTTAAGCAGATTTGTAGCTCTGTCATGTCCTTTTTCTTTCAGTTGCAGGTGGTGCTTACATCTTTGCCCCTAGAATAGCTTGCTCAGAAGTAGGTATTGTTGATGCAACATGCTAAAGTATGATGTAGTGTGCAAGGCTCAGTGGGAAGGGGGAAAAAAATTACATCAGCAAATGGTTTCTTTCCTTTATAAATTTCCAGTTGGCATGATGTGGAGCTAATGTTGCACTGATTACTGTGTGAATTAATGCTTTCTGAGAAGAAATAAAAGCTTGTGAGTATATGCACTTCCAGTAAAGAATCTGAGCAGAATCATGATTTGATGGCATATGCTGGACTGATAGGTGACTTGTTTTGACAGCTGGGGCTGGACGAGGAGATTTGTTTGCTTGCAGAATTCCTTTGGGAAGCCTGGCTTTGCTCCTTCAGCACGGGGCTAGAACTTGAGCAGTTTGCATGAGCTGTCATTACAAAGCACGTTCGCCTGTTGCCGCAGCCAGACACCAAGAGGTGTCATTCTTCTGATGCCTCAGCTCTGGCTGAGATCTGACGGGCAGTGGAACCTTTCTGCTTTTAAAAAAACATTTGCTTCCCAGTAGTAGCTAGGTAGTATGATATCCTTGGAGAACTGCAAAGGTTTATTTGAAAACTGACCTAAAATACAGCAAAAATATGAGTACATTAAGTGCTACGAGTTTGTCTGGTTTGGGTTGCCAGCAGAGGGTCTGGCCTGAAGGGTGCTGCTGTAGGAGCTAACACAGGGGCTTGGTTGGCTGTGAAGACTTCCAGCTATGTTTGCCTTCCCCCTGTGCATGCTTCTACTGCTTTCAGAGACAAAGGCAAACACACGGAAAGGCAAACATGTATCTGCAGTGGCTGTAGCTCAATCCTTTCCTGCAGAAGGGAAAACGAGCAAGCAGCTCACCTGTCTCTTTTGCAGCTTCTGAAGACTTGTTTTGGGTTTTAGAAATGTGGTTTATTGCACCCTGAGCCATAAATACTGAGGTCCTGTATTGAGTTATAAGCTGAATGTGGTAAACTCAGTGCTAAGGCAGGCAGAGTCCCTGGCTCTGCTCCCTTAATGACCTTGTCACTCATCTGCCACCCTCCTCTGACAGCAATAAGTAATTCTGCTAATTCTGTTGCCTGGGGTCTATTGAAGGAGGACAGACAGCCTTGCTAAGCTTTTCTTTAAGGAAGTGCTATCAATGGGGACAGTTGTTTCAGATGCTAATGGTACTGAATAGAGAGGTTCTGCATGTTCAAAGCCAAGTGGTAATCCTTGTTGTTTATTTATGTTCCACTGGGGATCAGAGGCCTATTCTCCAAAATGCTATATGCAAATATAATAGTAACCTAAATGTTTGTCTGCAGCTTTTGCCATAATATGAGTGGTTACTAGTAGCCACCCTGGTGAGCAGTACTGATGGTTTCAGGGATCTGCCAGGTACAGCTGCTCATTAAGACAGGGCAGAACATCACAGCTTGGCTCTGAGACAAGCAGTTCACTTCTAACCTTACCTTGTGGTCCCTGAATGCAGTAAATTGCCTCTGTATGGTACAGGCCTGATTTCTACATCTAAAGAAACAAATTCTTACTGAAATCAAAATGGCAAAATTAAGAATTAGGATCAGGCCATATGCAGAAGTGATGATAAATATAGATCCAGAATATCTTGTCAGACTGAGCTATTAAATAGCAGCACAAGCAGCAGTATCCTAAGACGTCTCTGCCAAGAGAGATTGCTAGTGAAGCCATTCAGACCTAAAGACAAAGCGATCTCTAGGGACTAAGGGCACTACACCCACAGCTTTAAAAATCAGGCCCTGCTCTTACAGCAGATGCGATGCTGTGTGCTACCTATGCATGTGGATGGGCTCTAGGGCTGCCAGAGAAATGCAGGGGAGACAGTAAACATTAAAACCTCCTCCAAACCTGAAGTTAAGGTGAACAGTAAACTGAATATTTAACTTATAAATCTGATTTCAATACTTTAAAACTACAGTAAGCAAACTCAGAGCAAGCAAATATATTCAAGGTCCATTTAGAAAGACCACTTTGGCTGGATCTAACTTATTCAAACTATTTTCAACCATTCTTAGCAACAAAGATTCCTTTTTTTTCACCTCACACACATTTGTTACAGAAGGTGGAAAATATTTTGCTTAGTCTAGTGAGTTTTCATAAAGCCACAGTTGGTAGTCCACCATCAGCCCCAGACAGAGTAACTTCAGCCCCATTTCATTGGCTGAGCAGGGTAATGCCAAGTAGCCACATCAGCACCAGGTGATGCCACTGAGCTCAGCCATAGTACAAGCAAATCCACTGAAAGGAGCTGTGCTGCATTAGTCCCCAGCTGAGGGTATGTGCTTGAGCTGTTGCCACAGCTTGGCTGGCCCACCATGGCTTCTTACAGGAACAACTCCTGAGCCCTAGGGCTACTTAGCTTCAGACAAAAAAGGTGGTGGCTCTGCTTGGCTCCACTTGGACTGTCACACAGGGCTGTAGGGAGAAAGCACGTGTCATGCCTCCTGACAAAGTGTCACACCACACAGGTCAGTCTAAGCAAGGGGAGACAGAAAATGGGATGCTGGGATGGATTTGAGCCCAAATAGAACAGCTTCTGCAAGGGTTCAGGACAGCTAAGGCTGTCCCCTGGTTCAGGATGGGTCTAAAAGCTCCTGCAAGCCCCAGGATGTGACCCTCACACCTTCACCAGGGTTGTACCAGTGAGATAAGCAGAACTGAATTATTTCTCTGGTTTGGCCCGTATGAAGTTTCTTCCTGCAGGATGAGTCAGTGGCAGGAACTGCAGCCAAAACTGTTGTTTCTGCACTCCGTGGGACTCCTGTCAAAATATTTAGATTAGCAAGGATCACCAACATGCAGGGGAGGTTCTTCCTTTGCTCTGTGAGAGGATGGGACCCAGTTAACCCCTACAAAAAATAAGAGGGTGAAGTTGGAATGATCCCCAAACTCAAAATCTTTCTTTCCCCTCCCATGCCTTAACAAAGTATGGAACAAAAGAAGAAGGGAGGAGCAGATGTCCAGAAATGGCCTCTATACCTAGATCCACCAGGGCACCTAAATTCATTAGCTCCTCTGTGCCAGAGTGGGGAATCACATTGGCAGTGGTCTCCCATGCGCTTCTCAGAGCCCTGACTGCTCACTGGTGAAATCAGTGATCTGACAATCAGCTCAGCAGCACAGGGAGGCTGGATCCACTATCTGCTCAGCCTCTTGTGCCGTCAGGATGCTGGTGGTTGTGTCGGGGAAGATAAAGGAAGAATATGTGTCTCAGACTCCACAGGTGCAGGTTGCCCTCAGAGAGGAGCAGTTTTCTCTCCACTCTTGCTTCCTCCAAAGTCGTTGTGCATCACCTCCATTAGGAGCTTAAGATCAGACCCTGCCCTCTCCACTGACTCCTTAGTTTAAGTCTCTGAGTCACCAGGTCCCTACATTTAGGCACTGCAGCACCAGATGATGCAGACATACTCTCTGACTCCAGCCTATGGATTTCACACATCTGCAGCACACCAGTTACTGAGTGAGTACCCTGGATGACAGACTATGGAAGCACTGCCCAGCATGCCAGGAGTTGAGCAAGCCAAGCAGCAGCAGGAATTGCTGGGAAAACAAAGCTCTGTGCTGGTTCTTGGCCAGCAGTGACTGGAGCATAGGCAGGGACAGGTACTGGAGCACGGGGCACTAGGGCATGGGGCTGGCCGTGGCTCTGTGTGGGAGCTGTGAGGGGTTTGATGCCTGGGCTTGGTTCCTTGGGACAGGAAGGATCACAGCAGAGCCAAGAGTCACCAGCTTTCTCTTACTGTAGAAGGTAACCAACAGCAGCCATGAGAGATCTGGTTGACAATAAAACTAATGAAAATGTGTTGCATTATTTTCAGCATCAGAAGGGGATTTTTTTGGCAGTTTTCATGGCTGAAAAATACATCCTTTGTTGTTAAAAGTTAATCTGTAATCTGCTGGGCTTTTCTTTACACTGAACTCTTCTCTCCTGGCTCTGATGCCATTGAGGAGCCATCATTTCCTCCAGGTCAGGACTGTCTCTGTGTACAAAGCAGGGAGGACTGATAGAGCAGAGCAATTTCCTGGTGTGAGGCTGAGTCCCACTGCCATTGCTGTGGGTGTAGGTCCCCAGGAGGCCAGGCTGCCCCGGGCATGTGGTGAGCTGGGAGCAGAGTCCCGGGCTGCTGCACAGAGCAGCTGCACAGGGGAGGGCAGCCGAAGGCCTCCCTCTCTCAGCAGTGCTGGTGAGGGAGAGGCAGGTCCCGGGCAGTGTGAGACTGAGTGGCTCTGCCGGCCCAGCTCCATAGGGCCCATGGCCAGGCTGGGCAGGGCTGTGAGAGCTGGGGACCAGCCCTGCTGGGCCATCCCCTGGATGGGGACTGACAGCCCCAGAGTGCGGGCAGGCAGCTTTGTCAGCAGCCTCACTGATGCATCCAGCCAGTCTCTCATGCCTCTGCACTGGAGGACATGTCTCCACAGTCTTCTTCTGCTGTCTCCCTATCCTACCCTGTTCTCTCCCTGTCCATCTGAGCAACCCATTGCTCCTTATCCCAGTGTTCTCCACTGTTTTTTTAACCTATCCCACCTTGGATGTCATCTGCTTAAAAAAGGCATCTACTCCCCTGAAATAAGACCTTCGCTTTCGAGCACTGGTGGCCAGAGTGCTCTCTGGAATTCGAATGAGGTCCTGCTAAAACATTGTATCATTCATAGCATTACTGCTTCCCCATCACTGCTGGAAATACCACAGTATTTTGGGCTGTCTTTGTCTTTAGTAAATCTGCGCTGCGGTGATGGTTCAGTCATTCTGTGACTGCCGCGTACCCTGATGTTTCTTCCTTATCTCATTTCCAACTCTCAACCACCAGTTTTTAAAGACCCTGATAATAAGCCTGATAGTAAGTCTTAAAGTTCATGACCTCAAACTTTGACGTGTGAAAAGTAAAAAATCAGAAGTGAAACTGAGCAGTGCGGTGTTGCTTTCCTGGCTGAGTGAAGCACAGAAAGTCGCTTCACAGAACAGCTTTGCATGTTGCTCGAGACATCTTCAGATAAGGTGGAAAAAATTACTCCACAAAGTTCATGGTGGAGAACTTGCCAGTGCAGAAAACCAGCAAAGAGACAAACCTCTTCCCTTAATTTTCTACAATTAGAGCAAGAAACAAAATGAAAAAAGCACAACGCCACAACAATATAAAGAAATGTCCATCGGCATTCTTCTAAACAAATTCATTTCAAAGCTGTATCTCTTTAATCTTATGGGGATTTCCTTTACTTGTTTTTCCCTTGAGTCATGGTAACCAGAATAAGTAGATAAAAAGCTGCCTCGCTTGCAGCAGTTCCCTTTCCTTTTTTCAGACTCCAGTTAAATCAATTACTTCTATGTCATAGAAAGGAGTTAGTTCATGAAGCTTACAGGCAGACTTTAGCTGATAGTATTCTCTCCTTGGTGAAGGGTGTCTGAAAGGCGTTCTGGTCAGTCTAATGAAGAGGCAAGGCTGAACAAAAGCACAAGACAGTTGAGTTTCTTTCATTTTCCAGATTTTGATGATCACAATTTCTTTTTACAGGAAAAAAGAAAAAAACCCTAATGGCTACCACGGCAGCAAATACTCAGAGACAAACAATAGGCTGTGAGGAATACAGTCTGTACAGTAGCTTGAGTGAAGATGAGCTTATAAAGATGGCCATCCAACAGAGTTTGGAAGAGGACCCTGTGGGTCAGCCAGCTTCCCAGAGTCTCCAGAAATCGATGGTGGCAGGTCCCAGTGAGGTGGCCACCCCAAGCCACACTGGTAGCCACAACCCACCCTACCACCTCTACCCTTGGCAAAGGTGAGTGCCTGCCTGAGCTGCCTCATCCCAACAGCCACCCCATTGGGAAGAGAAAACCAGCTGCCCCTGTCAGAACACGTGCTTCCTAATTAGCTTCACTGAGCAGCTGCTCCTTGAGTCTGTTATTAAGTTTGAAAGCCAGAGTCTGCTATAAATCCGATGAGGTCAACGATTTACAACCTCATAGTGAGATGAGAATTTGCTTGATGTTGTCTGTTTTAAGCAACAAATCAAATAAGAAAGGGGTTCTGCTACAAGCTTTGCCAAACGACAGAGGCCTTGCTGAAGCCAGAGGCTCCTTTCCCCCATGGAAGCGCACTGTATGCTCAGTTTACATTTTGCTAGAGGGGCCTTTATTATAGGAAAACATAGGAGAGAGAGACAAAAAGTAGGTAGAGAAACCAGTGTGAGCTGGCCACCTTCTCTGTACTGCAGTCTTCAAAGGATGTAGTTCTCTCAGATCAGAGCTTGAGCTCAGTCACACAACTCTCAACCAAGAGCAGCCCTAGACACCAACAAGCGGTGCATCCTGCTTCCCTGCAATGCTGTACTGTCAGTATAGACCTACTGACAGTTTCACACCCAGACATTGTTCTGCTTTCGTTTTTAAAAAGACAGATTTCTCAAGGGAGGTGGGAAAAGGCTACGAAGTCACCCAAAATCAAGGAAAAATATCATTTTAATTTTTGTTTTAATATAAACTGTAAGTAACTGAAGTTTCCTTCTGCCTTCTTTCTTGTAACTCCACCATCCTCTGATGCTTTACTCATTACCACCTGCGATTACTTGGCTTTCCAAGTCTGGGAAACTGGGACAATTTGATGAGCAGTAAGCATGTTTCATAGCTGTGGAATCAGGATGCTGTACAGCAGGCAGTCCTGCTTCCTCCAAAGGTTGTGGCTTCTTGGTGTTGTAACCATGCACTTTACTGTCAGTTCTGCCACAGGGACCCAATGTGGGGGAGAATCTGGGCTTCCCTGGCCATTTGGTCCTGTCTTCCTTGAGGGGTCCTTTGCCACCTGCTATTTTGGCAAAAGGCAGCATCTGCAGTTCTGTGCACTAACCTGTTCTGTCTTTGCTTCAGCTCCGCAGCTTTCAACCTCTCATCAGAGGGAAAACCTTTCCAGCTTGTAGCTCCAGATCTGTAGCATTGCTAAACTCTTCTGCTGCCTGGGAGAGATGAGCTGGAAACGGAGCTGGCACCCGGGGGCCCTGGGTTCTCCTCGCACCCGCCTCCGACTCGCTTGCGTGGCACTTTGGAGGTGATGACTGCCACCTCACCCCGTGCCTGCTTCCTGTGTGGTGGTAGCAGGGTTAACCTCGCTGCTGTCTTATATGGTCATTCGAATCCCCTGACGCTTCCTCAGAGGGCCAAAAATAATCTCAAGCTGACCGAGCAGCTGAATGCAGCACAGAGCAAGCCGTGGCCATCTGCTTTTATTCACAGCCCTGACCAGCAGGCTTATTTGCTTCTTCTCTCTGGATGCTTGTCTCTGTTTTTGACTCATCATGACCCGTTTCTCCTATTCGGAGTATTTCTCTTTATTTCATTCCTGTCATCGCCACTCCAGATTGGCAGCACAGTCACGAGGCCGTACTCAGCCATCCAGCTCGGGGGCAGCCTGGGGGGTCAGGCGAAGGTTCGACAGCAGCCTGGTCAGCACATCCCAGTCTGCGTAAGTGCCTCCCTCTGCCTTTCCTGCTTTCCCCCAAGGGCAAAACAAGCCTTGCTACCCTCTCACCCCCTGAGCCAGCTCTTCCGGGTAGCACTGATGTCTGGTGGGGGGAAATGGTGGTGTTCATCTGGAGGAGGTCTAGCTGATACCTGCACCCTTGCTGCCTTTCTGCTGTTGCTATCTCCCTAGCTGCCTCAGACCATGCCCAGGCTCCTGTGGGTAACCCACCTCAAACCTCCCTTGCTCACTTTTTTCCCTTCATCTTTCTCCATCCCTCCAGTGCACACGTCCTGGGGTCTCTGGGTCAGTTAGTAGCCCTGAGGTGTGAGGGACAACAGGGAAGGAATGCCTTTACATATGTTAGCTCCTGTACCAACACACTAGATGAGGCAGGCAGGTGCTGATAGTATGTTGGTATTCAGTTCATGGGTCAGTCATGAGGAAGAAAACAAACAGTTTACCACTGGATATAAACAGGATGAGAAAGCCCAGTCCTTCAAAGTAATTTAGAAATGCTCCCAGATTATGTGCCTGTTCCCAGCAGTACCTGCACTGTCCTGTCACACTGAGAAGGGTTGCTGAGAAGCTGCACCACATCTTACCTGCCCTAGGAGCAAACCAACATGACTGACTTTGATACTCCTGGCCACATTTTCTGTTGTTGGAGTCCATAAATAAGCTTAAGTGAACACAGTTGTGGATGAGGAAAGCAGACATGCAAGGGGGTGGCCTGAGCTCTGCCCCAGTGCCTGTGTGTAGAGGAAATGTCTGGACCATGATGGGTTTATTCAGCTCTCTGCAGGGCAGAGTAGATGCATGCACCTGCCTTTAGCTGTCAGACAAAAGGAGGAAAGTGTTTAGGCAGCACTTCTCTGTGTCCTGCAGAAAACTCTTCCCTATCTATCTACACAGTTCAAATTCATTTTCTTTTATCCATTTTACAAGCCCCTCCCTGTATGTATGGTTAGAGTGACTACTCCTCTGCTACTCCTCTTCCTTTCATACCTCACCAAGCTCTGCAATCTCCCGTCTCACCCTGCACCCTGGCTGATCCAGGCTCTGTTCCTGCCTCTCCACTGACACTGCCATTCCTGCCATCGTAAAAGTCTCTTTCTGCTGAAATTTGAAGCTTCCTTTATTCCTGACACCTGCTGGCTCCCCTTGGCCACCTTGAAATCCCATCCTCTCATTAGATGCTCTGCACACCTTGCCTGCCTCTCTGCTGCTCTGGGTTCAGTTAGTTGAGGGAAGGCTTTTCTTCTGTATCACATAGCTCAGTAGGGTTCACTCTACCAGGATGGGATAAAAATGATAAGCTGGCCCTTCTTTGCTGTCAGGTGAGAGCAAAAACATGTCTGGGAAGCCACAGGAAAGCATGATGGCATGAATGACTTTTAGCCCCGGGTCTCAAAGCCAGGCAGGGATAATAGCTGGTTTTGCCTAGGGAGATGTTATTCTTTCCCACTGCCTGAATCTCACCAGGCTGCCAGGAAAAGAAGGAGCTTCTTGAACCTTCCTGTGCTCCACTGAACCTCTTCTGCAGCACTCAAAATTGACTCCTCCATACATTTCATCTGCCATGAGTATTTATTGTCTTGGATAATGGTCTTTGAAATGCAGTAATTCTTCTGAGTCATCTGTAAGGCTAAGATTTCATCAGATCTTCAGGCTTCTTCCATAATTTTAATTTTTTTTTTTTTCTATATCTGATGAAATCCAAGCAGCAGAATGTGGTTTTTCTTTTTTTTATGTCAATCGTGAGCCAGTCAGAAAACAAGGTTTTCACATGGAGAGTCATTAAACTTTCTGTACTGATCTGGAATTTTCTTGGCTAAAGTATCTACAGCCTGGTCCAGCAAACCCCCTTGTCTTACTCAGAAATCATTTGAGGTCAAGGAGCCTGACAGAAGTTTGTTTCATTCAACATCTGAGGGCTTAAGCAGAGCAGTAACTGATTCTCCACACATTTTTAACTCTACCACAGATGTGAGGTACCCTCTGCTTTTGCTAACGTGATTCACCTTGCAGTTGCTGGGTGCCAGCCCCATGCACAGACTGTTGCCATGACCCACCTGTCATGCACTAACTCCTTCAGCACTGGTAACTCTATCATCTGCCTAAATCCTGACGTCTCGGTGAGCAGCCCTGAATGGGTAACATGAACCTTTGCACAGAATAACAGATGGTTTCAGCAGCCTTGTGCCAAAGTCTTTTAAAGACAAAGGTCCCCCACCTCCGCCTCCTCTCCCAGCCAGCGTGCCAATTGTTCCTGTTAACTGACTTTAATGAAAAGCTCAAGTGTCTATATAAAAACCTACAATCTATAACAAAATATCAGCTTTAGGTTTAGTCTTGAGGGTACTCTAAATAGTATAGAGATACAGCAGTGTCCCTTGGGACCTCAGCCCAGCAGTTATCGCAGGGTCAGTGGATTCCTCCTGGGTGGGCTGTGGCCTGGAAGGCTGTTATCGCCTCAGGCAAAATGCCTGGCTTTGTGCCCCATATCTCCCCCCATTCCAGCATTGCTATTTTTGTGACTGCTGTCCTGAGAGCACTGCTTGCAGCTCTAGAGAAAGAGCAAGTGACACTAAGTGCTTTTCCACCTGGTAAACCATGTCTTTTCCCATTCCTTGGCACATATGTTCCATTTGTCTGTTCCACTTGTCTGTTCCACTCCGGGCAGAAGCAGCTTGGTGGCTTTTCTTCCAGTGCTGGTATCAGTGTTTATGGCACAGATTAGGAACCTCTGGGCAAACTGGAATTAATGACACCTGTGTAGATTTCAGACTGTTGGTCTATGCAGCCTCTGCACAACAATGAAGTCCAGTGCTGCTCCTGTAACTTGCACTAAAGGCAGAGGTTGTACCAATGGCCTTCATTTTGAGGACTCCTGCATTGAGCTGCCCATATTTTTCTGTCCCTGATCTCATTCTGCTGTGATATTTTAGACTTTCTGTCATAATCAGTTTCTGGCTGTTCCCATCACCACCACCCTTCATGACCTTCACCTCATGCTGTATTCCTACCCTGGCAATGCTAATAGTCTTTCTGAGACATGCACTTCACTCCTCAGTCTCTTCACCTTTAAGGCTGCAAAATTCTCTTTTGAGTTAGTTCCCAACCACAGTCTCCTGTGTTTTCAACATCCTCTTATTATCTGTCTTAAAATACAACCCACCTTCATTTTTTGCAAGTCCCTGTTAGAACTGGAAGAGTGCTTCTTTCTTTGAGGTGTTTGCTGCCCTGGAGCTTAGCCATTTGGTGCCTCAAAATAAGGAAGCTGTGGCTGCTTCCTCCCAGCACAGCTCAGCACAGGCATGAGCAGCTCGCTTGTAGGCTGCATCTTGTGTCTCATGTCTGGGTGGCACAGAGCATCCATTAGGATTTTTGACAGTTTTCTCAGTGAGCCTCTTCTTGAAAGTTTTAGGATAAGGTAGAACTAAAACCCAATGACTTTCATGTTATTTTTGTTTTCTCTGATATACTCACTAGTTTAATATTTTTTAGCAGTTCTATACGTGGCTTTCTGCTCTGAACAGGCTTTAAAATATTTCCTCTCTCCCCAGTATTTTTTAATTTCTTTTACTCCTTGAGCCTAGAGAACTTGTTTGGCCCTGTGGAGCCTGACAGTGGCTTGCTGGGTTCAAACTGACCAGAACATGAACCACTTCACAGCTTGGCACCAGGTCCTGATTGGGGTTCCAGAGCCCCCTGACTGCTGCAGTTACTTGGGGAACTGGTAACTTGGCAAGGTTTGCGAGAGTAGACTTATCAACAGAGCTGATGGGTCTGCTCCCAAGCCGGCTTCTAAAGGCCTGGTTTTCAGAAACACCCAAACCCTAATCTGTCTCACTGGATATTGAAGACACATTTTTAAGTCCTATAATGTCCAAAAGTGGTTATTTCTGAAAATTTGAGTACTCAGTGCTGAAATAACAGTTGAGCATATCTGGGGCATGGCTGTGAAGGGCAGCTCAGAATTTCATGGATGGGTGGATTAATCTTTAATCCTCCCTGGCACACAGGGAGACCCCAGATCAACACCCTGATGTTCACACATTCTAAGTAGGGCTCTCCCTTCTACATAACAGGACCAGCTAATTTCTGAAAACAAGCCAACAGGCTTGAAAAGACAAACAATAAGTATCCTTAAATGCTACAGCAAGATTTATTAAGCATTTCTGTTTTAAGGCTAAGCCATCTGCAAATCAAATTTAAAATTTCCTTCAGAGATGAACAGGGACAATTCAAAGCTGATTTTATTTAAGAGATCTCATATGGAAACACCTTGTCACATGGGATGGCAAATGGCAGGGAGATGTAATTATGACAACCACAGACACGCATGGCAGAGTACAAAGGAAGAGTAGAGCTAGTTTCCCCCAGCTCCAGATAGATAAAAGTATTTATGTCAGAGATTAGTCACACCTACACTTGCCTTAAACTGAGAGGAAAGAGACCAGCACCTCCAGAAAATGATTCTTCTGATTTGTTCTGGATGGTCAAATTAGAGCAGACAAATTTCACCTTTGCGAGCCATGTAGGAAGACACCTTAAGACCAAAAATAGGTATTATATAGGCTGTGTGGCTTCACTATTTTAGCCAAATGTTACAGTGATGTTGCCGCAAAAAGCTTCTTAGTCATGAAATAAGTGGTAATCGAGTTTTAATCTTGTTTTAAAGAGAACTTGACCCTGTAGTGGCAGCAATCAAGGATGGAGATGAAAATGCAGTATGCAACATGATGAAATCAGGAAAAGACCTTTCTGAACCCAATAAGGATGGCTGGATACCCCTCCATGAAGCTGCGTACTATGGCCAAGTGGGTTGTCTGAGCCTGTTGCAAAAAGGTCAGTAAAGTTAAAATAAATTAGCTACAAAACTGAGGAGAAGAATGTGAACAAACTAAAAAGCAGAGTTAGCAGCAGTCCACTTCTTGTCTGGGACTCTGTGTGAAGTTTTTTTCTAACCCCTCTCAGTGTATATTAATTTCATCTTCTCTTTGAGAATAGGTTTCTAGACTGAAGCTTCTCAAAGTTAGGATCTTCAGGAGAAAGGGATATCTGGATAGATCTTGGGAAGCCCTGGGTTTCTCACAGTAGAGCCTCATAGCTGATATCTTTGCTGCTGTGAGCTGCTAACAACAATCACCTGGCTTCCCACTACCTAGAAATCTGGCCCAGCACCTCTTTCCTGGTGCTTGAAGATGGTGAACTACCAAGTTTGTTTTCAAACTGCTACTGAAGAACAGTTGCTCAGAAGCTTTTTGTATCACTAGGGGCCAGACTGAACATTTTAATCTAAGCCAGAGACTGGTTTAGATACTTGATCTGAGTTACAGTAACATCATGATATATTCTTAACTTTACTCATGGAAAAGGAAAACAAGAACTAAACAACAAAAACTCACCTAGAACTCTAAAGACTTTGAAAGGTGGTGATGCTGCAGATAACTGTGTGCTACATGGTGTAATGACTTTGTACTCACCATTCCTTCACAGCGTACCCTGGCACCATCGACCAGCGCACCCTCAACGAGGAGACAGCTCTCTACCTGGCCACGAGCCGAGGTAACTTGGACTGCTTGCTCACGCTGCTGCAGGCTGGGGCTGAGCCTGACATCTCCAACAAGGCCAGGGAAACACCACTCTACAAAGGTGAGTACCTGCTTTTCCAGGGGTGCTGAGCTCTTCTGGCAGTACCAAGGCAGAGCTGAAGAATTGTTTGTGATTTAGGTGGTGGTGAAACTCTGTGATTAGCTCCCATTTTCTGCTTCCCTCCAATAGTTCTTTGTCTCCTATGTCTGACTTGCTATATCACAGCTTCTCTTCCCATCTCCACCAGAGGCAGGATTAGTGGCTGCTGTGCCATGTGCAGACTGGAATGTGGTGCTGAGCGTGGTGGATGTGGTGCTTAGTAGGGCCCTAAGCACAGGGTGTCTGCACAATGTCCCAAACTTACGGAAAGCTGGATAGTACAGAAATATGTATGCTTTTCTAAACAGTAGGACCTAAGTATCTGTTAGATGTGGGAGTCCAGTTACTGTAGACATGTCAGTGATTCATATACTGTGTGTGCCCAGCCAGGCTGTGCACTATGACAGATGAATAAAATTGCGAACAATTCAGTGAGGTAGATAGTGTTTAACACGGGCACGCTACTTTGCTGCTGGCCAGAAAGAAAAATTTCTTTAGCAGAATAGCATTACATCCATGATATCACAAAAAAATTGAGGAGGAACTGATCTCTCACACCTTCATGTCCACTCTCCTTTAACTGACTGCTCCTGCCATGACTATTTTTAGCACTCTAAAACATTAAAAAGCACACATTACTGTTTAAAACATCCTATCATTCTGCATCTTGTGCAACAAATGCTAATTGAGGTTTGTAAATGTGATGTTTATTCTTTGGTTTGGAGTTCCATCCTAAAGGTGTGTAGGAAGCCTCATGAGTTTGGGATTCAAAATGCAATGGGACAAATTGGTGGAATAACAAACAAAATACTACTAATAATTAAGAAAATATCTTTAGTTCAGGATGATCCTGAACTGTAATTTGTTGCATGCTGAGAAACTGCTGCTCACTCATACTACTACTGTTTTCTAAGGATGCTTTTCTGGTCACTATTGGGTTTGAGTTTTTAAAATTTTCTTATCAATGTAGAGCTTTATCTGCAGTTCATGGCAGTAAGATAGTGTGTCTTTGGAAAGTGTTCAGGTCATGTGATTTCTGTAGCATGTTTGTGCTTCATAAATTATCTGCTACTGCCTCCCTCTGTCACTGAAGTGTCCAGCTGATACAAATGGGTTGGAGTAGATTCCCCTCACTGTCAAGGTCAACACAAGTCCTGCACAGGGCACTTATCCTCCTCCAGGTGCCAACTGAAGATTGACTTCAGTGCCACATCCTTCATGAACCCCAGCTAGTGTCATTTGTCAACAGCCTTGGCCCTCATCTTGACCTAGATGGACCTTTGGTCTTATTCTCCATGATCTGGTTGTATTATATTGATTATGCTGCATGAAATGGATACTGCAACACCTCAAATCTTTTAACCAGCCTGACTGAATCCCTTCCCTTTTTCTAAACCAGCTTGTGAGCGCAAGAATGCAGAGGCCGCAAGACTCCTGATACAGTACAATGCTGATACCAACCATCGCTGCAACCGAGGATGGACCGCTCTCCATGAGGCTGTTTCCCGAAATGACCTGGAGATTATTGATATCCTTGTGAAAGGAGGTGCCAAGATTGAGTCTGCAAATGCCTATGGGATCACTTCTTTATTTGTGGCAGCTGAGAGTGGGCAGTTGGAAGCTTTGAGATACCTTGCAAAATGTGGTGAGTACAGTTGTGCCGTTACATGCCTTTACTCATTTAATTTTTCACGTTTTGAAGCTCCTTGGATCAGTTTTTCTGTGTGGAGACAAGGCCTAGCTTGAAGGGGTGCCGAAACCCCATTGCCCAGATGTCTGAATTGTTTATGGGCTTTAAGAGATCATAGTCTAGATGCATGTGCTTCTTTAGTATTCATTCTTAGTTACCTATGTTGGGAATTAGTATACTGTTTTCTAATTGCATTGCCTGACAGATTTCAAAACCCACAGCACTGCACATACATAGCCTAAAATCCAATCAGTCGTAAAACCCAACTGTAGGTGGTAATAGATGGCAGAAATTGAACATTAGCCAACCGCATATGCTCATAAATGTGTGCAGTGATGGGCAAGATTAGGTCTCCTCCACTAATGAATCTCACTGAAAACAGATAAAATGCTATTCTATAGGTAATGGATTTTCATAAAGGAGAAGCAAACTCATTCTCGCCATGTATATATGTTAGAACATATAAACAGAGTGAATTTGATTCTAATTCACAACAAACCTACCTTTTATAGCTCCACTCACTTAGAACAGCTTTCTGAAACATATTTACTATTCCAAGGCACATTTTATTTTCACTGTGGGCTAATATCTTCAATGTAGGTATGATTTAGTTCTGCATTTGTGAAACAAGAGCTAAATGTTGAAAAAGACAAGAAAAACTTCTGAAGTAGGTAGTATGACTAAGAAAGATATGAGAGTTGGGAAACAAAAAAATATGTTATGCTGTCTAGCTGAGCATTGCCAAGTCATGTTTATATGACCACTTAGTCCATCACATTGACTATGGTTTTAGAAACTAAGCCAGAATGTGATTTGTGTCTCAACTTTTACAGATATTATCCTTAAAGTTCAATTTTGAGAAAAATATATGAGACAGTTCAATAAAACTGGACAATTGTTTCAAACTTTGAAAAGCTCCTCTGAGAATCACAGGAATGATACCACTCCATTGTTTACAGTGATCAATGTTTATTATAAAAAGGTTTTTTTTTCTCATCTTGTTTTTATTAGGAATGTAGTTCTATGTTATGTTTTGTCACTGCAGCTCTCCTACAACATCTTCAAAGGGCCAAACACAACACAGATGTTTTGGTTTGGGGTGAGGGCTCAGGGAAATGTTCTCTTTAGCAGGGAGTTTTCATGATCAAACAGGAGACTGATTGGCTTCTTTATTGGAGTTTAGAAGCAAAACTGTAGTGAACTGTCATTCCCATTTAGGATATGCATAAAGCAGCCTTCCTGATTACACTATGGTACAGTATATTACAGACAAAATCCAAGCTTTCAGGCCTTGAAAATATAGCACAGAAAAAGCTAGATTCCAAATTGTTTATGTCCAGAAAGTATCAGGTCTTGATTCATTCTCGCATATTTACTAAGCTAAGTTCACACCAGAGCTCCAAAAAAAAAACAAAAAACAAACCCACAAAGTTAAAAAGCTCATTAATTTTTTTTTTTTTTTTTTTGGTAAAACCATTTGGAGCCTAACTTGAACCCTTGTGCACCAAAGAGATGTTAAGTTTTGAAATGAAATATTCATTGATTAAGGTATGCCCAAGCTGATTAGAATTGTTGCTTGGTACCATGCAGATATCAAGTTATAGAGTCCTATTTTAACCTGGATATGTACAAGAATTAAATTACAGTATAAATGTATTTACAGTGTGAATACATAAAGTATTCATAATATGTATAAATATATATAATAAATAGATAACTATAGATTTTTTTTTTTAGTGCATCTATTAAGTGAAACTGCACATCAAGTACTGCATTCAGTTTTCACTAAGAGAAAGACACGAGGTTCATGTCCAGAGGCAGGCAATTAAGCTGGTGAAGGGTCTGGAGAACAAGTGTTATGAGAAGTGGCTGAGGGAGCTGAGGATGCTTAGCCTGGGGAAGAGGAGGCTGAAGGAAGACAAGATCACTCCCTACAACCACCTGAAAGGAGTTTGCAGTGAGGTGGAGGTCAGTCCCTTCTCCAAAGTTACAGGTGGTAGGACAAGAAGAAATGGCCTCAAGTTGCACCAGAGGAAGTTTAGACTGAACATAAGGAAAAACTTCATCTGCAGGAACTGGGGCTATTTAGTCTGGATGAGACTGAGGGAGGATCTCATTAATATTTATAAATATCTAAATGGTGGATGTCAGGATGTTGGGGCATCCCTTTTTTCTGTTGTATCTGGTGACAGGAGAAGGAGTAATGGGATGAAGCTGGAACACAAACAGTTCCATGTAAACATCAGGAAAAACTGTTTCACTGTGAGGGTGAGGGAGTCCTGGCACAGGCTGCCCAGGGAGGGTGTGGAGACTCCTTCTCTGGAGGTCTTCAGAATCCACCAGGACATGTTCCTATGTGACCTGATCTAGGTGAACCTGCTTCTGCAGGGGGGTTGGACTAGATTATCTCTAACAGTCCCTTCCAATCCCTACCATTCTGTGATTCTCTGAATTCTGTGATTCTGTTATCTAAAGGGTTATCAAGCATTGGAACAGGCTACCCAGGGAAGTGTTCGATACATCATCTCTGGAGGCACTCAAAAGATGTGTAGATGTGGTGCTTAGGCATCATGGTTTAGTGAGGTACTTGGCAGTGCTGGGTTAATAGTTGGGCTCGATAATCTGAAAAGGCTTTTTCAACCTAAACAATTCTGTGATTCTGATTATCTAGTCTAAACTGCTGCTCAGGAACAGGTTATATGCATTTTGTAGCACATAAATAGTAAGGGAGTTATTGTGTCTAAAAAAAAAAAGACTAGGCTAAATTTGTAATTGCATAAATAACTGTAATTCATGTAATTAATATAATACATAAATACATAAGCAAATGTAATTAATAGTATTTGCATTACATTAAAAGCCAGTGGAAATGCGTGATGTAACTAATGTGACTTTATCATCTCTGATACAACTTAGTTCACATCCCACACACCTTGTATCTCTGATGTCATGGACATGTACTTGTTCAAAGTGTGTTCATTCCATCTGATTTTAACCTTTTGGTACTACAAAGACTTTCTTCCGTCCTAGGTGCTGATATAAATACTCAAGCCAGTGATAATGCCTCTGCTCTTTATGAAGCCTGTAAAAATGGACACATACCTATTGTGGAGTTTCTCTTGTCCCACGGAGCAGATGCTAACAAAGCCAATAAGGATGGCCTATTACCTCTTCACATAGCAGCCAAAAAAGGGATCTGCGAGTAAGTTTTAGTTCACTTCATAGTTTTATGTCTTAGACAAGAATCCATAGTCCCTATGAAAAGGAGAATGTAATGTCCCAATTCTGGTACTGAGTATTGTGAGCAAGGAAGCTGCTACTTGAGAATTGGGGTTTCTGCTTGCAGAGCTCAGGTTGGAAATTATAAACTGAAAAGTGCGTTTGCAGGTTAGAGTGAGGTGAGATGGGATGAGCAGGAATGTGGAGTTAAAAATTCCTGAACTTTGCCAAGAAATCACCTATTACAGCTAAATAACCTGATGCATCTTAGGTTAAACTGAGCTTCACAAGATATGCTTGAGATGGACTAAAAAGGCATCTGGAGTGTGTGCCTGTGTGTTAGTCCTCAATAGCTATTGCAATAGCTTAGTTTGCAATAATTTTCCTATGTGAACCTGTTGTGATTCTTCTGCACAAGTAGAACATGCTGCCTTCGTCTCTGGTGTCTTCAGGTTTTATTAACAATAATTCAGATGCTGACAGCGGGAAGTGGTTAAGTGAATCTCTAGGGCATTAGTGAGATTGCTGCTAGAATATGGTATCCAGTTCTGGTATCCTCCCTTTCAGAAACCTTTCAGGAAACTGGAAAGGCTTCAAAAAAAAAAAAAAAAAAAAAAAGTACAAGAATTATGGTCTGGAAAATGTACTTTATTAGTAAGTGATTAAATGATTCTTCAATGTAACAGGCAAATGCGTAAAAAAGATCCAGTGGTTTGTTTCTCAAATGAAATGTGTTTGAGATAGAGCTGAACATATGCTTTAAACAGTGAGAAAAGTAACTAATGAAAAAATAATCAGGAACTGGATAGAATTACAAGTGCTCTGAGACAGAGGGGAGAAACTCTACAGCCTGTGATAAAGGGTAACAATTTAGAAGATGCTGTCAAGGGACGAGATTGTTGCACTGTCATTTGAATTGTGCTCACCTAGCTCTATTCCTATACCTGGGGCATTACAGCACTCTTCTGAGCTTGAGCTCCTTAGATCCTAGGGCAAGTTTTAGCTCCTGCCTTTAACCCTTTGCTGCTGGAAGGGTGAGTAGCCCATAGCTACTTTTGCAAAACACAGTCATACTTTGCAGTGGCAGATCCTCTTGGTGACTGTAGTGGACTCTTCTGACTATCACAGTTTCTATCAAAATTCTTTCAGTAACAGTCAAAGGAGAAAGTATATCCAACTGCAAAGACTGTCTGCAAGGCTCTCTTTCCAGACAATTGCTAGAGTAGATTCTTTTAAATTTCACAGGGTCTCAGGAATGAAAACTTTTGACGGCATTATACCTTCCCATAGCATCTTTGATCTTAGCATTTTGGTCTGCCTTGGGAATCCCAATTAAGCTTCTCAAATCACTTTGCTAGACTTGAGGATATTAATTTTCTGTAGTCGAAGTTAGCCTGCTTTCTAGTGCATGCTGTGTATTCTAGAGGGCTGCCCAGTGTAAATTTATGTCAGAGGTTTATGTGCTTACAGTGTGTACAAGAGTACTGTGCATAGACTAATGCAGGCATGAACCTAAATTTTCTCTGGGTTTAGAGCTGCAGAGACATTTCCTTGACAACAAACACATTTTAGATGAGAAACATGCCAGAGACAGAACCCAACTCCAGTTGCTCACTTTCATAAAAGCTCATCTGAAAGTCCAGTAAACTGATCTGAATTCAATTTATATAGTGTCTGGACCTGCTCTTTGAATATTTTCCTCCTCTGAATAGTTGCACACCCCAACGTGAAAAAGAATTTACATGGAAACTCTGCAACCTGAGTCCATCCCCATGTTACGAAAGAAAGGACCCAATTCAAATCTTTTACCTATCATTCCCAACATCCAGCAGCATAAATGAGACCAGAATTCAGCCCAAACTCTTCACTTGTAAAAGGCTGAACACACGTTTTTGTGCACAACTGCTGTAAACCAAGTGCCAAAGATGGAAAAAAAAAGAGAAAAATCTTCTCTTATAAATATTTATCAAAATGACAAAGCTTTCACCCAATTGGCTGATCATTCTTAATTCCTTTGGTATTCAGTAAAATAACACCCTTCACGGTGACCTCTCTTTGTATTCCTGCAGATTTTATACGTAATTCTGCAGGAATTCCATGCTTTAATTTTTTTTTTTGCCAGAGCACAAAGGCTCCCTACCATAAAAAAAAGACGAGAATGTGGTCCCAAGGCTCAACTGTCAGCTCTAGTTCCTTGGTGTTTATTTTAAGCAACACCTTATCAATACTGACCTGAAATTCATAAGGGTCATCTCATCAGCTGTAGGACAATCACAAGCAGTCATTTAACTCCTTCCCCCTCTAAACTGGGATGCTGAGAAGGGAAGGCTTTGTGAAGTGTGGACAGATTTACTAAGTAAATACAAGTCAAGAAACTCTTGGCACACTCATACTAAGGATGCTCTGCCTCTTGCTCCTTCATATAATTTCTAACAACTGGAAATCACAGAAGCAAGTGCCAGGGTTAAGGAGAAACTTGTCACTATTTCAAAACTGCACATAAAGCTCAGCCTTGTGACAGGTGTGAGATGTGGTCTGGCTTTTCTGTCCTCATCTGCCTTCACTTGAGCTGCCTTCTCTCTCTAGACAGGCAGGAAAGACTGCAGAGCTGGAGACGCCATTTTACTGAACCAACATACTTTGGAGGCTGCAGAAGAGAGTTCAAGCTAGAAAATTAAATTCTCATACAAATTTGATGTTTCCTGCTTTTCCTCACAAAATAAATCTGGTGTACAGGGAGTGTCCTGAGGTCTGGGACATTGCAGCATTTGTGTGCAGAGCCTCAGTGTGGCACCGCTGCAGTGAGGTTGTTCCCTTTGCAGACAGAAATGACGCAGTGCCTCTTTAACTCAGATGTGAAGAGCTGGCTGAAGCACATGTGCTGGAGGGAAAGAACAAAACAGACCTTTAAATCTTCAAAACAGTTGATCATGGGATGACTAATGCTGGCACTTGGCATGGTGTCCTCAGTGCTCTGTGCCCTTTTTGTTATTATGGCTCTTACAGAACATTTGCTAATGGTGGGAAGTTGCCAGCTCACAAGCACCCAAACCTCCTGCTCTCTGGTGAGTGTCACAGCACTGAAATACAAGTGAGGCTGCTTGGAGGGAAGATTTTTTCAAAAGGGCTTAAATTCCAACAATATTTACAAAATTTAACAAAACTTTCTGTTTAAAAATTAGATGTAGAAGTAACCTGGAGACAGCAACAGTCCATCATGGAAATACGAACAAAGTCGTGGAAAGTGTTAAACATCTCAACTCTCATTTCAGCTCCTGGGGGCGTTGGAGGCTCAGTCTTTCATAGGATCTTTCAGTGCATTACAAAGGTTTTCCTGAGACTAGTGTTTATATTTGGCTTGGTTGATTATGTAAATATATTTGAGGGCCCAGCATTGGGACCAGCCATTGTAGAGAAGCTGAAGATATGCAACAATTTAAAGGAGACATGGTAGGAAACTGAGCTTTGCAAGTTTTTGTGTTAGAAGAGCTATTGATTGCTAGATAGAGGAGTCTGCATGGGAGGAGGAAGAAAAGGAGAAGGTGTGCTTAACTTATTGGCTCTCAGAAGTTCCTTTTTAGCTATCCCTGTGTCATGGTTTAACCCCAGCCAGCAACTAAGCACCACACAGCTGTTTGCTTGCCTTCCCTGCCCAGTGAGGTGGGGAGGAGAATCAGGAAAAAAGTAAAACCCAGGAGCTGAGATGAGAACAGTTTACTAACTAAAATGAAATAAAATAAAACAACAGTAACAAAATGTATAATAATAGTTATGAAAAGGAATATGACCAAAAAAAGAGAGAGAAATATTTTAAAAAGGGAAAAATATCCCAACCAATAAGTGATGCCCAATGCAAATGCTCACCACCTACTGACTGATGCCCAAGCAGTGATTTACCTCTTCTTGCCAACTCCTCCCAGTGTATATACTTTATATCCCTTGAGCCAGTTGGCCATGCTCCCTCCTAACTCCTTGTACACTCCCAGCCCCCTTGCTGATGAGGCAGGGTGAGAAGCAGAAAAGGCCTTGACACTGTGTAAGCCCTGCTCAGCAAAACCCAAAACATGTGTTATCAATGCTATATTGAGCACAAGTCTGAAATAAAGCTCTGTTCCAGCTACCAGAAAAAAAATTATCCCAGCTTCACAGGCAGCAAGCATATGCAGACTCAGGTTAGATGATCCCTAGTCTCTGGAAATAGCTAAGGGTAACTTGTCTGTCTTTAAATAATCAGCCTAGTGCCTTGGCTAAAGCACTCAACTTTCTGTGCGGGAAATGAGATTTTAACCCTTGGGACTGGTCGTGCAGCTCTAATGGCACCTATGTAGACATGAAAATGATTATGGATTTGCAACGATGGGGCTCCTGCACATAATATATTTGAACTTCACGTTACATACTGAGACCAGCTTTATTTATGTTGCTGTGTCTAAGGCCATCTCACATTTTCCAATAATAATCCCTGATTACTGGGGTGTAGGACTTGGCTGTAATTTTTTTTTCTCCTTGGGCTAAAGCTTGGAAACTAGCCTGGAAATAATTTTTATTTCTTTTTCTCCCTTTTCCTAGTTGTATTTTTGGCTTCCCATGATCTGAGGTGGGTGTTGATAACCCCATGGATTTACCATGGTAAAAAGCCACATAGTGAGGGCCTCCAAGATGGGAATCAATCCAGCATAGTAACTGAATAGTAAAATGGGACGGGGAGACCTGGGAGACTAATATATATTTTATCCTAGCTCAGTCTTGCCGAGAAAGATTTGATTTCATCCCCATTGTGGTCTCAAGCCTCTTGCTGTGGCTGCAAACCACAAGGTCTACCAGTGCCTTATGTTGGCACTCTTCTCCTCTGAGCAATAACAAGATCTTGATGGAGGTGGGAGATACAGCCTCTCTGCTGGCACCTCAGGTCGCGGGCCATGCCTGTTCCTTCAGCCCTACCCACAGCATGATGACAAAGGTGTAGGACATCTTGTAGATCCCGGCTGGGTGTCCACCATTTGAGCTGTGACACCTAAGAAAAGTTGCAATGGTGTAGGTGTGTGCTGGCACATTGTCTCTTCCATTGTAGCTGCCCCTGTAGCTGCCGTTACCTCAGAGCATTAATTACCTCAGGCAATAATTACAGAAAGACTTGTTCTTCCATGAAAGAGGGTGATATGAATCACATTTTTGGGAAGGTAAAAGCACAGGGAGTTAGTTGCTTTCAAGTTCACACCCTGGTATCTCTCAGAGAGAGTTGTTCCTGTGCCCAAATTAGCAGGATCTCTCTTACAGTCACAACCACACAGCTGTGATCTGCTGTACAGTTGTACATCCCCCAGGACCCCTAGAGCTCACTACTGTTCACTGCCTGTCCACCTGGCAGGATTGTCTCCATGCTGATTCCGGTGACCAGCCGCACTCGCGTCAAGCGCAGTGGCATCAGCCCCCTGCACTTAGCGGCTGAACGCAACAACGATGACATCCTGGAAGAGTTGATTGATGCCGGCTACGATGTCAACACCACCCTCTCCAATGAACGGTCCTGCCTTTACGAGGACAGACGCACCACACCCCTCTATTTTGCTGTTTTTAACAACAATATCTATGCCACAGAGCTCCTGCTGCAAGCTGGAGCCAACCCCAACGTTGACCTCATTAACCCATTGCTCATCTCCATCCGCCACGGCTGCCTGAAGACGATGAAACTGCTCCTTGACCACGGCGCAAACATTAATGCCTATGTATCAAGCCATCCCACTGCATTTCCAGCTACCATCATGTTTTCGATGAAGTACCTTTCTGTGCTGAAGTATCTCCTGGATCTGGGTTGTGACGCAAGATCCTGTTTTGAGTGTCAGTATGGAAATGGCCCCCATCCTGCATTAAATTACAGACGGGACAGACTTAATGATCCACAGCTCTCCAAGGAGCCAACTGTAGTACAGGTAAGCACTGCCTAGGCTGCCTACAGTACTTCTGAGGACATCTACTCACATATCTTGATAGCTTCAGTGTATCTTTTCTCCCAACTTTCCTGTGAGAGAAGATGCCTTTATTCCTCCTTTATTTGCAGAAGAAAAAAAAAATGTTCAGTAAGAGTCTGTGAACATTCCAAGTCTGTGTTCAACAACAGCAGGATGGAAGGCAACAACTAGTGTGGCCCTAGCTTGAGTTTGCAGTGAATTATAGCCATTTTGATAGTCTTGCTGTCAGATCTACAGTATTCTTCTCCCTGGACCAGAGGTGCCAGGAGTGAAGCATGTTTTCTTAACAGGCAGTGTCATACTGGCAGTAGCATATAGACAGTAAAAACCTGGGCACGTGGGCAGTAAAAACCTGCTTGTTTTATTTGCCCTGTAAGATTTGTTGTATCTGACAGGAAATTTAAGCTCCTGGTAAAATTAAACTTGTCTAGTGTTTTATTTTATGAAGGCAAACTAGTGAATGTAAATAGCTGTGATTTCTGAGTCTACTGGGTAAGAGAGAGTGTAAATCGTTACATTAGCTACATGACTGTGCATTATATTTGAAGTTTTCAAAAGAGATTAGGAGATTTAGGTCCCTTATGCCATATGTTCAGAGCCATTTAAAGATTTTGGATATCCAGGTTTTACACATGTATCATTGCAATCCTTTCCAAAGTGCAGCTGGGCTCAGCCTCCATTGGGCTGGAATTGGATTTGCAGTCCCTTAAAGGACTTTTCAGTGTCTCAGATTACACTTTCTTTTTTTTTTTTTTTCTGATCTCTGCATGTTGATTTCTTCCAATATATCTCAAATAAAATCTGACTCTCCAGTCAAAATTCACTACCCTAAAACATACAACATAACAATGAAATCCCAGCACATCACACTTATTTTGCAAAGAATCAGGGAAGAAACAAATAAACTTCTATCTAGTCTAAATGTAGCTTTGAGGGATTCAGACAAAAGTGTCATTTAGCCCAAAGAGATAGTCACCAATAAATACTCCTTGATGATGGAAAGAATATCGGAAAATGTTTAAAGATCCTAGGAAATCCTGATCTTTTTATCAGTCTTGCCTTCCAAAAGACTTTACTATCCAGTAACGTGTCTGGGAAGAAAACAAACAAGAAGAAATCTCAGGAGAATTGTAAGACTCCATCAAAGTAATCTATTCCAAACAGAGCTGATTCCTTGAGAGTGTTTGTCATAGCAAAATTGCTCCAGGGTACCATATTTTTTATTAAAAAAAATAAATCAAATATATCCTCTCTAGTTCTTGCACTGTGATGTGGTAGCAGGTTGAATGGAGGGCTGGAATTACAAGGCAAGGAGAGAAGGTCTGTCTGTAGCTCTCTCAGGTATCCTAGACACTCAAACCCAGCTCTGTTTTTACTTATTTAGGCACTTTTTCTCCCCTTCCAGATGTCATGTAAAACTACTACTGCTTCAAAACATTAAGTCACTCACAAACAAATGTAATCACCTCAAAGGTCAGACCACGGGAAGCAGAGGTAACAAAAGCTGTAAATATTTATATCTGTGCCTAGAGAGAGTCTGGTGAGGGGCAAACACATACAAAGGAAATGCAATCCCTTCCCTCAGATAGTATTTATTTATGCTTATTACTGATAGGTATTTGTCTAATAACATCAAGGCTTGTGCAGTGTAACTTCACGATATAGTTGTGATATGGTTTGTGTTCTGAAATATAGAGGATCTTATGAAACTATAGCCCTCTCCACACAAAAGATCTGCATCTTCTATTTTCTTGTATAATACTGTGTAACGATAATAAATCTGACTGATTAGTCTTTTTAGATTAAAGACTGTGAGGTACTGGAAGTGGATTTGAAAAATCCATAAATAAAATCATTACTGTTTCTACTAAGTTAATATGTCCTGGAGAAAGTGAACACAAAAAAAATGCTTGCTGTGTCTCTCCACAGTTCCAGAACTGCAGTGCCAAACCCGTGAAGTATCCTACTGCCACGAGAGGGCATTCAGGGGCCTGCTGAGACTGCAGACTCAGAGTCACTTCGTCCCTGTAGTAGCAGTTTTGCATTACTTTGCTTCAGTTTGCTGTGCTTTGTTTCCTGCATTTTTATTCCATGAAACACTTTTGTAGACTGAGTTTGTGAATAGGAAAGAGAGAAAAGTCTTGCAAGGTCTCTGTTGGAGACAATAGGAGAGTAATAAGATCCAGGTTTTTTACTGCCCTATGTATGTCCTCATTTAAACTCTGACAGAGCGGAATTGCTTCTTGGAGGTGGTACTGTGAATATCCATTTGGCACATCCTATGGGTAACTGCATGGCAATGGCATATGCACTGGAGAATGGCAGTCAAATGTACTAAACTGAACTTCCCATAAGTGTTCCAGTTAGGAAATTGTGAGTTGTCCACTTGAATCCTCCCAACATTACTGTATCTCATTTTCCAGAGAAACACTACATGATGATGCTCAGTGAAAAACAAAAGAAAAAGGAGTAGTAGACACCTCTGTGAGTGCCCTCACCTTGAATAAAATGGCTTTACCATTTTCTGCAGCTTTATTCTCTCCTAGATGAAATAACATTTTTATTTCTGAATAAGAGTACTCATGCAGAAGTTTAATGTATTTTGCATTAAGAGTCATGCATGAATAATCAAATTTGATCCAGTTACAGAGGCTTAAACTGAAAGAGGTTTAAGCTGGTGCAATTTCTTTCCTGTTTGGAGTAGGCTTGGAGGGTGCTTGCAGACAGCGTCAGTGACTAAGCTGATGGATGGAACTTAAGTCACCATCATTCAGTTAGGTTCGGCCATGTGTCTGAGTCCTTATCCACACAGCATGATTTAATTCATGTTAAAGTTTCTGAAAGATCACATGCAGATAAATCCACAGATATCTTCCTCATATGCAACACCCAAACAGAGACAGATGAAGCTGTCTGAAATCATATCTATATTTAGATTGAAGTGGGAAGAGAAGTCACTACTTTTATAAAATGAGACTGCTTAAAGTCAGGTCCTTAAGTCCATTCTTCAGTATCTCCATAAGCAGCCCCCTATACTTTGCAGCTCGCCCTGGAGGCAACAGAATATTTGCCTAATCCAGACCGAGTAAGGAAGATGCCTCTGTCTTAGACCCAGGATAGTCCTCCCATATGCAAATAAAACCACCTGGGATTCATCTGTGCAGAGCTTTTACCAGACTTGTTCCTGGTAAGGTGTTTGGTTCCCAAAAGCTGTAGATACTAGCAGATACACAAGAAGCACAGGTACTGTGTTATGCTTAATGTCCCTCTTTCCCTAAGCATCCTTTGTGTGCAGTTGCCTGACAGAATCCCTCCCAAGAAGAGAGAGGGACCCCATATGCTGGATCACAGTGCCCTAGGCTGCATGGACCTTTCAGAAGCTCTCTTGCTGGCTTGGGACAAAGCTCTTCTGCCCACCCATTTCTGCAGAAGTAGGACCTTTGGACCATGGAAACAATTTGACATCCTTTCCAAGGAGGCTTTAGTTGAAGTTTTCCAAAAGGAAACTGGCAATTGCTCTCACAGGTGTTGGAAGGGTGGGACCACCAAAGCCATCAGGGCTGTTGTTATTGTTACAGTTTCCATGAGTGCATTCATATCCCACTGACTGTAGTCAATCTATTTTTCCTTGAAGTTTTGTGAAATGGTGTCTACTCCAGAGATGAGTCGCTGGGCTGGGCCTATCATTGATGTTCTCCTGGATTATGTGGGTAACGTGCAGCTCTGTTCCCGGCTCAAGGAGCATATTGACAGCTATGAGGACTGGTCTGTCATTAAAGAAAAAGCAGGTACGGTCACCCACGAGAGAATCTGGCACAAACAGTTCTGCTGTTGGATTCAAAACCTCAGTCACCATCTCCTCTTAGTATTCATCCTTTAAACTTGATAAGATTTCCCTTCTGAGATTGAATTGTATTTGGGTCAGGTAAGAGGCATTGGAAATTGCTAGGGTGTCACCAACTCTGTGATGTTAGCTGTACACCAGCTGTGGATCTGACTCCCTGGGAATGCGCATTGCCAGTACAGGAAGGCCCATTTGGCTGTACCTGGGATGCAGTCAGACCAGGGCAGGCAGGCAGGCAGTGTGACCATCTCCATAGCAGCCCAGCAGCCACTAGTGGCCTTTAAAGCTTTTACTAATATTCGACTCTCCTAATTTTCCTTTCCCTCAGAATCCAGTCTTTCATAGACATTATGAGAATTAGTTCTCTAGCACCAAGCTACGTTTGGTACATAATACATTTCAGTGAGAAGGCTGAGTACTGTGAAGCAGCTTGTTTAAATCCTCCCGAGGCCCATTGCTAAGGCTGAGATGGGATACAGCAACCCACCCTCCAGCCCCATATCCCTCCCTGTGTCATGCCTCAGAATAGGTGAGCTGTCACCAATGCCAGATGCATCATCCCTCCATTACAGAGAAGTCCTCTTATTTTTTCATTCCATCTCCCATTTTCCTCTTGTCACTGGCCTGGCCAAACTCAGCTGTCCATCTCCAGATTAAACCCATTCTGCTCCTGGTTTAGTGGTGGACTTGGCATGATTAGGTTAATGGTTGGGCTGGATCTGAGAGGTCTTTTCCAACCAAAATGACGCTATGTTTCTGATCTGTCTGTGTTTCAGAGCCCCCACGACCTCTTTCCCATCTTTGCCGCGTCAAGGTCCGAAGCCTGGTTGGAAGAAACCGCATTAAACTTCTTGACACCCTGCCTCTCCCTGACAGACTGATTCGGTACTTGCAGCATGATTACACACAGTGAGCCCAGGCACACCAGACGTGCAGCAGCTTCCCGGCATGGCACCCAGCATCGTCAGCATGGCAAGGGCACACAGCGTGCAAGGTGGGGAGGAATTGCTGCTGGCTTAGTCAAGCACCCTCCAATGACTAACCTAAGAGAATTACACTTCTGAAACATGGGCAAGAAGAGACAGAGAGCCAAACACAGGACTATTATTACGTTTTCCAAGAGAAAACACGTGATTCACCTCAGAGCTTGTTCTGCAAAGAGCAAGAAATGGAAGTCAATGCTGAAAAATCAGTAGTGCTGAAGCAAGTATCAGTGAGGAGTTCAAAGGTATCCTGGGGCTGTCGTGGAGCTTAGCATCCTTGCTGTGATCACAGACATTTTCAAGAGCCAACATATTTGGGAAAACAATCACATTGCCGTCACTGACAGATTTTTATTTTAGTTTATATTCTACTGTTTGGATTTCTGCTAAGTGTGCCTGTTGCTAATTCTCTGATACTTCGACACCATCTTGCTAACACTTTTACTTTGATTTTTTGGACCTTTCTTATTGAGTACTTGATTTCTGAACATTCAAATCTCAGAATTTTTTGATAGACTAAAATGCAGTAATGCTATTCCTTTAAAAGTCAAGGGGAGTTTTATCTAAGAGGGATGTAAGAATTGTATTTGTACACAGTGAATACATTCACTTGCATATTATGCTTGCAATAAGAAGTAGGTTAAATTCTGCCTGAGAGAATTTCCTCAACCAGTGATTGAAAGCAAGATTTTTTAATATTTCTCTCTTTTTTTGGTGTGTATATATATTAGAAGTAGCTGCACTGTAAACAGTAGCTTTACTCTGTCGTGAAACTGGTGTCAGAACAGAACAAAGCCCTAGAGGAGCAGGAACAGAAAGTGATGTGAAGGAGAGAGATGAGGTACACAGGGAGAGGCAACACTGCTAAACCAACTTTATCTGTTCCTCCCCTAGAAAGATATTGACCCTATAAAATCCAGCCTCTCTTACTTCTTTTTCTCTGTCTCTAACAATATCATCACTGGAAGAAAAGAAAGTTTATTTCAAAATGATCAAAGTCAGACTTTGAGATTTATGAAAATGAATACTCAGAGTTAGGCTTCCAAATCCTTATTCAGGTGCCTAAACAATGCCCCGTTGCTTGCACCAGGTGTAGTTCCACTTAAGCCAATGGGGCCACAATTGTTGTTAGATACTACTGAGGCAGATTAAAAGTCTTAGGATTTAGCCCTGAGTTTCCTGACTTCGGAAATTTGAAGCATCTATTAGCTCCCTTTGACACTGATGAAAGTTATCTCAGCTTCTTTGAAAATTAGGTCACCTATTTACAGCTCAGATCCACAACTGATTTATGGCAGCTTAACGAGTTACCATCCATCAGCTGAACCACTATAATTGTCCGTGAAATTCTTTTACTGAAGTTTTTAACAAGTCACATTCCCTCACAGCTGGGGAGGCCAAGAAGCCCATCAATGGTTAGTGGCAGTGACTACAGCTCAGTTAGCAGGTGTGACTTGCTGAAACACTCATTCCCAACTAGGCACCTAAGTAAGGATGCAAGACCCTAAATTTGGAATGTGTATTCTTATGCTAGAAACACACTCATTCTTACCTTAGGTGACAAAGGAGTTGTGCCTCATGGTTGTTTGGATTCCCCACCAGAGACCTGACAGATTTGGTTTTGTTTGTTGGCACCCATGAAATGAGATAGAAATGTAAGTAGGGAAAATGCATTGCACCGAGTTTTCTTTGTGTGGCGTTTTATACCTTAACACAGGACTAAAAGTGTGTTGCACACATACAAGTCTGTCTGGGCACACAAGTTCAGATTCTGAGATGGTTTTGTGTGACGTGCTCAGCATTTGTGGGACAGATGAAGAATTGGTTACAGCCACAGGCACTCTGTATACAGCTGTCCCCTTGTCAAAAGCAAAAGTTGGAGAAACCAATAGAGTTTCATTTCACACTGAACAGTGATCTTCTTGCAAAGCTTTGGAGAGGACAGAGAGATTCCTCTACTACTGAAAATTCATCCAGTGACTTCTATCACTAACCATTTAGGATCTAGCCCCTTATCTTCTGTAGCATGATCAAGGAATTTCTTCAGATTGGAAAAAATACTTGATGGAGGGATGGGAAACAGGAAACCTTTAGACCAGTTTTGCCAATGAAAGCCCTGCTTTGGTAAGCAATAGCTTGAGAGGTAGAAAATAACCTGTGGAGTTCACGTATCTCCCACTTTACAGGGCTGAGCAGTGAAGGTCTGGGTCTTGCTCATATTGATATAGATCAGAAGAAAATTCCTTTAAATGAGTGTAACAGAGCAGTCATAAAGGATGATTGATACTGACACAGGCTGTGTGGTGTGCAATGACAGCCCTGCTGACCACTGGCTGACAGAAGGATTCACAATCACCAACTGCACGTATAACTACAGGGATGGGATTTCATAAGCTATCTCAAACAGGGAATTTCTCCTGAGCCAGCATTTTTTCATAAGCAAAAGTCTTGCAAGTTACAATTCCTTTTTATGTCCTTGGAGAAACTGAAACTGGGTTTGAGTGGAACAAATATAGCAAGACCATCTCTTCTTTCAACCAAGAGACCTTCATCTGTACTGGGAGACCCATGTTCTGGTTTCTCTCCACTATCTGTACTGAGCGGGAGAGTCACTGGTCTGATGGGAACATACTGCAACTGGGGGAAGGGTAAGGGCACACTGTGCACAGAAACTGAGGAAAGAAGACTCTACTAGACGGGGAATCTGGTAATTACAATGTTATTAAGTCCTTTCTGCTTGATCCTTACAACAAATCTTCACACTCATGGTTTACATTTATTTGCACTGAAATGGAGCCCGCTACCTCTCCACTCCAGTCATTGACACAGTATTTTGTGCACAATACTGAATCTGCACAAATTCAATGTCCATTTAATGCATCTATCGAGAAGTTACTGTGAAAAGACAGATAATTCCAAAACCCAAACAAATCAGGCTTTGTAAGCAGATCAGTAGTTCTAGTGCAAAGATCTCCTTCTGAGATGATGACTTTATGTGAAATGTTCTAGGAATATTTCATGACCAGGTTACTGTACTTTTTTTTTTTTTTTTTTTTACTGCAACATGTGCAATTCACTTGATGTTCTTGTGCACTTTTTTGATTTTCTATTTCATTTTGTATGAAAGCTTTTTCACTTACCTCTCCCTTCCCATTATTTATAAAAGCTATTTTGGTTTTAACAGTTTAATTTTGCATTGTTGTAATAAATAGCAGCTCTTGAATGTTATGTTTCCATCTTTCAAACAAAGTATGAATAAACAAGTAGGTTCTGAAGGGCTATCAGCTGTCCAGAATAGCAATAACCAAACACATAGATAGCCAGGAAAAGTCTGAATCAATCCAAGCTTGAACAATTAATAATGTTGATGTTAATCTCAGGGGTGAGAGAATGGTAAGTAATGCTAGAGAGGAGACAGAGTTTCTATTCTTTGAAAACCTTTTGGGAAGTCTCACACATCCCCATTCAGTGATTTTGAATATACTTAACAATTGTCTTCTGTTCATTTATGGTTTACTTCACTGCTGCTCCAGTTCAGAGCCCCAGCAAGGGCCAATGCCTGTCTTCGGCTGGGGAGGGAATTTCCACATCACAAAGGATTTCAAGGATTTTAAAAAATAACATCAGTTTAAATCTTAGGGTAAGTGCATAAATATCTGTCTGGTTCAAGCCTGCATTGTAACTTAAAAACATTCTATTCTACTACATGGAAAATGCACAGCAACTTATATTTAAATAAGAAACAATTTAAAAGAAGAAAAAGAAGATGAAGAACTTAATATCCAAAAGGTAGAAACTTGTCACCTCTCTTTTTTTTCTCTGGATTTCTTCAGAAATAAAATTTCTACAGAGTCTATCCACTTTGCCAAGTATTTTAATTTTGATAGATATCCATTTTCCGGTGCAATATGCATCACTTTCAGAGTTCCCTTCTAAACTCAAGCAGGAACACTTGTCCACAGCAACCACAGAATTACCCATGGTTTGTTCCACAACCTGCTGTGGTCACTCAGATGGAGATCTAGACCAATGCCAAGGAGGCTGCTGTGCATTGACAGCACTGAGACAGAGTTCAGCATTTGGCTTCATTTGGGTTACAACAGTGACATAGAGCTATTGGCATGAAAAAGCACCCCTATTTCCATGTAAAAATTTCCTTGCCTACAGCTCTGCAAATAAAGAGACATAGTTCTCCCCCTGCCTCCGTTAACTTAAAAGGAGGTATTGCCTTTGCCTTCTCGTAAGAGTCTCCTTGTGCAGAGGGACAGTGTCCTCATGGGTTTTTTGTTTTGTTTTGTTTTTTTCAAAAAAGAGAAAAGACATCTAAGTATATTTGTATCTTGGCTGCTGAATGAAGAGCTAACCTGGTGTCTTTAACCCTTAGATTAGCTTTTACCCCCTTGCATCTTGCATGTAGCTGCAGGTATGTGTTACCAAAGCTACTTCCTGCCCTCTCCTCTGTAGCATTCTATACAGGCTTGATACCTGTATTAAATACTGGCAGCAGTGAGCAAGCAATGTATGGCATCTCTGTTTCTACTTTTGGACTGCTGGACTAACGCATTACAGTCATTGTTTCCATAAAAGTAAACACTGATGAGATATACTGAGAGATTAGGGAAAGGATGAATTCCCATTAGTTCTTCAGCAAGACTAGATCCAGACACTGGGAGATCACAGGTATCCATTCTCTGGTCCTTTCCACCACCATCACTACTACCACCACCAAAACACTCTCAACCTCAGTGATTTACTACAGTGTAACTGAATAGATACCTAGGCCTATAACATTAACACAGATACATAGGCATGCAACAGGTCTCACTTTTTTCCACCACTTTTTCCATGAGTTTAAGATTTTTTAAAATCCCATATCAGCTTTTCTAAAGCAAATTTGTTTTAAAAAAATGGGAAAATACTGGGTAAGTAATTTGCAGCCAGATCTTGTGATAGCATCTTAAAATCAGGCAAAATAAAAGATGTCTGTGAGATGAAAAAACAAGGCAAGCTATTCTATACAGTTTCTTTCTATCATATTTTATGAGTCTGAATTCAACTAATACAATTTCTCATTTGTTGTGTTGATGCAGAACAACCCTTGATATGGAAATTCATCCTGTGTCTAGCTTAACACTAGCTAATTTCCCAGCCCCAGAAGAATTACTTTTGATTTACATCACTCTGAACAGGCAGAGATTTCAGCCCTCATATCTACACACTAGTTGCAACTCAAAACTGTGTCTACCCAGTGGGGCAAAAATAAACAGACTGCATTTCCAGAATCATTAAAATAAAATTACCTCTGTTCTTCCCTTATTTTTTCTCTTTTAATTTTCTCAATATTTACATATAAGAAGAGCTTAAATCAATTCACAAGTGAGGTTGCCACATTAAATACTGTCCTTCCAGTCTCTTGTATGCAAAAGGAAATGACCTGAATATCTTGACCTCTCTGAAATTACTTTAAAGTACAAAAACTCTTTGAATGGGTTTAATTCATTTCACCGCACTGCTGCTACCACAGGGCAAACCCAGAGAGATGTTCCCACATGGAGGAGGTCTCCTAGGTGTTACAAGTGTGACTATGAATGGCCCGCAGACCTGCTCAGCACGATTCAGACAATGCCTGCCGATGAAAGGACCCTGGTTTGCCTCATGCTCCATCCCACCAGCTTCATAAGGCTTATTCTCAATTTACACCTGTGTACTGAGAGGAGATAGTAAAGCCCAAGTAGTTTTCCAATTGTAGCTTCCCAACAGTTACTAATTTGGTCCAGCCCACCCATAAGGAAGAGGGTGCAACTACTGGCCTCCTTCCCCCTGCTGCTCCAGGTTGCCGGCAGCTCACTCACTCTCAGGAGCTGTCGCGTTCTGCATGACTCTGCCATCCCCCTGGCTAAAGATAGCCGAAAACGTTGAAGATGGGTGAGGGGATGGTGGGCTTGGTGGGGATCGGTTTCAAAACCACGGGCCTGTAGAGTTTCTGCCCCACACTGTCAGCCTCCTTGCAGAAGTGTGGCACCTCTGCCGGCAGCATGGCTGCACTCTTTGTCCACAGCCCCAGCCCTGGGAAGGGCGCAGGGGGCAATGTGCCTGGGGGCTGGTATACCCCCGGCCCAGGGCAGGGGAAAGGGCAGCAGGTCCAGGAGCCCACTCGGCTTGAGAGAACCTCAGCAGAGTCCTTCTCACCAGCCTGCGAGGCAGGCTCAGGGGAACTCTCTGGGCCGGCACTGTCTGGGCTCCGTTTGCTTTTCTTCCCCTCGTAGAGAGGAGAGTCTCTGGGGGACTGGAGACCCTCAGGAAAGGCCCTGGCTGACAGGCTCTGGACCGGCCGTGGCTCTTCCCAGAAGGAGGCAGGGAGCTGTCGTTTCCTCATGGGCACCTGGTCGGGCCTGGACGCCTCGGGGTTTTGCTCCTGCAAAACGTGTTTCCCGGTGAGAGTCTCCTCTGCCTCGCCTGCCCGCAGCACCTTCTCAGCAGCAGCTCCGCCGTGGGGGCCAGGGTCAGGTGCCTCGGGCTGGGGGCCGCGGCCCCGCTCCTCTGCTCCCCTGCGCCAGCCACACTCAGCAGGCTTGCTGGGCTGGCACCGGGGGATCCGTGAGTACTTCTGAGAAAACCGCTTGAGCTGCTTCTGCAAGTATTTTCTGTGGTCAACTGACCGGCGACAAGGGGCCGATTTATCCAGAGCCGCTTTAATGTCACTGGAGGCCAAGTTGACGAAGTTCAGTAGGGTTTTTACCTCACTGTCTGATGCCATCTCTGCAGATACGCCGTGCAGAGTTTCCCATGAAAAGTTTATAATCCACCGTTGGGCAAACTTTGGCAAACCTGCAAAACACAACAGGCAGACTTAAGGGCGGGAAGCCTCAGATCAAACACCACCAAGCAAACAGAGGGATAGTGGGGCGACATGTCAAATTTCTCAGCTACAGAAACAAGTTACCCATCAACTTCATCTCTGGGCTGGCAAACTCTTGGCAGAGCGGCTGCACACCTGTAGCCTACTGCCCTGCACTGCTGCCCCAGCACACACCGGCACGGGGACTGGCTCACGAATGTCACCCAGCCCCGCACCTAATCTTGTTAGACAGTGCTTAGGTGGAAAGAAGCCGGGGCAGCTGCTCCCGCCTCCCTATAAGCAAGTGTGGACACTCACCCGGCGCACGGCGGCTTTTCTCACCGGTGCTGGTGGCTGCAGCGTCGCTGTGGAGAAGAGCCCCTTCCCTGCTAATCTTGTTAGGCGGGTTACACACTGCCAACCTCGGCCAAGGCAGCCAGGGCCCGCCACTGTTTGGACGTAGTTTAGCAAGCACTTGAGCAAGCTGAATGAATATCGACTCCGGCGAGTTCGGGGCTCTCCCAGGCCAATCAGAAGCCACTTTGCCAAATACAAAGCATCCCAATCAGGCATCAGCCTCCCTTCCTCGCATTCTTTGCCATCACAAATTGTCACCATGGGGACAGCCACAGAAAGACAGCTAATAAATACAATCATTTCCCCACGATTTCTACCATTCTCCCTATCCTCTTCACACCTATCAAAGCCTTTCTTTTAAAAAATAGCACAATTCAAAGTGAAAATGCTGAGGATGAGTTAGGAAAGTTTAGACACCCTTTTCTCTGCACTCTCCGAAGCTGTCTGGGGGCTGATACTAACCATGCTTCATTGACACAGGACAATGTGATACAGGGGACCAGGCTAGCCTACTTTTAACCGTTCCTCATCACAGCTTTTTTTTTTTTTTTAAGGGGAAGATGATGTCAGAAAAAGGTAGGAAAGGAACAAATCTCTAAAGAGATGTGCAGATATCCATGGAAAGGGAGCTTGAGCGCTGAAGAATCTTGTCTTTATGTTTGCCCCCTCAATTGAGTTACACAAAAGCTGAATTACCCATTCAAACTACCGGGACAAAAGGATGGAGTTGGATAGTACTCTTGCATCTGTAGTCAAACAGTTAGAGACTTAAATCGAGTCGTCATGATGGAGAAAGAGTTAGACAAAGCCCATAGAATTGCCATCAGCAAACATTTTCCTGTGTCATATTAGTGGGTCTCCATGACTCCCCCTGGCCTGGGGACAATAGCACAAGTTTGCACACTCGACTACTGTCACCCTGCCAACGCTGGCAAGGAGCAGAAACAGGACAATCCTTTAAGGGGAAAGCATGCCCGCTGCAGGGAAGGTAAGAAGAGAGGGAAGAAAAGGCGTGTGAAATGCTAATTGAGCTGCTTCCTTTACTGATCCAGAGTTATGCAAGCCCTCCACCTTCTCACAGGCTTGTCCCTAAGGGGTGGCAATAACTTAATAGCACAGTAAAATGGAGAGCTGGAGGAAGAGAAGAGCAAAAGCCCTCAGCACACACCAGACACACTGAGGATGTGGAGCTGGCAGCAGCACGTGTGCCAGCTCCTGCTCTTCAGCCTGCAACACTCTGGGGTGGGAATAGTGCAGAGGGACGTGTGCACCCACTGTCAGGGAGATGCTGCCAGCTCTGGACCAAACACAGGCATACCCTGGGGAAAGCAGGGACTGGAGTCCAAGCTGTTTTGCAAGTAAAATATGTCTTACTGATGTGTGGCATCAAAGTTCTGAACACTGAGGGTTGAAAACAGCTAAATTTTACAGTTATTTTACTGTGTTTCTATTGTTCTGCTTTTCCTCAGAAGAGGACAAGATTCAGACTATGTCCATTATTCCAAATACTGGGCAGAGGCCTCAGGGATGACTCTTCAGTGTCCCTGTACTGGTGCACCCAGTGCTATCATCCCTTTTCATACTGTTTCTCTCACTCTGGCCTGAGCCAAAAGTGCTGATGTCCAAGCTCAGGTGTTTCAGGTCTTAGGAGACTCCAGGGCCAGGACATCCTGTAAGCAGAATGTGCTGTAGAGCCATTGGCACCACGCTGTGCTGTAATGGCTGTTTTGCCACTGGAGACGTGCTTTTTTCCTCCCATTTTCTGTTTCAGAAGCAGATCATTCCCTAGGAGACCTAGGGCAGCTAGCCCTGCCTGCACCCTCTATCCTCTGCCTCATGCCAGCATGCAAATCTCTGTGCAGTCTTTTTTTTTTTCCTTTTTGGATCATCTGTGGAAAAGGCAGTTTCCAGTCATCTGCTTGAACATCTATTTCAGGATCGCTTGCTGAGGCCTGGACTCTCTAGTACCTGAAACGTGTCCTTCTGTGCAGCTGAGGCTACAGAGAGAGGTTTTGTCTAGCTTGCTGAAAAGGGATCATATCTCTGTTTGCAGGAACAAACTGACTACTGTGCATGAGCTTTTCACCCAACCTGGATAGCAGTACAATCTCAACAGACACAGCTGGTCGCCCAAGGGGGTGAGAGGAAGAGACAGAGAGACAGGGAACAGGTAGCTGGGAGCAAAGGGTTGTCTCAGGATGTTGATGAATGGTGTCTTCAGAGGCCTGGGAAACTCATGTTGTGTATTATGAGACCCTATATCAAATCACTGGGGCTCAAGAGTCCCTAGACTGTGCTCTGAGACTAGTGGGTCAGTTAGATTGAGGAGGATGGATATGGCTTGCCTGCTTACCGGAGGATAAGGAAACCCTGGCACTTCTTCAAATTCCATTGCCAAAGCCCTCTCCAAGCCTCCAGACTCTAGCTGTGCCTGTCCCCTCCTGGAAGGACAGTTGCCCAGGATGTGGCTTCTTGTGCCCCACAAGGCAGCAGTGGAGGGGTTCACTGTGCTCACTGCTTCATCATCCCACTCTGCCGCAGATGGGTAACGGTGGGGAGCTGGAGGAGAATGAACCAGCAAGCAGGATTTAAAAGCCAGAGCAACCCACCCTTTCAAGGTCAGACTCAGGTTGAGCTGCACAGAGTTTTCTCTAAGAGGCCACCGGAGCTCTTTTGTTCCTCGCTGCTCTCACCATGTTCATCCCAATGTACATGTGAAAGGAACAATTAACAATAGTGCACTCCTCTCCGAGGTTCCAATGCACTTTGAAGTGTCCACCAACCAAAGGCTCAAGAATGATACATCATTTTCCACTGTGAACATGTCAAACCAGTACAGCAATTGAAAAAATGTCTCCACATGCCTTCCCAGCATGCAGACAGGGACCAGCTGGAGAGCCACTTCATATCCAACATGTCATCCCCTGACAGCTGTCTTCTTAGGAATTTTTGGTATGTGACTTTTTCTAACTCCCTTTTTTTTTTTTAAAGCAAAGCACAAGAATAAATCCATTCTCTTCAAAGTTGCAGCCAGGGCTCTCCTAAACAGGCAGGATTTTCTTCAAGACTCGGTAAAGCAGAGAGAAGATTTTCTTACAGAAAAAAATACCTGGGAAATATTTTTGAAGTGTCACTTATCGTAAGTGATGTCAATTTTTAGCCACCTGTACACCAAAACCTCTCACATCTTATTTCCAAGTTGAGGAGTATATTCAGTGGAGGTATTCCAACATCAGGTTGGACTGGACCGTGCCAGTAGACCACAATGCATGTCACTAACTGGCATGAGGATTCCTCCAACCTAAGTGTCCTGAGTGGTTCAAATAGCATGAACAACCAATTTACTGCTGTTGTGGTCTGTAAAACAAACAGCAGCTCAATGAACAGCTGAGTGGTACAGAGATGATACAAAGTCCTTGTTTTGACACTAGCTTACTCAAAATTCTTTTTCCTCCACTAAAATGGAGCTTTTTCTCCATCCTAACCTGAGCATACAAGGTTGACCCTGCTGTCAGGATGACAACTCTGCATATTGCATGGTACACTTTCTGGTCAAGCGTAGACTGAAATCAACTCTTGGCAGCTTCTTGTCCTCTGTTATTTGGGGATATCTGTTTTTCTGAGGTGCATGCCTGTATTGTAATGCCTGTATTGTAAGCACTGTTATCATCATCTGTTCTCCACGGGTGTTAAAACTAGGAAACCTCCATTCATTTAAAAAAAAAAAAAAAAAACCAAAACCAAACCAAACAAAAAACAAACACAAAAGTTTTCATATTTTGGCTTGAAAAATAAGGCATCTTAAAAATGGCCAAAATATACACTTTAGAAATTCCCTAGAGCTCTTGCTTGTTACAGGAGATGAAAAATAGACATTTCCATTGTTTTGTGGAAAATTTCAACTATTTTTGCCCATTTGGGTCACAGTTCTGTGACTCCTCATTGACTTTATTGAGTGTGCACCTTGAAGCAAAGGGAAAATGGGGATCCAACTATTTTGAAGCACAGGAAGAAAATAAGCTAGAACTTTCCCAGATGGTTCACTTGTGAATCATCTTTTTTTTGTCCATTAAGGGCACATAAAAGCATAGATATTTCAGTTGCATGATAGCTTCTCACTCATCTGCTATTTCCTAAGCCTCTGCTCTGCCTTCACACTCAGAAAAACAGAGAGCAAGGGTTTTAAAGACAGGCAGGAGCCTGAGGGGAGGTGATGATGTCTCATGTTGAAACCAGAAGCATTGGTCTGGAGAGAAGTATTGGGATGGAGAAAGACCACTAAAACTCTTCCTCTGGGCTCCTGATTTTAGATTTCATTTTGACAGTAACTGAAGTGGAAGGATGTCAATCATGCACCAATGGTATAAAATTAAAAGATGTTATTTAGCACTACACTGCAAGACCTCGATGATTTCAGTAGTGAATGCATTGGGAGAGGAAAGGACTATAGTAGCTTTAAGCCATGCATCTCAGGCACTGAAAAGATATCACTGTCTGGAAATGAGAAATAAAAACAGGTAATAGGATGAAAATTAATCCATCTCCATCCTGTCTGACCTTCAAAGTGTTGGCACTGATTGTGTTCAGGTCTCCAAATAGGTTGTCTTCTGAACTCATGCGCCTGGAACACGAGCCTGGGACTTACCTCCCTGACCCTCACACAGTCTGGTACTGTCCTGGAGCTGAGGCCTCTCTGCTCAGGGAGGGAAGAAGGATGGAGAATATTGGATTTTTCCCCATATTTTTGCTGTCCAGTTGTTCCCCCACTGAAGCCAACACCTTCATTTCCAGGAGAAGCACAACCTGGCCCTCCCAGCAGAGGAAGGTTTGACTCTTCCCCCACAACCCCCACCCCTTTTTCTTTTTCCCTCTTGACAATCTGCTTTGCCCTGACTGACATCCTCTCTTTGCTTTCAATCCCCGATTTTCTGCACTTGGGGACAGACTCTGAGCAGGCAGCAAGTGCTGAGGCCACGCAGAGGTGGCGAGGGGGGGCTGCTGCTACCCTGCAGACTGCCATTCAGGCAGATGGTGGAAGGGGCTGATATGAATAGCTCCTGTCAGTCTCAAAGAGAGAACTTTACAATTGTGCTACGTGTCGGACTGCACGTGACTAATGCCATTCTTCTGCAGGCTGCAGGCAGGGCACAGCTGTTTCTTTACAGAAAATTTTGTTTTTCTAGGCAGGAAAAGAAACCAAACATGGCAATATTGTATCCATGTACCCAATATTACACTCCCTAATTGAGTGTGATCAAAGCCTATCATGGCTTTCACTGACTCACTTTCTGGTAAATTAGGTGATGTTTAAAAATTTGCCTGGCCTTGGTTTGGTCCCTATGGAGGTTTAAATCCTGCCTCCCCACACAGCAGGTATGCACTAAGAAACAGCAGCAGGGCCAAATATAGATTTCTTTACATAATTCTGGAGTAATTAAGTATTTCAAGATCAGTGATGAATTCAGTGTCAAACCCTACGTGGAGCTTCTGTTGATGAGAAATAGCGCTGCAAAAACGATTAAAAAAATACAGACATGCACATGAGCAGGTGAAATGGTGAAGAACCATTCTTAAAAGCTGCCATAAAAAGAAATGCACAATGAGCTCTGGACAGGGCAAGAGTCTGGATCTCAAGCCCACAGTACAAAAGAGACAAGCCAGACCAGAAGGGTAGTGTTTCTCCTGCCCACATTTTGGCCAGGCTCACAACTCTGTTCCCTGTTCTAACTTCTTGGAGAGGGCTTCTCCATGCAGGCGCTTCTGCAGAGAAATTAGTGCCAGGCTCTCCAGAAACATACCCCTGTCACTCTTGTACCTTTGTTTTCTTTACTGTGGGACATGGCCTTGTCCTGCACCCTGGTCAGAGCTGTGCCTGCAGAGTGGCAGCCCTGGGCAGTGGGACAAGGTGCAGGCAGTGCTGCCTGGAGCTGACTCCCACAGGGGTCTGGCCATCAGGCTGCAGGAAGGCAGCTCCTAGCAAGGCACAAGTAGGTGGTTACACATCTCACCTTTCCCTCCACCTGCCCTCTCTCATTGCATCTCCAGACAGTGCTTCTGAAAAGCTCTGCAGAGTGTAGAGCAGGGCAGGTACCTTTGCATTCCCTCCTAGGGTGATCAAGGGAGTGTCTGAGCAAGAAGGGTGTTTTCGGTCTCCTTCCTCTCCTTGTGTTAATGGGCTACAGAAGCTGTAACATATTGTGTCTCTGGCATTTCAGGCCTAGTTCAGAATGTGTTTGTGCAGCACAAATTATAGAATCATAGAATTGTTTCAGCTGGAAGAGACCTTTAAGATCAACAAGTCCAGCCTTTGTCCCAACCCTATAAACCACTAAACTGTTTCCCTAAGTGCAACGTCCACCTGTATCTTAAACACCTCCAGGTATGGTGATTCCAACAGCTCCCTGGGCAGCCTGTTCCAATGCCTGACAACCCTTTCAGTAAAGAAATTCTTCCTCATATCCAGCCTGAACCTCCCCTGGCACAACTTGAGGCCATTTCATCTTGTTCTATGGCTTGTTTACTAGGGAGAACAGACCAACCCCCACCCTCCTCGCTACAATTTCCTTTCAGGTACTTGTAGAGAGCTGTAAGGTCTCCCTTGAGCCTTCTTTTCTCCAGGCTAAACATTCCTAGATCCCTCAGCTGTTCCTCATATGAGACATGCTACAAATCCTTTACTAGCTTGGTAGCCCATCTTTGGATCCTCTCCAGCACCTCAGTGTCCTTCTTGTAGAGAGGGGCCCAAAACTGGACACAGTATTCGAGGTACAGCCTCACCAAAGGCAAGCGCAGGGGAATCATCATCTCCCTCCTCCTGCTGACAACACTGTTCCTGATACAGGCCAGGATGCCATTGGCCTTCTTGGCTACCTGGGCACAACTGCTGGCTCATGTTCAGCCACTGTCAACCAACACTGCCAGGTCCCTCTCTGCCTGGCAGCTTTCCAGCCACTCCTCCCCAAGCCTGTAGCGCTGCTGCTGGGGGTTGTTGTGGCCCAAGTGCAGGACCTGGCACTTGGCCTTATTGAAACTCATGGCATTGGCCTTGGCCCAGCCATCCAGCCTATCTAGATCTCTCTACCCTCAGACACACAGTTATAAGAGGTACTTCATACATAACATTGATATAGGCAGTAAAAACTAATCCTAACTGCTATTTTAGTTTCTCTCTGTTGAGAAACAAAGTTAGAAATAGCATGGGTCATTTTTGTCAAAGAAAAAATATCTTCTCTAGCCTGTAATCCCAGATAGAAATAGCTGATGAGTTACATACCTCATCTTGAACCAAATCTTCAAACTCTTCTGACAGTCTGCAACATGGGAGCTGCCTGGAAGCAATTCCAGCCCCAAGTGCCCCAAGTGCTAGGGTAAAGGCTCAGTGTATAACCTAGCTGGGCAGAATTATCCATTCAGAAAGCCGAGCAAGAACTCTAGAGTGACTTCTAAATTTTCTCTATGCTGCCCACTGTCTTGACTCATAAACTTCAGCACTATTCATACCCTGGGGAATTCAGCTCTGTAGGCAGCAGCTGCTCCAAGATGTAGCACCAGCCTATACCAAGTTCATTGTCATCCCTCCACTCTAGTTTTGGAAATATCCTTCTCTAAAGTTGTCCTTATGTTTCAAAGGAGTTTGGAAAGGCAAAGAGGGCTCCAGCTGTTGCTGAGGGTCACCTTGGGAATCCATAGGAGGGTCCCTGGGAAGTGAAGGCTGGGAAGTGTGAACGGCACGCTGCATATGCTGAGCAGCCTGTGCACAAGGAGCCCACTTTTCTGCAAGGTGAATGGACAGAGAAACTTCCCCAGGAGAGGCAATTATTATTACATGGACAGGAGAAACAATGCTGGCTGCTGTCATCCCCACTGCCCAGATGGTGCCCAAATGTGCACATCTGTGCTGAGCATCTCAGGGCTAAACACACCTCATGGAGTGCAGATTGTGCAAAGTACTCAGGCATTTGGATGGGCCCTGTCACAGCCAGGGACCCTTGACTTAGACATCACAGATGTATATTTAACAAATGGCCAAAATCCCATTTTGCCTAAAGTATTTGAGAGGTTTGGATTATTCTTCTGAACCTGCCATGATCCCCGCAGTGTAGAGATTTGCATTTTAGCATGTATTTTTTAATCTTTGGGGTTTCCATTCAACTAATAAAAAAACACAACTGGTTTTTCCCTACACTCTAAAAGCAACATGTGTTGCTCAGCAACTTAGCTCAAAGAGAACAAGAGAAGGTTCCTACTTATTACTAAATGACTTCAAACTATAGAGAATAAGCGCAAAAAAACCCCTTTTTAGCCCATCTGGTTCTCTCATTTCCTAGAGGGAAGATTTCATATACTGTGTCTGATTCCTCCTGGAAAGCTATTAGGTTTTTGTAGAGGCCAGAAGAAGGATTAATCCAGGAAAGGTCTGCCTCTCAGTGTGATGCATTTCACAGCATCACAGAATGGTAGGGGCTGGAAGGGACCTTTAGAGATCATCTAGTCCAACCCCTCTGCTGCAGAAGCAGGTTCACCTAGATCAGGTCACACAGGAACGTGTCCAGGCGGGTCTTGAAGACCTCCAGAGACTCCCTGGGCAGCCTGTGCCCGTGCTTCATCAGTCAGATTAGATTCAAAGGCTGTGCTAACATAGCTACATGACCAGCAGCTGGGAAAATGCCATCTGTCCATGTGCCTTGCCCGGGCGTGCGCTCACGGTATTTGTACCGTATTTGTGCCGTGAAGCCAGAGGGAGGAGCGCTCGTATGCCGACAAACCAGCTCCAGGTGAAGGCTGGATCATGGCATTTCGGGAAGGGAAGGCAGGCGCTGATTCCCACCCTGTCTCGAGAGCACGATCCGCGCGCCAGCAGCCGGGGCACGGCTACAGTGCTGCGGGGCCGCGCTGCCCGGCCCGGCGCGTGCGGCAGAGGCGCCGCTAGGGGACGCTCTGGGCGTCCGCTGGCCCCGCCGCCGCGCCCGCACCCTCAGCCTGGCGCCGGTGGCGCCGCTTTGCGCCTTGCGGCCGCGGCCGGCCCGGAGCGTGCGTGGCGGGGCTGCGCTGCCCGTGCCTGTGCCTTACGAGGCTGCTCAAGCCTGTTAGGCCAACGTCGTGGATGAGTTGTTACTGACAGCAAATCCTGTGAGGAAAACTGACGTGCTCCCCTCTCGCTTTTTGCACCGTGACGCTGGAGTGTTTGGGAGGTGCTCTCCCGACACCCTGCTGCTGCTGCTGCTGCTGCTGCTGCTGCTCCTGCTGCTGCTGCTGCTGCTGCTCCTGCTGCTGCTGCTCCTGCTGCTGCTGCTGCTGCTCCTGCTGCTGCTGCTCCTGCTGCTGCTGCTGCTGCTTAAAAAACATTCAGTGGGAGAAGCCGTTGCAGACAAACTGATGAGCCTTGGTGTTCAGGAGCCCTTTGTGCAACTAAAAGGTTCAAACATGCCTGAGCAAAGCCCTGCGCAGCCTCAAAGTTCCTTCGGTTCAGTGGTGCCTGGGTGTGCTCGGCACCTTTCAAGTGCCCAAGCCCAGCTCTTGGGGACCAATCATGCATTCACAGACCATCAGAAAGAGTTTCAGGGGAAAATGGGAGCTGCAGTACACACTGCAGTGAAGAAAATGAACAAATCACAAAGACAATATTAAGCATCAGTGATCAGAATCAGTCTCTGCTGGAGCTTAGGGGTTTGCTAAAGCAGTTCTGGGCTCATTACTCCCACTGAAGCCGAATTTGAGCTGGGCCTGGATTTCTATAGGTGCCAAATTAGGTTCACAGGACCACAGAACGGTGGGGGTTGGAAGAGACCTCTGGATATCATCTAGTCCAACCGCCTTGACTGATTAGCAGCCATCAGTTTCCCCTACCCCCTTTTCTTGGACAATAATTCTTAGAAAGACATTACTTCTCAGCAGAATGTTAATTGCAGCACTCCAGGTTTGCAATGCGATATATTTAAAATAGTTATTCAGTTGTAGTTGAGAAAACTTAAATTTAAGATGCTGAAGGACTCCTCAGGCCTCCTTTCCTCAGGTGGGAAAATCACCCTCAATGTAAGAGCTTAACATAGGTGTACAGAGCCTTTATTTAGGGATTAGTTTGGTCAGGAGATGCAAAAAGTTAACGTTTTCTGATAAACAAGTGATTACACTTGCATTATTCCCAGAGGTGGATCTTTGATGGTGAAGTGGGACATCATTGGTCAAAGAGAAGCATTCTGGAAAGCAGACTCTCTTGGATAAATTTATGGGGATGAAACCACCAGGATGATTTAGGTGTGCTAAAAGAGGTCAAACACGAAGTTGCTGAGCTACCAGTGCAGAGCTTATACCAGCCTCCACCCTGAGTAACAAAAGTGCATAGTGGGATAGGCAGTTGTATGAATAACAGAATAAATAAACCAACATTTCTTCTGGACTAAAGGCAGATTTACCAGAGGATTGCCCCAAGGGCTTATGCCAGGATTGATGCAGTTCACCATCTCTGTATGTGGCATGTCAAAGCAGGTGAATACTGGCAAAGTTTGCAGATGATACAAAATTATTCATAATAATCAAAGCTAAAGCTGACTGTTGCAGAAGGAGCTTATAATACCAACTGACAGTGAAGTGCCAGATGAAATTCAGTATTGACAAGTGCAAAGTAAGACAGTTAGGGAAAAAATAACTCTACTTATACCTCTGCAGTGATGGGCTTTAGATAGCAACACTTAAGAAAGATCTTGGGTAACTGAAATTCAAGGTATGAGGTTTCTGAAAACATCACTTATTGCCCTGCAACAGTCAAAAGGCAAACTGGAGAGTGGGAATTGCTGAATGAGAGAACACAATAAAACAGAAAACAATATTACAGTACTGAGCTAATAACTTTAGAAAATGCATAGAACAGGTAGCAAGGATGGTCAGAGTTTGGGAACAGTTTCTGTTTGAGGAGAGACAATTTGACCTTTTCAGCATGGAAAGAACACAACCTAGGGAATATGATATAAGTCTATAAAGTCATTGATAGCATGGGGAAGGTAAAGAGGACAAGGTTAATTTGTGCTTCTCCAATGCAAGAATTAGAGATAACAAATTGGATTATCATCCAGTAGGTCTAAACTATCAGAATAGAATTTTCTACATGAAGCTTTAAACTGTGGGACTTGTTGCTAATGTGTGAGTGAGTTTTTAAAAGACTTAGACAAAGTCATAGTATATACGGCCATTACTGAACTGAAAGATCCACCTTCGACTTGTACCTTAGGGACTTCTGAAACTGTTGATGGTCAAAGCCAGCAGAGGGTATCAGGTACAGATCACTGTGTACTTCCCCTGTCCTTGTGGCCTTCCTTAAATATCCACATAAGCTATCATGTGAGGTGTGATACTGCACTAGAGAGACCTTCCGTATCATTCACTAGATCATTTGTTTTCTGAAGGAATGGGAACCTACATCCTGCATACGATTGTGAAGTGCGAGGCAGAGAAAGGGGTGTACTAAGAACCATGTGAAAAACAAAGTCCCTTTTCCTTCCACCTACTATTTGCAAGTTTGGGGCTATTCTGCATTCATAGCAGTTTTGGTTTGGTGCTCATAAAAGGAAGTCTGCAACTCAGAAATATATGGTGCTTTCTTAGAAGAAAGATGAGATTGCTCTAAGGGGAGCTAACATAATTCCAGTGTCATCCATCATGAAAGATTCCATCACTTTTTCAGGGTTGGACTAGATGATCTCTAAAGGTCCCTTCCAACCCTACCAGTCTATGATTCTATGATTGAATGATTTTGTTTCGATTGCTGTTGTGTTATGGTCTCAGTCACAGTACCTTTTCTTATACCAGAGTATACAGCACTGAGCCCATCAAAACAAAAGCCCCAGTCCAGTTCTGAAAGGAGACAGATGGCTGCTTACCTCTGAAGCTTTTCTCCAGTGTGGCTGGAAGTCACAGTGATCGTTCATTTTGGTACGTGTGAGCATGTATGTGTTTGCAGATGTGGGGCCCAAGAGAAAATCCAAAATGGAGAGAGTCATATAATTGTATTATTTGTTTTTCACTGGTTTACCAACCCCATCAAGGGTTCAAATGTGCTAGTTCAGTGGCACAGTGTCTGCATCCAGGGCTGATTAAGGGGTCTAAGACATAAAGTAGGCAGTTAGTGAAGGAAGCACACAGCTGGCAGTAGTCAGATGTAGGCTTTGTAGTAGAAGCACCCAAGCTCCATGTTCATGGGGCAGCACAAATTCAGTTTTGCTCAACTTGCTGCTGAGTCTCAAGCTGCTCTGCCTGGTTTGCAAAAACAGAGGAGGCATGTTCCTGCTGCAGCTAAAAATCACTGAGATGGGGCTATTTCTGCTGTCTCATTTTGTCCACGCAGATTTCATGACCACATTTGAGGATACATTTGATACACCAATAAGAGCCAAAGATTTTGAGATTTCCCAGAAGTAAGACAAATGCCTATCCTCAGGCTCATGAGCCTTCAGATACGGCAATGAAGTGCTTAGTAGGAAAACTTGGGTTGCTTTCTGCTACAAACAGCTCAGCTTTGATAAATGCAGCAGGATTGATCTGCACTGTGCGTCCCTTAACTGAGTTATGATGTGTAATCCTCATGGAACAGAACATTTACATTCCACTGACCTAGTTGAAAAAATGCATTAATTTTAATTTATGTAAAATTCTCCCAATAGAAGAGTGAGAGGAGAGAGGCAATGTCTTATTTGCAGTCCTTGCCTGCTTGGAGCTAGAAGTGGTCCAGGTTTTTAATCAGGATTTTAAAAAATGCTGAAGCATTTCAGTGAGTGGCTTGTTCATGTAAATCCAGATACACCTTTATTATCTCCCATTTCAGCTCACTATCTCACAAATAAAAAATGTGCCATCAACCTGTATCGTCTGCACTGAGGGGTACCTCTCCTCCTCTGGGAGCCCCGGAACAGTGGGGCACTGAGGACAATTGAACACAAAGGGGAAAGATCCAGACACCTCATTTCAACTCCCTCTGTTGCACACCTGTGTGGAAGCCAATCCCACACTATGAGGATTCGGGAACTTTGTTGCTGAGGGAGGAAGTTAATGGTGCATCTTCCTATATTTGCTAACATGAAGAGCCTGAAAAGCATGATTTGCCCACAGCCCAGCCCTGGTGCTGCAGTATCAACAAAGGAAAAATGGCCAGTAACATTTGTTAGAGTTGGTTATGTAGCTTAAAGTTTGCCTGTAGGGTCTACATCATCTGTCTCAATGAGTCAAACACCATGGGTTCATTTACAAAAGGGACTGAGTGGAGGGTGGGTTTGTATTGCTTCAGCATGGAAAAACATGGAAAGATGGCTTATGTTAGAATTCCATTTAATGAGAATTACTTGAGGGGTCTTGACTCAGCAGTGTTGTTCCTGCTCCAGCCAGCCCTGTTTCCACATGGGAGGTTGTCCGAGTAAGAAAGTGGTAGTAGCCATCATTTGCTCAGCAGGCTCTTTGGCTGCTACTAACATTACTGTAGCCAATGGGAAATAAAGCCAATTCAGGATCTTTTCGTTCCAAAACAGCCTAGAATCAAGGGAAGCGCAATCATGTACAAGTCATCTTTTCCTTCCTTTCTTCTGCATAAAGAGTAAATCTGGGGCAGGTGAGCATGAGGTCCTTTCTCTATGCCTGGAAGTTCAAACCCAGACTGCCTGGCTTGTGCTGGTAGCCTACCTGTGGCCAAGGTGACTCCCTTTTCCCTGCCCAAAGCAGGAGCTGTAGGAACCTGAGCAGCACCACAGCTGTCCACTGATTCAGGGACATGATTCTGCTCATGTCAGAGTCTGAATCCAAACATCTCCCTGAACCAGGGGTTCCAGAGCTGCCCTCTCAGGATCCTGTATACAGGATCCTGTGGACAAGAACATCTTGTGGATGAAACATCAAACGCAGCCTGTGCTAATGCAGCGTTGCTGCACAGCATGTTGTCTTGTACAGTCCTTGACTAAAGTTGCCATGTAAACACAAGAACGTCAATATGAGCAAGCAAAGCAAAATATAAAGAAGTATCTGTATATATCAACTGTGTAATTGTTACATCTCCATATCATACTATACCCCTGCTGTTTACATTCCCACACCTTTCTCTGATTTAAAGTCATCTCTGTTTCAGCTCCAAGAATAAGAAAAACTTCCCTTGTACTTGCAAGGAAACATCTGTGTCTAATGAAGATATCCCAGGGGCGAGTTTGATTGCTAATGTGTAAGAGCAAGAGCCAGCAGGCTTCCAGGAGGCCCCTGTCCACCTCACATCATATTTTTTCTTGAACGCTTGTATCTTTAGCTTACAGTAAAACTCATTTCAGAAAGAAGGTGCTGTAGATGCATGCTCATTACCCATGGAAATGCAATGGTGTGTTCTCAGTAGGGCTCTGACTGTGCTTATCTCCACCTGTTTAAGGACATGTTCATATTGCTGAAGAAGGGCAATCCCTATGCTTGACTGCAGCTGCTCAGAGAGATATAGTATCATAAAATGCAGACAGTGATTTGTGACAAGGAGATTTTTTTCTTTTTTTCCCAGCCAAAAGGTAGTCATTTTTCATTCTAGCTTATGAAATTAAAAAAAAAAAAAAAAAAAGCTGTTATGGAAAGTAACCTTTCCCTGTTTTCTAAAAAAATGGACACTGTGAATATCAGAGGTACAATATCAGATAGGTGAAAATAATGAAAGATGAGGAAAGGATGAAAAATACTGTCCACAAGAAAAAGTGTCCTGTCAGTTCCCAGAATATTTCCAAAGATTTATTTGGCACTGAAACCAGCAAAATTAATTTCAAACATTAGAACCCAATTGTCAGCTTTTCAGGCCTAGATAACTCATAGGCTGTTAGGTCTTCTCCTAAACATACATACATCATCACAAACTTGTCTTTTCATGTAGCTGCACCTCGGCAGATTCTTGAAAGATATGTTTTGAGAGAGAGAAATGGCTATGCAATGATACAGCTTTCACTAAAAAGATAGAAAAGACACATAAATAAGTAATATCAGCAAAACACAGTGCATCTCTCTGTACAATTTAGGATTCAGAGGCAGAACAGAGGGAACTTTGTCAAACATTCTTCTAGGTGGGGAAGCACTGAAAACAGACCTGAGCAGCTAAGGCTTGGTAGAAGCATTCTGCAGGTGGAAATATTATTTCAGAAGAGTCTTTATTTTCTATGAAATTACTCATCATCTTCAGAAATTTGATTTAATATTTGCTATTATTGATCTAGTTTGTTTTCAGAAACAACATGTTAAAGACTTTCATTCTGCAATGTCACTCAAAGGGCAGAGCTGACAAAAGGATTTCTGACAGAGAAGATTGTCCCAAGACTTTGAGCATACCTGGTATATTGTGCATTCTTGTCACCATCGCATCCAGATACTTGCTAAGAAAAGCCACACAGATATGTGACTGTCCAACTTCTGTTGCCAGGATTGCTTTAAATAGGTGTAGACTACTCTGCCATGCCCTGGACCAGGCCCTATTCTCTGTGAAAGGTCTGTACCAGTGCAAGTAACTCGTCAGACCAAACTGGAAATGATAGATCTGTCGAGAATCTGGCTTGGGTTATTTCATCAGCTGAATTGGCCTGGTGTGATCCCAGAACAGCTAGGAGCAAAATTGTCCCTGAACAGTTTTGTTGTTTAACTTTTGTGTGCCACTTTTAGGACAGGCTTGGTTAAATCTACCAAGAATTTGTGCCATCGTAGCCTCACTGGCTTGTTACAGATGCATTAGTCTCTTCTTTCTCTTCTATTACTTTAGCTCATATTTATGCAAGCATACTGGTCAGAAACTCCTTGAGACTAAAATAAAGCTCCCTTTTTTCCCTAAGAATTAGTCTTTAATTGTCCAGTTATGATTTCCTGGACCATTTAGAGTAACTCAGGTTACAACTAATGGGTTAATTCATTTTATGTCAGTTCAGCTGTGTCACATTGTGTCATTTTTGTTTCTGGATAGGTTGAATGAAACCTTTAAACTGGGATGTAGCAAGTAATGAATACCCTGTTCATACAGTAGAGTTATTCTTAGGTTTGTGTCTGACTGACTATGCAAACAAGATTACGTCCAGGCCAGTGCAGCCAGCCACCACGGGTGAATGCAGCATGCCAGCTGCACAGGGAATAAGTGGAATTTGAAAATGTCATTGCAAACCTGGTCCAAATGCTCTGAATGAAACATCTCTCTTTTACAAAGCTTTTGTGGAAAAAAATTAACTGGCCCGACAAAGTGACCAGCACTACTATGTATTAACAGTGCTTTTTAAAAACTTTTTAAACACTTATTGTCACCCCTGGACTGAGACCCAATTTTATTATCTGAATGCCTTTCCCAGGAGTAACTGCTACCAAAAAAATATGAGTAAGAAAAAAAGAGAAACACAGTAAAACAATTTTAAATTGGACAAATTGAACAATTGAAAACTGAAAAAATTCAGGAGAGTTTTTTTTTTTCTAAAATTGCCTTTGTATTTTAATGCCCAAATGTGCCTGTCACATGGTTACTCAGCATTATTTTTGCAACTGCTGTACACAGAAGCCTTAACACATCAGGACCTCATTGCCCTTTGTTTTAATCTTCTGCATTGGCTGATCTTCAGTCATCTAAATCTATTTCTCTAAAATTTATGAGGGAGCGGAGGGATTTCTAGAAATATTTGGAAAAAGTATCTAGTGTGTGGATCAGGAGCATGGATTTATCCAGCAACATTTGGAGGTCTTCACAAATATTTACAAAGATTGTTTGCAGTGTGCAGGCAGCCCTAATCACTAGTACAAAAGCTGTATCAGCCTGGTGTTTAGCAACTAGTGGTGAGCATTAAGAGTCTGAATGCTTGTTGGCTCTCCAGAGATTGCTCGGTAGCGGGAATATTGATCGCGGGCAGAAGATTTAGATAATCCATTTTCAGGAAGGCCTGTAGAAAAAAAATAAGTCCTGATTGCTCTGTATTTGACACAAAAGAAGTCTGCACTTTGTTTAGTTGCATCTGCATTTTACACATCAGAAGCTGAATAGCCTTCCCTTTAAAACTGCCATTTGCCAGACTTCACCCTGTTCTGCTTCAGGCAGATGGAAGCAAAGCAAAAAGGTGTAGAAATTAATTTTGTTGGTGCAGCTGATACAGCTGGAAAAAAAAAGCAGGTAAGCTTTTGAACACAGAGATCATTCTTCAGGTCTAGAACAGGCATCAAGCTACTAGCTGAGCTTAATTTAGTTATGGCAATTGATTAAACAACAGTGCTGACTGTTTGCATGCAAAGGCTAGTTGGTACTCATGGAGCAGGTGAATAGAGCAAGAGGAGACATGATCAAATCCTGCATCCCAGAAAGAAACATCTGTCCCCAGCAGGGAAGAGATATTATGTTTTACCACAAAACTAATGCCTTTGCTCAGTTGGTAATACCTAGTCTCCAGCAGAGCTGTGATTTTTTTAGGTAGGTAAGCTGACCTATTGAATCCACATTATCTTCCAGCGACAAGGAAAATATAACAGATCCTTCACAGTGCTATACCAAGCAGTTATATTAAGTGCATCTGGTCAATAAATACATCCAAGCTGTCTGACATGTATCTCAAATGTTGAGATATTTATTCAAAACAAGATTGTGAGGCAGAATGAAAAACAAGTGGAAATATATATGACTAATATTGATTTGTTTAAGAGCTTGTTATAAAGCTAAACACAGTAAGCTTCCAGAGAATGCAGCTGTCTGTCACTGTGTCCCGGGCCCTTCAGTGCTTCTGTCCATCAGCGAGCCTCTTTTTTGCTTGGAGTGAGTTGCTAGAAAGTCTTATACTACTCTGGGTCAGGGCTCGCCTCTCCTCTCCTCTCCTCTCCTCTCCTCTCCTCTCCTCTCCTCTCCTCTCCTCTCCTCTCCTCTGTGATTGGATGGCATTATTTCTGTCATCATCTTGCTAACAGCTCTTATTTAGAAGTAGAAGAAAGTAGGATCTCTCACCCTTATGTTTTTTTTCTTGCCAATGGGAATTATCTGAATAGAAAATGAGCACAAGCAACACTCATTTACCATGAAAAAAAGCAAGCTGGAAAGTGTCAGAGAGATGCAATGAATGAACTCCTCTTGCTAATGGCTGACTGGCCTTGTTATTAATATAGATATAATGATGTTAAGCTTCTCTATTAAGTCAGCAGACCAAGGCTATTGGTTACATTTCATTTCTAAGAAACAGGCTCATTTTTCAATTACATTGTGGTTCATGATGTCTTTAAGTGCCTGGAAAATGCAAGAAGTTCAAGAAGTCTCACTGAGGATACTGCAGAGTTTCATTCCAACAAAAATCTCAGCACAGAAAGACTACATTCACTGTCTTGTCATTCACTTCTTCCCCATTCCTAGATGAAAGTGATTACACTCATGCAGATTGGGAACCAAAGTTCATAACAGATAAAGCTGAAAGTAAGCAAAGATCATCTCAAGGACATAACTAAAGCTGTCTGTTTAAGATCCTCTGCCAGAGGGAGTGCAGCTGCAATTTGTGAGTGTCTGATGGGGTAAGGTGAAAGCTGGTAGAGCATTTTTACCTCCTCTGCATGTTTCTGTGCCCCTGCTGAAAGCACTAGGTCCCTTTTCAGTGCCTGCCTCTTGCTGGAGCCCATCCTGGGGCTGCTGGCCACCCAGGGGGATCGGCACCCTCCTGTCCCCCAACTTTATGGGTGTGCTGGGAAATAGCATTACTCCAAGGATGCTCTTGGGCTGTGATGAGAGTAAAATGCAGCCCATACCGTTTGCATGTGAATTGCTGTATACAGGAGCTGTAGCTATCTGGGGGGCAGGCCCTGCTCAGGTCCCAGCAGCACTGCTGCCTTCCCCAGCAGTGAAAACTGCTGCAGGCCACTGTCCCTCAGCTGCAGCCTTTCTCACGGGCCAGTTCGGGAGGGAAGCAGAGTCCTCTTCCCTTGTGTTAGGCTTCCTCTTGTCCTTGTGTTAGGCTGTTTGATTTAGTGATGTTTTGACAGCTAGGAGCTGGAGGTCTCAGGGCATGCGGTATTCTCTCATTTGGAAATCTTGTACAATCTTGTGCTAATGGGTGCCCAGAAGGATGTAGCATGACAGTGGAGGGAACAGCTGGCTCCAACTTAAGTGGCAAAGACAAATGTAACACTGGTTGGCAGAAGAACAAGGCCTTCCTTTTGCCATTTGCCTGGGAACACCAGACCACATATAAGGCCTTGCTGGGCCCTTCTCTTACTGTTGCTACTAGAGAAGCCTGGCACAGATCCTTGCAACTACTGCCTTACCCTCATTTAATTTCAGTAGCAATAGCTTCCCACGTACCTTTTCTCTTGGCTGAAACCCAGGCCACACTAAACTGCTGCAAATGCCTTAGGTGTTTTGGAGTCCCAGCATCTAGGACAACCTCCAGAAAAGACTTCTGTCTCTTCTGATCCTTGCATTATCAATTCACCTCTCCCTCATGCAGCAAAAGCAATGTCCCATCCTGCTTCCCTTTGGCTACTTTGGGGACCTTCATCTGGCAGAGATAAAACACCTGTAAAGGTGCCCTGGTCATGGGCTGACATAGTCTCAAACAAGAAATCCCTGTTGCTGACTGACTATCATGAGTTCTCAGGTTCAAGCCAGCCTCGGGTACAACAAAAACAAAACAATTTATTCACAGACTCAAAAAATTTACAACATTTGCAAAAGATGTAGCAGAAGTTAAAGTTAATTTCCTACCTAATTTAACATGCTAATGTTAAACCAAGAGGATTTATTTCTATAGTATCAGTCTGGAGATCTCAATCCATCTGTAACACCAATTGACCTGGCAAGGTGGCCTTAAGCCTAAGGATCCTAGCTGCCCCCTGGCCTAGCCTGAGCCCTTTGCTGCCCTTTCTCAACAATGCCACTGTTTGGCCACAGTAAAAGTGGGAGCTGATATACCAGAGAGCAGCCAGCAGCAGAATGCCAGGGCAGCTGCTCTCCAGCCCAGTGAGGAACATTTTCAGGGCAACTTAAAAGTTTCGACAGCTCAGCATTTACATTTTAACACCTGTAGCTCTTAGAAATGTTGCAGATCAACCATCATATCTTGAAGTGGTAGAAAATGGACATAAGTAGGAAAGATTACGAAGTAATATGATCTGTGGGCTAAGTCAGGGCAGTGTACATTTCTAGACCAAAGCTTGCACCAGCACTGCAGTTTGGCTTCGGTCCAATGTGACAAAGGTTTATGGCTGCCAATCACATCTCCACAGTCTCAGTTTGGGCTGGAAGAGGCTGCTCAGATGCAGAGTCCAGAGTGCTTTAGGTCAGGAGTGACAATGATCTTTAACCTCTCCCTTATTGCACACAGAATCACAGAAAGGTGGGGGTTGGAAGGGATCTCTAGGGATCATCCAGTCCACCTCCCCTGCTAAAGCAGGTTCACCCCAATAAGGTCACACAGGAACACATCCAGGTGGATTTTGAAAATATCCAGAGGAGACTCCACAGCCTCCCCTATTGGATTGAACCAAGCTGCTCTGTGGAAGGTCCCAGCACTCAGAATGCAAGGAGCAGAAAACAACTACATTTTTCATAATTCTTTTTTCCTAAGACTTCTGAGTCCCACCCCAGTTGCACAAGTAGGCTTTATGCTTGCACTTTCGCCTCTGTTTCCCAGACAGACTAGTATAAAGTTGGAGCTGTGATTACTCCCTGACAACACAGGAAGCGACTGAACTTTGAGAAGCTGTTGGACCAGCCACTAGTTTATCCAGTTGCACCACCTGTCTGTCAAGTACTTACATCCACTGCAAGTAGGAAAACTAAATATCTGCTCCACACTGTTCGGGAGACACAAGTTGTGGGTCTTCATCAACTCTGGCTTTTAATCAAAGGCAGTTCAGTTTGCAATACAAATTGCTCCTGCCAGCACAGCAGTAGTGATTTACTGCTTGCACTGTGACTAAGGACAGTGCCTGAAGTATGTCCCTTATTCCCCTATCTCTTGGTCTTTCATCTCCAGCGATATCCATTGCACTGCAGACACGAGCACGCTTTTGCCTGATGTCCAGCTCAGCAGGATTTACTGTAGGAGACCCGGTCTCAGGTTGTGGAGGCTGTTGGTCAGTCAGCAATCCCCTTTCATTTAGGGGTGTGTGGGTGTCTATGATAGCACTGAGCACCTCTGGTGCTCTCAGAATGAAGTACTACAGAGAACAGTCAGTGACATTTCACCTCCTTGATTAGGAAGAAGCAGCCTTTTGAATTTGAGAATGACTGATATTCATGACCTTTTCCTCTTAGAAGTGAAGGACTGTCTTTAAAGCACACTCTGCCTGTGTCTAGGGATGTGCAGCAAGCTGAACTGCCCTTGAAAACAGGACTTGAAGGAACTTCAGTTTCCAAGGTCTTGGTCTAGGACCAAGAACTTACCCTGCAAAGGGAAGGGAGTCGGGGATTTGCTTAGTCAGGGCCAGAAAGAACACATGGGTCAGCAGTGGCACTTTCTGTCTTGCTTGGCTGTGCCCAGCACAAGGGCAGCCCACAGCACAGGCTGGTGATGGCAGGAGGGCAGGCAGGCTGGAGGAGCCCTGCCACAGCCCATGTGCTGTGCCCACCACGGGACTGCAGGGCAAGGCCTGCCCAGTGCTAATTGGGTGGCGACAGCACATAGCTGCTTGTCCTCCCAGTGTGCCTGGTGCTGGCATTTTGTGGTGGGCAATGTTTCACCCACCAGGAAGGTTTGACAGCTGACTGTGCCACCAGCATGTCTCACTATTGGACTGAAACCCTCATAGCTGCCATGAGGATTTGGAAAGCTGGAGCCACGTTTTGTACCTCCACCACACTGTAGCAGTCTGCAACTGGTGCCCAGCAGGAGGAGGGGCCCATGTGCTTGATGCAAGTGTTGAAAATACTTCCTTATCACAGGTGAAAAATTAGATGAAGATATATGTTATCTCTGTGCACAAGCTTATAAAAATAGCATGCACAACTGAGCGAGGGGGTGGAGATGTTTTAAACACAGCCACAGGGCTCTATCTTAGTTTCCTATATACCTGTAGGTAAACAAATATCTTACAGACTGGGGTCTGATTCTGGTTTCTTGTAGGAAATAGCAAAGCCAGGATTGCTGCCTGCAGCCTTATCAAAATTAAAACAAGATACAATCCTCTATTAAAGGACTAAAAAAAAATAAATAAACCCAAGGAGTCAGAGAAGATAATCATAGCAATCTTGTGATCAAAGTGAGCCTTTTAAGCTTCAAAATTATGATGCTATAGAAAAGTTAGTATTTTCCATGCAACACAAAAATGTCTGGTCATTGCTACAGCACTGCTATAATCATTATCACTAACAATGCCTAAGCAAAGACAGAGCTTGTTTCTTATCTACACAGTAGAGAGGAAGCCCTGAGAATCGCAGACCCACAACTGAGAGTTCGATTAGGCTTTTGCCTTCTTTTAGTGTACCTCCTTTTGCATGGATGCTCTTTTCAAGCTGGAGCTCTGCAGCTGTGAGGAGGCACTTGGAAAAATCCAAGGAAACATTCTCAAGTATGTCCATTAGCAACTAGTCCTGAGGCTCATCTGAAGCTGTTGTACCTACTTAGTATTTGCAGAGCTTTCAGATCATAATGAATTCATGCACCCTATTTCATTTAAATACACAGAGATACCATTTTTCTGTGCATAATTCTGAGCTCTCCCATTTCATTATGCACATCAAACAGGAAGGTATTTGGGATCAGTCTGACTTCATTCACATTGATTTTATGAGAGAATAAAAACTGCTGCTTCAATGAACTCACACACAAGTGACCCCTTGGGATTGACTGTTTGGTACAGTAAGTGGCATTCCAGAGATTAATCCAGGGACCCTGGTGCCCAGCCTGCCTGGGGAAGCAGAGCAGAGGGACAGTTTGGCCTACCAGTCCCCCACACCAGTCTGCCACAGCCTCCCAGGGGTCCCAGCCCTACAGCTGGGCAGAGGAATTTCCAAGCTGCCTTTTGTTCATCCATCATCCACTTACCTTAGGAAAACAGAGGAAGGAATAACAGACAGTTCAGTGTGGATAATATACGGACTTCCTGGAAGATTGAGGGTGAGAGAAGGACTTTTGCAAGCATGGAGGAGGGTGTGTGATAGAGGCATCAGTTGATAAGATTCACAGCAAATAATGGCTCTTACTGTCAACAGGCTTCCCACCTGCCTGCTCTTTAATGTAAATAAGTCTTTGTTCTCCATAACCTTCTTGTTCCAGTAATGAACCTTAACCTGCCTGCCATACAACTTTTGGGCACACTCTGCTCTATGGCTTACATGGCAAGAAAACTGTCCCTGCCTATGCTGAGGAGCCTTATGAAAGTTGCACACTATATATACATGCTGTGCCTACTTATATGTAGACCTAAGCTTTTTATCAGCCTTAATTATTACAAAGGGCACCTCCACAAGCATGGGGTGATCATGCTCTCAGGTTTCAACACAGGGCTTTCTGCCGTGTAAAACTTGTCTCCTCCATGGAGCCTACAAAGGAGCACGGAGCTTCCTGTAATACCAATGGCAGGGGCTTGATTTGGTGCAAGCTATGTCCTATAGTTATATGACCTCAGAGCTCTTCCCTGCTCCTTTTACATCTGGACCTGGCCCAATATAGACCTCTCCCCAGTAGGGGAAGTACTAAAAAAGTGAAAGAAACCCAGGGAGAAGAGACACCTGACCCAGAGGAGTTGCAGGTGGCCATGGTATATAGCAGAGAGCTGTCTGAATGTGTAGAATGAGCCCTGGGACTGACCTAACAGTGCTCACATCATTGGCAGGAAGTGGTGGGGGTTGATGGCACCCAGTCCACCTTTGGTCCCAGGTACCAAGCTCTTTACCTTCAAGATGCTTTTGATGCTTAGCGTGTCTCTCACCAGACTTTACTTCTTTTACATCTGCAAGCACTTCAGATGCACTGTTGGCTCTTCACATCTGCTGTGGCTGCTCTGGTATGCCAGCACACACCAGCCTGTGGCCACCTCCTCTCCAGGATCCTGCATGAATGCTAGCCAGCATGCTAGCCCTGCTCATGTCTCAGCCAGGCTTGCCAGTCATTAGTCAGAGGTCATAAACACTGCTCTGGGGTGCTTCAGAAAATGGAAAAGGAGGAAAGCCTGCTGCAGGCTGTGCCAGAGGTACCTGAGCAGGTCTAGGAGGCACCTCACTGGCTTTTTGTGGCTGTCCCTGTACAGCATCTAAGCCACAAGGCAGATAAAGCAGTTGTGGGTGATGGAAAACTGGTAGTACTGCCCTTTCCCATGCCAAGGTGATGCTGGACAGTGAAATGAGTGGAAGAAGTGGCTCTAGAGCAGTGTCAGCAGGACCCATTCATGCTGCTGCCGCCAGGGAGGTCTGCAGCTGTTTTGCAAGAGTAAGCGCAATGGATGCAGCTTGGCCATGAATCACAGAATATGCCTTTCCATGTAATTTTATCAGCCATAAATCATGATTCATAACCATGTGTGCCAAGTATTGAGTTTTGTGCAAGCCCACAGACAGCATCTACACCTGGACGATCCAGGCTTTGGAGCGTTTTGAACACAATCTCTGAGCCACATTGTCCAGAATTCGGTCTTTTATATTCAGCAATCTGCTTGAAGAGATCATCTCAAGCACAGCAGCTATCCCACCTTACATGTGCCCTGTTGCTCTTTTTTTGAGTAGCAGCATCCAAGCATTCCCAGTGTCTTTCAGCATCCTTTTTTGCCATTACCAGGATGAAGAAGACAGTGCTATTTTTCTAGTTCTTAAGCAAAACATGCATCTCTCAAAGTCAGGCAGACTGCAGTCACTGTGCACTTCAGGTGCCACTGTCCATCTTGTAGGTGGACAGATAACGAAACCTCGCTCATGCAGTTGAGCTGAGACCTGCCCTGTGATGTGAAGGAGGAATAGGACTGGGAGATCTCCTGTGGCAGCAGCACTAGGAGCTGGCAAAGCAACAGCAAAAACAACTTGCACAGAGATCCTTGTGGTGGCAAGCTTGCCCCAGCAAGACACCTTGGGTACCCCTACACTACAGGACAGACATGCCAGCATCCTTCAGCCTCTTTTGAAAGTTAATGGCCTCAGCTTACCTCTTGGTCCGTGCTCTGCTTGCCTCCTATCTAAAGGAAAAAGTCCTTTCACAACTCCCTGTGCTCCCTTCCTGCCACTGTCCCTTGCCTATAATTAAATAATAATGGACTAATGGAACATGGCATGACGGTAAGTGCTTAAAATATTATCTTTCTGTCTTCATTTAAGACATTTTAGTACCAGCCAGCAGTTTCCAGCCATTGTGGTAATTTATTTAAATGATTTATGTGGAAAAATAAGACATTCCACAATACCTCTAAGCCAGCTCTTGAAGTGTGGCTGTTGCTGGCTAGCCTTGCCTCTGAGAGCTGAGGTGCTCATTTACACTTTGTACTTCACATCCCCGTGGGTGGGTGATTACCCCTGATAACAACACCCCTTGCCAGGGATTTTAACAACTACGAAGCTGTATGGAATAATTTAAAAAGCAGAGTGCACAGGAAAAACATGGGAAGGAATTCTTTCTCAAGACTGCAAAATGAAATGACAAGAAAGAAACCTCAGAAAGAGATTTCGTCAAAGTAAAACCAAAAAATACTTAGGGACTTCAGAATAAAAATTATGAGGAGAGGGGTCCTGAATAATTCATGGGAATAGTCCTACACTTTCAGAAGCATTGATGGAGACCAGCTGCAGAAAGTACATTTTGGTTCCATAAAACAGTGGCAAGCCATTCTACAAAAACAAGTAACCAATTTAAAGGATCACCATTGCCTCTAGAATTGCCTGGATTATCCATTTGCAGAGAAATACTGCCAGTAAAACAAGACTGTAATGTTCTAAAGGCTAGCTTATCCCATTTTTTAAGCACATTCCTCCCTGAACATGGGGTGATGCCCTTGCACGTTACACCAATTTGCAGCCTGGGAGTCCAATCATCATCACCTCCAGCTTTACTGCAAATGCCTTCCCAATACCAATCACATTATATATGCAGCCATATAACTTCTTTGTCTATGTGCATGGGGCTAAGAGGACTTTGAGACCCATCCTCCCACCACTGGTGAGCTGCTCAGCTGGAGCCAAAGCCGTCCAGCAGCTTCTGCCTGACAGAGATTGGGCACAGGGGCATCCAAACAGGCTGGCTAGAAATAGCAGTGCCAGAAGGACCAGGCAAGTGATTGTCTCCCTGTGCTCAGCACTGGTGAGGCCACACCTTGAGTGCTGTGTTCAGTTCTGGACCCTTACTACAAGAGGGACATTGAGGTGCTGGAGTGTGTTCAGAGACAGGCAACAAAGCTAGTGAAGGATCTGGAAACACAAGTCTGATGAGGAGTAGCTGAGGGAGCTGGGGATGTTTAGCCTGGAGAAAAAGAGGCTGAGGGGAGACATGATCACTCTCTATAATTATTTCATAGGAGGCTGGAGTGAGGTGGGAGCTGGTTGCTTCTCCCAGGTAAGGAGTGATAAGACGAGGAAATGACCTCAAGTTGCACCAGCAGAGGTTTAGACTGGATAATAGGAAGAACTTTTTCACTGAGAGGGTTGTTAGACCTTGGAATGGGCTGCCCAGGGAGGTGGTGGTGTCCCCATCTCTTTGGATAGTCAAAAGATATATAGATGTTATGCTTATGGACATGGTTTAATAGTGGGCTTGGCAGTGTTAAGTTAGTGGTTGGACTTGATCTTACAGTTTTTTTTCAACCAAAATGATTCTATGATTATATGACCCATGCAGAGAAGGAGGCTGAATGGTGTGAGGGGCAGAACCTGGGGTCAGGATTTTCAGCTCACACCCAGGGCACTAGGGACTTCTGCAGATATATGAGCACAGAAGTGTGCTTCTAGTCTAGTCGTGGTGACACCCAAAACAACGTGTCAGCTTTGGACAGAGCTTGCTCAGTTGTCCCCTAAGCATATGTGTTTTCCACCCTCATTTCTTAAAGTCAGTAAGTAAATTAAGACCTTCAGTTGGTGGCTGTGATTTTGCTAGGGCCTCAAGCATGTGATGTTATGGTAGAAATGGGCAGACAAGAGACAATCCTGCCTGCATGACGCCCTGTGCCTCCCCACTGAACCACTTTCCAGAGCATCAGTTGCCCAGACACTGGCACATGAGTTAAGCAGTGGGGCAAGAAGGGAGTACCCAGCCTTGCTTTGCTCTTGCAGTCGAAGGCAGCTAGCAGAACAGGACGAATAGTCAGAGATCTTCCTACTAGAATGTATTTCTACTTACTAAGTAGAGGATTTCCAAGATTAAAGAGAAAGTTACTTTCTCCCAGGGACCACGCTCCAGAGAGCATGTCAAGTAAATCAGCAGATGCAATGTCCACCCACAGACTGTGCCCAAGCAGGGGGTCTCTAGGACAAGGACAGGGAGCACAAGCCTGAGGGAAGCCTGTCCTCGCTCACCTGCTCTCTGCTGATCTAATGGGTCTGCCAAAGCCTTACTGCTCCAATCTGAGCAAGTTTTGCTGGTGTTGTCTGGGGAGTAACATGTCCTGAAACTGCTGCAAAGGTTTGTTCTGTATCTCTCCCCATGTTCCACCATTCCCAATGACATTTCTCCATCTCTGAGAAGTTTCAACAGAACCAGCACCTGTAACCTTGCTATATAATATCTGTTTCCCAAGGCCCATGCTGAGGTGAACAAAGTTAAATAGCCTTCCTTCTGGCTGGGGACCCTGTCTCTGAAACACTCTAGGTTCAGGCATTCATTTTCATTGCACTCCATAATATATTCAACCAGGGCAGGCTTTCTCAAAAGCAGTAAGTTTTCATTAGACTCCTTAGCTTTGGTGAAGCTGTGGGTTTTGATAAATAATGAAAAACCCAACTCAGAAATAGCTATTAATTATTAACTGGAATAGCAACTAAAACCTCAGTCCCTTCATGTCCCAAGTCAATGCCCCAGTCAAGTGGGAGGATGGGGCAGAGGAACAAAACAAAACAAGCAATCACCAAAATCGAACCTCTCCCTCCTCAATAAAAACCCCAAACTAATTTATTTCACTCTTTGCTCTGCAATTTACTAAACCTATGGGCTCACAATACTGCTTCAGCTCACTGAGAGCAGAGCTATGTGTTTACCACTGTTACATCCCAAGAAAGAGACCATGCTGTTACTAGGTAAGTGAAATTAGTTTTGTCACCAGGGCAAGCCAGTGCAGGTCCTTGGTGATTAAAAAAGCCATGTCAAGGTACATCAGTTACAATCCAGCCTGTATTACTCGCATTAGTTCTTGCAAGAAAGGAAAGCCCTGAACAAGCTCTAAATTCCCTTGCTGGGACTCTGGGTCTGCAGTTAGGCTGCAGTGTTACTTGAGACAAGTCGGCAAAGGACCATGAAAGCACATTAGATGAAGTACTAAGATAGCAGAGGGACCTGACATTTCAGGATTGTAATATCTCAGTACACACCATAGGCATGAACAAGCAAGAAACCTCAACATGCCCTAACTAGTAAAGCTCACACCCATTAAAGAGGTCAGGATTTGTCTGCAGTTTATCAAAGTATGGTAGTGACAGGTAATACCCACCACCAGGCACTGATATTTTTCTTAATAACCTCTTCTGCATACGTTATTTTTCCTAGTCTACAAATAGGGAAGATGAGCATTATGAAGTGAAGCAATTTGTACGAATTATCTTTGCTATTAGAAAGAAATAGCAAATGAAAAACACACCATTTTGTTCCCAAGCTCAGTGTTCCTATGAGTCTATTTTCTCTGTTACTGTTCTCTCTTAGTACAGGAAAAAATAAGGTGGTTGAGATCCAAAGACCTATATTCCCTTTTATCATAAGTTCCTTCTAACAAGAAGAGAGGTTTATCCTGCAAAACAAATTTTGTCCCTTATTATTGCTAAAAACACCAAAAGATGCAAGGGTATGTATTTGTTTTAAGAAGTGGTGTGTTGGGGGGAAAAGAAAAGTTTTTTCTCTTTGTGCACAGGGTCCCTGTGCAGGCCATGGAGGTAGCTTCCTCTTTTAGTCAGACAGGAGATAAAACTACACTGTCTCCTACGGTGTGGTAGCTGCAGAGGCAGCAAGCCAGGCACAGCAGCACCTTTGGTCTCCTCTAGCTTTCTCTTGGTCTCCTCTAGCTTTCTCTTGTCCCCATTATATTATTTGGAGACACTTTCATTACATGCTTGAGGAGGAAACTTGTGCAACTTTCAAGTCTTTATTTGCATCAGTCATTCCTCTTGAGATAGGAAAGAGCTTTTGTTGCTGATTTAGGGCTTTGTACTTAAATGTTTTTATAAGCTGGTACTAGGAATATTAAAAACCGTTCTATTTTTAGTATGTGGGACCAAATCATGGTTGAAAGCCAACAATAAAAGAAACTATAGAATGCAAAAAAAATACTTGTGTGGGGGAAAAAAAAAAGGAAAAAACTTTCTTCTCTCCAAATGAAAATCACAAATCCACTTAGTGGCTTCTCTTTCTTTCCCTCTGGAGTCCAATTCTTCTCTCATTTACACAGCTGTAAATCCAGACTAATTCCTTTGAAGTCAGAGGAGTCTGACGAGTTCAAAACAGAGGAAGAATTGGTTTCTTTTTAAACAGAGACTCCCCAGCTGGGCAGATCCTGATCCTGTAGATTTAGTGGGTATTTTCCATTGAGTTTAACAAGCACAGGAAGAGTCATTTAATTCATTAAAGTTACACTTGCAGCCAGATCTTCTACTGGTTCCATGAAAGTTATGTTGGTCTCCAGTGCCGGAAGACTTGGGGATTGATGTGCATGCTGGTGTAACTCAGCAATGATTTGAAGCAGTAGGTGAAGTCCAAGTTAGGTCCACTATTTGTGATGATAAATCCCTGCATTATTTGTCATCAAAACACTGATTGCTGTTTTATAGCTTGAATTGGGCAAATCACTAGCAATAAAATATTGTTAGGTCTCCAGATGGAAGCTTTATAGCTGATAGATAGTTTGGAATATTAATTGATGCAATTAAAAGGTAAAGAACATTTTGAGGAGATATCCTAAGGGCAAATCTGGCCAGGTACTAAAATGAAGTCAATAAATAGGTGTCAGATGGGTGCAAAGCTGAAAAGGCAATAAGCCTTGCTAGTAGCAGAATATGTTGTTTCAGATCCAGTAATAAAATTACATTGTCAAGAGGCTGTAGTTCTGGGAAAGAGTATCTTAGGTATGAGAAGGGCTTGCTGATTCCTTTAAGTGTCATATTTATACGTAAAATCTATGATCTTTGCATTGTTTTGGTTTTTTTTTTTAAAAGAAACATAAACTCTTTTTTACCTTTTAAAACAGAATCAATCTTCTTTTCTTTAAACACTAATAGCTGGTAGAAACCTCAGTGATCTCTTAGAATATGGGCTGTAGAAAAGGTGCAGAATTTGTAAACAAAACCATGACTTATAGAACAGAAAGTGCTAAGTGTTGTTCTGTTCACATGCATGACAGTAGCTGACTTTATCTTCCTTTACACTTCATAGCCTCAAAGATAAAATACTTTCCTCTCTGTCCTGATTTCAGAATGAATAAACTTAATTTTATTCCTAGTAGCTGGTACAATGCTGTGCTTTGGATTTAGGATGAAAATAATATTGATAACACACTGATGTTTTAGTTGTTGCTAAGAAGTGTATGTACTAAGTCAAGGACTTTTCAGCTTCTCATGCTGCCTTGCTAGCAGAGGCTAGGAGTGCACAAGGGGCAGGGAGGGCACACAGCAAGAACGGATGATCCAAATGAGCCAAAGGGATAATCCCATACCACATGATGTCATAGCCAGTATACAGACTGAAAAGAACTAGCTGGTTGCTCAATAACCAATGACCAATTTACAGAATGGTACCACATCATTCTACCATTCTGTAAATTGGTCATTGGTTGGTGGGCAACTGAACTATGCATCACTTGTTTTATATATCCTTTTATCTTCACTTCCTTTTCTGTTCTATTAAACCATCTTTATCTCAAACCATGAGTTTTGTCTTATTTTTTTCTGATTCTGTCCCCCACCCCACTGCCAGAGGGAGGAGTGAGCAAGTGGCTGCACAGTGCTTAATTGCCAGCTGGGCTTTAACCACATCACTCTCACCATGCTGTCTCCTGAGCATAGATAATACCAGAAATGATGGCTCTTAAAAGCTGTTCATGTGGCCTGAACACTGCAGCATATTGTGTTTGCTTTGCTCAAATGCAGAAAGTCAGGAATGAAGTGAGCCAGCATGTCCAGTTGAGGTGAGGCTCTTCCTTCTGATGGAGTCTGGACTGACATGACCACTGAAGAGAAGTCCAACTAGGAGGCATATCGTAACTTCATACCCATGAAAGCATTGTAACACCAGCATTGCCATGTGGTCTAGTTTGGAAGGAAACTATGTAACACAGACTTGATGGAGCTTCTGCTGGGAAGCCAATGTAATCATCACCATCAAAATCAGGTCTGTAGACTGTAACATAGAGACAGATTGCTTCTGATAGCTTTGAGCAGTATCCTAACCAATAATAATATTGAAAAGAAGTTTCTCAGGGTGTAACACTAACAAGTGTACTTGGCTTTAGCAGGTCTTTTGACTCCCTGAGTTGAGACAGTTGCCCTTTCCAAGCAGCTGGGTCCAGTGCTTATTGTATCCCATGTTGCTCTACAGGGACCTCTGGGAGGTGGCCACAGGCAGGCCGATATAACAAAGGTGCCAGAGATCTGCAGGATGTCAGTGGCTTCAGCTATTTTATCAGCATGTTACACAAAGCAAAACTTGTCCTTAATATTCTTTTGTTGTTATCACATCAAAGGGCTAAATTATGCCCTCTAACATGTGTAAGAGGCTTTTCAGTTATCTTTCTGATGCAAATCATATCATTTTGCATTATCCACTGATTATCTGCAGTTTGAAAAGTACAGCAGATGTTAAGCAAAGCCTATATGTCAGTTCTCTCCTCCTCTGAGAACAGCATCCAAGTAAGCAAAATTGAAACAGCTCCATGGTGAATTCCAGTTTTAGCTGTAGCTCAAGGGTGGAATCAATTTGGGCTCTGGAAAATTTGTCAGATATTTGATGAAACTGGGATTAAAGCACCTGGTGTATAGCTAGTCAGCTCCAGCACATACATCCCTCCTCTTACTAGATGCTTATATTTAGGACAGTGCCTCATTACATTGAACAAGTGCTTCAGGTCCATTAGATGACAGTCCAGCTCTCAATTCTCTGATTTGCCCTCAGGTCTCATTGCACAACATAAAATAAGTTGCATTTGATTGTGGCAACATGCTGACAATGCCAAGGTTAATAAATTAAAGATGTAAAACAAAGAATGCTTAATGAAGTCAAATTATGAGTGATTGTTTTACGAGATGGCATGTAGCATTAAGAACAATCATTACAAAGTAAATCCTCTGCCCACCTCTGACTGGGCTCTTGTAGAGATGCACAGCATTTCAAAACACAGTTGACCTGAGAAAATGTAAATACTCGAAAGGTCTGCAAAGAAACATCAGTCAAACATGTTATTACTTACTGTTGTTAAGGAGCAGCGATTGTAATGGGGCAAAAAAAAAGAACAATATCATGACATTTGCCTTGTAAATTTTATTATCATAATGTAGATAGACCATCTTTTTTGTTTTGCCTGTGTTAGATCTCAGCAAACTGGCTCCTTTGCAGGTTCAAACATTTGTATTGAATACCATAGCCTCAGACTGTAGTCTGCAATGATTAATTTAATAGTGATTCTGGACCATATCTTATTACCTAGTCAGATATAGTAATGACAGAAAACCTCTCCAGAAGTCCACTGAGGGCACTTCCTCAAAATAAGAACACTGCCAGGTGGTCGATCATCTGAGACAGAAAATCGTGAGAGGATCCTTTTCACCCAGTCCCTTCTGTTCCTCTGAAAGTCTGAAGTTTAGACAAACTCACTCAGTGCTTAACTCACGGAAGTTAGGGAAGATGTGGGTCTGTAGAGCTCTCCTTCCTCCTATGCTGAATGACTGACAAGGTTGCAACAGGACCACAGCATGCCTAAGACAGGGCTTGACCATGCATCAAAGGGCAGAGTATAAAAGGCAGCTGCCAGACCTGGAAGAATCAATGTTGTCTCTTTCTCTTTGTCAAAAAAACTATTGATTATCTATACTTGCTCCTGTAACTTGGCTGACAGGTTTGCAAGTTCACAAGAATCTCAGCTAACAGTGCTGCTTCAGCCAGTTGTTCTTAATAACTCTGCTAAGGAAACATTTATAGACAGGAGCTGGACACAGAAAGAGGATATAATTTTTTTGTTTTAGCACATATCCCATGACAGTTAGCTTATGTATCAGTTGTCTCATAGTCTTTTCTACAAAGTTGCAAGAATACAGTCTTTCTGGAGTGTTTGATGGGTAAGGGTTGATACATGAAGCTGGAGTAAGAGGATATATATAAAGCTAGTTGCTCTGTGTTCCCTCTCACAGAAGCAGCTGTATAATGGCATGAGTTCTTAAATGGTGACCTTCTAGACTGACTAACTCATTCCCCCTTAAAGTTAATTAGAAAACTCTTGTTGATCTATATGGAGATTATATGCTTGCCACAGCCAAGGTTTGGCCCTCTGTATGTCCTCTTTCCCCAAGGCCATCAGCTTGTTTGGCTGTTATTGCTGTGTGCACACATTCGTTTTCAAAATTAATAACTAGGTCCTTCCACATGACCTCTCTGCTGTGTCAGACATCTATCCCACTACCGTCTGTTTCAGATACGCTACAAAATCTGGCACAATGCACTGGCAAATAAAAGCAATGCAGTAAAAATGGGAAAGAAGGGGACTGATTGGATGCTTACTGCTATGGTAGAATATGCATCCAAGGAAAGAATAAGCCATGCTGAATAGAGGATAGCTCTGATTTACTATACTTTTAAACCACACCCTAAATACCTTGTATTTTTGAGCATGGCCTGTAATTTTTTTTTCCTCTCATCTTAATGCAGTCCTTTCTATCCCTTATCTTTATGTATCCTCTGTCTTCCAGAGAATATCTGGGTGGAAACACCAACCAGCACAAAGCATCTTGCAAGCTGGCCATTTGGGCTTTACAAAGCTTTTTATGGGAGCTGTGAAGAAGATACCCAGCAAAAATTGGTTGATATCTGAGATAGTGTCTGCACATGCTTGATATGTGACTGACTCTGACAATTCCACAAGCTGGAAACAGATTTCTCTCAGACTTTACTCATTAAAAAAAAAAAAAAAAAAAAGCAGAGAGAATAATAAACTTCTTTTGTTCTGTTTCCTTTTCTTCTTGTACATCACCCTATGTGAAAGCCATGTTTATCTTAAACTTTGTCTTAGCTGTTCACTGGGCAACATCAGACAGATAGCGTTTTGAGGACTTTTGAGAACTTGAGGCTTCTCACTTTGGTCTTCTACAGCATATATTCAATACTGCAACAAAAAAAACCCTGCATCCTTGACAGGAAAACACCACAGTCTTGTAAAATGTTTTACCACTCTTGGATTCTGGCAATACACTGACTAGGGAGTGTGCTTTGAATTCTGAGACCACAAGACATGCCTGGTTAGTTTTAGTGCCAGGGTGAGGAAGTCCTCAGGAGACCAAGTATTGCAGGAGGAGAATTCAATTGCTAAGGTGTTTCCAGGCTGGATTGGTTTGAAATACATTCACAAAATGTGCTGACAGGTCTCCTCTCAGTAGAAACCAATTATAAAAGAAAGGCCATTTGTTTCTGTAAGTGCAAATCTAATTTCTGGTTGTTCTTTTGGATATACAAAATCATAATCATCCTACTTTAATAGATAGAGATGGATCTTAAATTGTGCCTGAGCCTCCCAATACTAAGCAATTATTTGTCTCTTTTTTCCCCACTCAAAAGCCTTAGGCCAGTACGTTAAAAATAACAATGCCATTCTAAAATATTTGACTGTCATTTTGCTGAACAGTGGTTGCTGGTTAATGGGACACAGTTCACATTCGACCTTAAGAGGCCTGTGGTAGAAGCTATTAAATACTCCAATTAGGAATGAGATAGAGCAGTCCCGTAGGGACCTTTGCTCTCTGATGTTCTCACTGCCACTGAAAGAATAAATAAGTGCAAAGCCTGTCATCCTAGCTAATAACTCCCAGACAGAGGTTACAATTACGCAATGGGAGTTAGCCCATGTTTCAGTGATGTTTTGCTATTAAATTTGCCTCCCTGAAAGGTTTTTTATGACTGCAAGAAAAAAAAAGAGGTGACAGACTAAAGGCATATGACCCAGCAGTCTGGCTTTCATGAGAGTTAGCACTAGTCAAGCACGGAAGATGGTTTTTATTTATAATGTACCAGTACCTCTGCTTTGGAGAGTAACGTAAATCAGAAGGGGATTACAGACATTCCTTGGCCAGGCAATGTCCTAGACTGCACAGGACCCTGCAGGGGGGGTCATCAGGTCCCCAGTAGCCCGTGGAGGAACCAGAATAAGGACAAGGATTCAGCATTACAGTGCCCCATGGCAGCAGACCTTGCATGGGGCATTTGAACTTGTACTCCTTTTACTAGGATGTTCTTCACACCACAGTCTTATCCTGCTACAGTTTTGATCACTGCTTTATGACCACTCAGACTAACATCTGATATTTCATGATTTTTTTTTCCTTTACATACTCCAAATCTCATATTTATTCAATATATGTTAACAAAAACCAGTCTTCTGGAGAGGTTTGTTTAAGTGGAACTAAATTTTCTATACATTATCAGAAGATCATGTATGCTGCAATTTGGCTTCAGAACATTTAAAGTGGAAACTTTACTGATGGGGAAGTTGGGAAAGACAATCATAGCTGAGGCCTGCAAGGATAGGAGGGGTGACAAATTAAAACTGTTTACTGCTTTTGAGGGTTATGTATATAGGCATGAATCGAAGTCAACTAAGAAGGCAGCTGGTGTTAAAGTCATTAGTGCCAATTGCTAGTTTAAGGAGTTAAAGCAACAGCAATGGAAAGAAATCATTTAGGGCTTTTATAATGCTACAAGTGATCTACAGTGCTGTTTAGAGCAGCCAGTATGATAGATACACTGGGAGGCTGGCTTATGCAAGAATGGAGGAACTCTGATTTTCTTACAAAGATTTTAATTCTTTACCTTCTCCATATGTCTTGTATTAGCTTTCAAGTAAATAAAGGAGCTGGATATTTCTGTATGGACCAAACTGCAGCAGAAACAAATAGAAAGGCAGCTTTACAGTGTGCAGGGATTGCTGCTAGCTGCCCTATGAGGAAAGATTTACAATCTTTTTACAACACAGAAGCAGTAACCTAAAAGGCCAAATCTGAGGATCTGACCTATGCTTGAAAACATTATTAGAAATATAAGAAATTATAACAATTCACTGGCACCTAAAAGTTTTACAAACATACTCTTAATGCAGACACCAGGAGAGCTTCATTACTTTTCCCCTGCTTTCTATTTTACAGGTGAAAAAACAATGCAGAGGTGAAACGTCTTCCTCAGGGTCACACACTGCCTGCCTTGTAACCACAGTCCTGCTCGTACCTCCAGATCACATTGACAAGTTAGCATGATAGTTCCTGGTGTGAAATGGTCTCCTGGGAACAAAATGTGTAACCTGTTAGATATACAGCTCTCTTACTTTGCTTACTTTTAAAGTAGACCATTAAATAATAATTTTTCAGAGAGTAGTTTGAATAGTTCATAATTTGTAACATTAAATCATGGCAAGGTAGTTTTTTGAAGTCAATCTAATGAAATACCTGTAAACTTTGCCCAAGAAGTAGAGCCTGTGATTCATTGAAGGGTTTATCTCTGTCAGATTTGCAGTTACATGTATTAAAAAAATGATCCACTTATATGTATTTTGCTGTAGTTTAAGCTATAAAGGTTATAAATTCTGAAAAATTCCCAAGCTTTTGGCAAGGAATACCAGTTTTAAGATGACAATACTTAGAACAGACTTTCTTTTTGCACTAAAACGTGTTTTTCTCTGCAACCTGTATCTTTAACCTCTGGTATTTTCTCCTTTACAAAACACAAAGGCTCCTGTTTTACTTGAATGGTTTAAAGATCACTGAGAAGCAGTGTAATTTCTTTTTCTTTTCTTCAGTGAGGGGCTGCCTTTTAAATCCCTTTAAGTTAGAGGCAAGTAATACTTCTGTGTGTATGTCTCTCAAAAGCAGTGGAAATGCCAAACCAACACGTTCAAACCAGATTGGGTTTGGGGTTGTTTCCATATTTAGGTGTCCGATTTAGGTGTTTGAAAAGAGTTTGATTCACAGGGTAGATTTTCATCTTGATACATGTTCCAAAAGGTCAGGTATCTTTATACATGCAGTATGTGTGCCTACACATTGTGGTCCCTGGGTGGGTGCTGCTGGTTTCTACTGTGAATGTTCACAACCCTGTTGAATGGAATCAAATCCCATATTCCAAATCCTGTATTTTGGTGGGAGGTGAGATCAAGCTTCCTGTCTCATCTGGCCATCATGGTGTCGAGCAGTACTGAGGCACCTCCCAGGCCACAGCTTCTTCCATTCAGAAGAAATGGCATCATCCACTTGAGCAACCTCCATGAGTGCTAAGATTTTTCTCTTTCTGCAAATTCCTCCAAGTCTTGTTTCTCCTAACTGTTCATCTCAAGACTTCAGATTTTTCTCACTCTTGGATCTATTTTTAAAAGCTGCTTTTTTTCCCCTCTGATATATAATCAGCACTCACCTGACAGGAGAGTGTACTCAAGAATTATGAAAAAGCTGCCTTGAGACCACATGATAATAAATTCTCCTTAATCCCAAATATATATGAGATATAGAGCAGGGCCCACAACAAGTTTTAGAGAAAGAATTAGTGTCAGCAGTTTAAAGAGAACTGAAAGGAAAAATAACATTCCATCCTTGAGGAAAAATCCAAGCAGTGCATAAGACTAAAAGGAACATTTCCATAGGGAATTGCTTATGAAAGAGATCCTTAGTTCAAAATAAGGAAATCACTAGGCACTGCAGAAGGATTATATTGATGAAAAATAGTCTTCTGAAATAGCAGGATCCAAGCATTCAAGTAAAAGACAGAAGTGAAAGAAAGTAAGGCCAAACACAGGAGAAACTCCATCTTTAATTTGCAGCAAAGATTGTGATCGTACTCGCGAATAAGACAGATGCTACATGCAGTTGTGAACATTTGAAAACTGACTTATAGCTGTGATCTCTAATGGTGTTAGATTTATTGAGCACCTGCTGTGCAAACAGACCTTTTGGGATTTTGCAGCAAAACTTCAGGTTGCCATCTCTGAAGTATCTCCTGTGCCATTGTCACAATTTCCTAGAAGATGTGATTAACCAAGGTGCCAGTGTTGCTCCACTCCTGCATGCTCACCAATCAGTGCAGTATTAATAAGATGCTAGGTGAGACCACAGAACCTCATGTTGAGCTATTGAAAGGAAAGTGAGTATGCTAAGAATATTTAGAGAGATTTATTTGATTTATCCACATGAAGTCCTCTATAATTTATGATTTCAGTTTGTACTTGTTCTGTTTTCTGCTTTACTTTAGAAGAAGGTCTTTCTCTCTTGGCTTTTACTGTGAGCACATCAGAGGTTTGGGTCTATGACGGTTATCAGTGCACTTTTGTCTCTATGTTTAGCTATTTGTCCTATCTGGCAAACTAGTGGATTTTTTCCGGTTGTTCTGATGAGCATAGAGAGGTTGAAATTATATACACCTCAAGCGTGCATGTATTGAGTAATAATGTTACAGTATTCACTTCTTTGCAAGTACATACGATGTCCTTAAATGTGCAGAGATATGAATGGGCATGTTGCTGAGGCAAGCAGGGGACTGATTCTTATTCTTCCAAGCTGCAGAAGAGGCCTGCTCTGTTTTGCTAAATGACTGTGAAACAACCCTCTAATCTAACGGTTATTTAATGTATTTAATCCTTGAAACAAGCAGGTTTTCTGTGAGAAGCCAAAAGCAAAATCAAACATGATATTTTTGGGTATTCATCAAAAGCAGTGGAATGAACAAATGTCTGAAATGAAATGCCAGATTTTCTCCAATATTTCAATACCCAGGACTGCAGACAAGACAGATTTTAGAAATACAAAGATCATCAGGTTTCCATTGTAAACTGCTGACCAAAAAAAAAAAAAAAAAGTGATCTGTTAAATTCCTTTGAAAATTTATGTTTACTTAGCACTATAGTGGAAAGTCTTACAGGCATAGCAACAGCCCCAGGAGTTGTTGGGTGACATGTGTACAACTACTTTTTGCATGAAAGTATGTCACCATCAGTATGGACTGCAAGTGCAAAAGCAAAATAAATATAAGTGAACATATAGGTAGTGGATGAAGTTGCCATTGAGGATGACCCAGAACTGGGTCTCTTACTACATTTGCTGAGCAAGGTAAATGGTCTATTTGTTTCTGACGCTTCTAAATGGACACTAAAACTGACTACAGCAAAACCAGAAGGAATAGATTGGTTGGTAATAAAAAATCGGTTTTTTTACTAACAAGCACATCAAAAATGGTTGATGCTAGCCAGACTGAGACGTTGGGGTATATCTAGCTACCTCACAGGTCATCTGGAAATAGAGAAACGTATTGATTCATACATGCCTGGGTGGAAAATTATCTGAAAATATGAGCAGCCAGACTGCTGCTACTGACTTGGTGTAATATAGATGGTATAAATTCACAGAAAAGCTTTGGTGAATGGACTCATCACTGTTTTGAGATATATCTCAAAAGCCTCGATGAAGTTAACATTATTGTCTTAGGTTGAGCACCCAACAATGCTGGTCAAATTCGCTAGCTGCTTTTGGATATCTTGATCTTTGTATGTGAAGAGCCATTTGTAGGTAAGTGGGGTTTTTAAAAACAAACATGTCAACATATGGATGATGAGAAGGCTGGGGACATATTTATCTTGACTGAGCATAGAATAAGAGCTTAAGAGCCTGTGAAAAGAAGTAAGGAGTTAGTATTCCTGAAAGAGAGAGGCAGGCATTGCTTGTCCTGTGTACTGCTTACTACTTTTACTGCTAGACCTAGCTTCACAGGCAGAGATTAAATCACAGAATCACTAAATGGCAACTTTAAAAATTTTAATCAAACTTGCTGAGCACATTGCATCAAAGAGGACATTTTGTTTCAAAGGTGATTTATCTCCTCTATATAGCCGGAGCAATAAATACCCTGCAAACAAACTCCATGCTCACTCATAAAATAAAACCCACATTGATCTCAACTATCAGAGACAACTATAAATTGAGTGAAAGTGAAGCAGCGTAAAAGGTTGGGAGCAACAGCTCCATCGCTGGCAACACAGCCCTGGCAGACATCATGGCAATGTCGTCAGAGTTCAGCTGTTAAGAGGCCTCAGAGAACTCACTCTTGGGCTGCCTTTGACAGAGTTGAACATGAAAATTAGGCATGAACCATATACTGGTCCTGGAGGGACCCACTGCAGGGAATAATTGTCTCTTCTCCAGGATGGAGATCAGTAGGAAAGCTGAATTTTTTGTCAGTAGGAGGAGAAGTAAGTCACTGAAGAGAGAGAAGAGGGATATGGAGAACGTAGCAGTTTTAAATTCTAACCCAGGGCACTATTGGTCCTCACAGGTCAACAGAACCGAGCAAGTTCACCTTTTCCAGTTGATGTATATGCATCATGGATACACACACTCTATGTGTGAGTTATCCTAGCTCTGACTTTCTGCAACCAGCCTTCTGTGAGAACCATATTCTTTAAGTCTTCTATTAAAAGTGCTTCTAAATGTCCTTTATTGGGTTAAATGTCAATACTGGGGTTTTTGAGCTAGCTCTGTAGAACCTCCCACATAACCAAACAGATTATCTACAAGCAGTGCTTCTGTCTGATGCCAATGGGGTGGCACAGAGGGAGCAAGAGTCATTCCAGATTTAAGAGTAAAAGGCAGGGAGGCAAAGGAAAGAAGAATACATTGCTATTTCAGAATTTGAGGGTGTCTATTTTTGCTAGATAATGAAATGCAGTGAAATTCCTACAGATTTTTAGCCTGAATAAATGCATTGATGAAGTCCCCTTTTCGTCAAAGATCACTGTATGCAAGTATCTGCAAGTGCATGTTCCCCTACATCCTGTAGGTGATGAAAAGATGGAAGAGCATAAATAAATTATTAGGAAGCATCAATGAGTATCTGAAAATCTAACCACTAGTTCAAATTAGAAAGAGCACAAAGAAAAATGTTCTTGAAAGTAGATGGTTGACACTGGAGAAAGCTTTTGGACACAAGTTTTGCCCCTTTCTGAAAGAAAACCATGCACAATGCCCATTGCTGATAGAGTTTCACACTTGTAGGTGCCAGCAGTCTCTGACAGTGCTCACCAGAACTCTCTGCTTGAATCAAGCCAACACTAAAACTTGCCTAAAACCTGGTTCTAGCTAAAGCTGGTTGTGAAAAGAGGAGAGTCGGTCTTTCCTGTAACTTAAGCTAGTTACAGAAATGAGTTTGAATTGTGAGAGACAGAGGACATAAGTAGAGCTTAAGGTGCCTTTTGAAAGCCTCTGCATGCACGTGGCTGTCTGCAGGCAGGTTGCCCCAACAAACCTGGCACAAGAAAATGCACCCAGAGAGTTTGTTGTCTTACCCCAAATAATTTCAACTAAACTCATTCTGGCACAATGATTCTCTTTCTGCAGCTTTGCGGTGGCTTATTTTCTAATCTGGCAGTGGCAAGTTCAGCATCCCAGCATGATGGGGTCTAATAACTCTTCATACGAGATGCTTGGGAAGAAGCCTGATGACTGAGTTACATTTGAAAAGATGAAGAGAGAGACACCTATACTACCTGGAGTTAATCGTACTCCATAAACATAAAAGTAAAGAGAAAAGAAATAATGCACATGGGGAACCCTGTAGCCAAACTCCACCAAGCATGAATGCCCTGGGACTCTGGAGCTGCCCTCCAGAGCCTCTGAACCACCACCAGCAGCAGGGCTGGGGAGAGGAGCAGGTTAGCACCGGTTTAACCTGTTGGGTGAAAGAAGAAAAGAAAAAGGGGAAGAGCAACAACCTGTTTGCTCTGGGACCCACAAGTGCTCTTAGCTGCTACAAATAGCTCTGCATGGGATTGCCGGTGTAGCTGATGCTGGATTATTCCAGGAAAAATGTGCATTATGAGAATATGTTCAAGTGCAGAAGAGGGATAAGGAAAACCAGCAGCTGGTAAAACAGCTTTGTTGCAAAGCAATTCTTTGAAGAGTAAACATTTGCACCCCCAGGCAAGATGACACCCGAGCTACATTTCCCCATAAGGAAAGGATCCATAGGATATACTACCTTCAAAAGGGCAGTGGTGGAAAGCAGCATGGCAGGCCCATGGCTGCTTCTGGCCAGGAAGGTCGTTATACTTGTCATGTCTAGTTCTGAAGGCAACAAACAGTTCCTGCCTGCAATATCCAGTACACAATGGAAGAATTACATTCCTATCCATTCAGGACAAGTGTGTGGAGCTGAAGTCTAGATTTCCAGTTCACTTGACAGTGCTCTACAGGCATGGGCGTGGGCAGGCTGCTGCAGGTATTTCAGCTCTGCTTCCACAGCTGGGACTCTGCAGGACTGCTGCTGTCACCAGGCTGTTCTGGTTGGGAAAACTAGAATATGGCAGCTAAAGAGCTGATTAGGTTAACAGCATAGTATTTCCAAGAAAAATTAAGCTTTCTTTTGCAAATATATTTAAAAGCCAGAGAATTGCTTATCACTTTTCGTTAATGCTTACATTTTATACCGTCTCGCTGGGCAGCTATTCTGCTCGTGAAGTTCATAAGTGTGCTGGGGTATCACTGCCTATTTTCAGCATGTGACCAGGGCCTTACTTAATGAAGTCCCAATATTAGTTCATCCCTTGGCACTGCAGTAATAAACATGGAGAAATAATACTCATATCAGACAGCCACTATAGATTTGGATACAAAGAAAGCAAAATGGATACACTTGTTCATAAGAAGAAAAATGCTTCCTCTGATTATGAGCTTCCCCCCTGCTTATTACACACAATTGACAACTATTCCTGCTTGTAGGTATATCAAGATTACTCATTACCAAGTTAACAGCAAAACGATCCACAGTTGCTTCTGTAACTCAGGTTCAGAGTTATTAAAGCAGCACAAGTCAGAAGGATTAAATGAGGAGGGTATGCTGAATACAGGAAAACACTATATGCAAATTGTCATTATTCATGAATGAGTCAGAAAAGATATGTATTCAACATCTGTCATGATTTAAAGATTTAACAATACAATGCTTTGCATTTATGTAATGACTTTCATCGGAGGATCTCGTTACGCCTCAGAGGCACTGAGATGAATGCAAAATAATGCCAGTCTTACAGTGGGGCTTTGGGTACACTCCCTTTCCAATCAGCGGGTAGCGGGGGGCAGTGCCCTTGGAATTTGAAGCAAGGTATAAGCTAAAGGAGATACAAGGTATCAGCAGAGGCCTAACAACCAGTTTAAACAAGACTGGACCTTTAAACATGGGGACAAACAAAGCAAAGTAAGGTGCAGCCAGCAATGTGAGAAGTATCACATGTTAGCACGTCACCTCCTGGGAAGCACGTGTTCCCCAAGCCAATACTTCTGAGACTCTGTGTGTCGGTATGCTTAGGAGGACATTGTGTCAGGGGAAACTGAAATGTGTCCTCATTAGCAAAGATTGGCTACTGTTACCTCAATTGTCTCTTCATAACACCTTGCACACCAGTTATCTCCCACCACTGCAGCAGAGAACAGACAGGAAGGTTCCTCAGAATAGTGGCTCACAGGGGTTTCCAAGACATCAGAATATGAAAAAAACCCAAACCGCAAACACACAGTTTCTTCTCCCACTTTCTGCACAGACAAGAGGAACTAACAAGCAAAAAGTGAAAACATCACCATTAAAAATCTTGCCTGTTCTGAAACAAAAATCATTGTGAAAATGTGACACAAGGTGATACTTGGTGGTTGCGGAACAAAAACAGCTGACAAAGATGTATCTGATCCATCATCTACTCCCCAAACATCTTCAGCCTTTGCTAGTCCTTACAGATGCATTTCACAGAATCACAGAATGGCAGAATCGCAGAATGGTAGGGGTTGGAAGGGACCTCTAAAGATCACCTAGTCCAACCCCCCTGCACTTCCAATATCCTTTAAAATCAGAGAGAAAAAAGAAGATGGATATAATTTTATGTGCTATATCCTTGGATTTTTCTCTCTGATTATATTACAGTGTCTGTAGGTAAGCAGCAAAAAAATATGTTGCAAACACAATTAAAAGCCAAACCCATGAGCCACGTAGTACTAGTGCCAGCAAAAACATTATGTATCCCATCACTAATGACAATGAGAAATCCCTCCCCAAAGACAGCATGGGAATTTTGCAGCGTATTAGTTTCTCTCTCTTCACATAGCCTGACAAGGGATGGTGGTGATTTAAAGCATGGGAGAGCACACCTCAATCTGTGTGGAACACAGTGTGTGGGCACTGATGTTAGGAGACATGGTGATGGAAACCTTAACTACTGTCTTCCTGGGACATCCTGAGAGTTCTCTCACTGCTTGGTGGACAAAGCAGACTGTAAGATAAAGAGTACTCCAAGGTGTAAGTTCTTCAGCTGGAAACTATAGACTGCCAGGCCTTATATAGAGAGCTTTCTTCTTCTGCTTAGTACATGTATTTGTTCATATGAGGAAGTCTTCCTGGTGAAGCTTGCAGGGAAGGTGGGATGGGGAAAAATTAATAAAAACATGGGAGACATCTCAAAAAACCTCATCATTTTAAAGTTACTTTATTTTCTCTTTTCAGTTACTCCATATGTGCATATACATATGGGTAACTTTCCTCCCTGCACACAGATATTCTTCTCAGTCTCTTGCACTGTGGGGTGATTCTCAGGGAGATATTACACAGGATTTTCCTGTCAATACCCCCTGACAAAACACAGGTGTGGTGTGTACCAGGTGTAGAAGACCCGAGGGGGGCAGAGCACCAAGAACAACTTTCCAACCTTTCCTTACTAAGTCTATGCTCACACAGAGGGGAATGCAGTGGCACTTCACTCGGTTCTTCAGTTAATACAGGCACTCCTTCCCTGTGTCAACCTGTGTTAGCTGCTTGCTTTCAAAGTCATCCACTTGGCTTCCTGTGGCAGAATTTTTTCCACTCTCCTGTAACAGAAACAGCTATTGCCTGGCAATAAGTTAATCTCTTACACCTATTCCCCCATACACAAATAAAAGTAAAGAGGTGATAAACCAAAATTGAGAGATCACATGTTCCAAATGTATCTGACTCACCAAAATAATAAGGAAAAAGAATGGTAACTATTTACAAAGCTAGCTTTGTTAATTATTGAGTGATTTAATATGTTATTCAAGCTTTTCCTGATGTTTATACTGTCATCAAACACCCTTACAGACTGGAATCAAGTGACCAGCACTTTGTGCTCCTGCCTCCTGTGCAAATGGTGTGCTTGCACACAGGTAGAGATGGAACCTTTCCTGTGCCAGAGCTTTGCTCTGCTGGCTGCTTTCTCCTGCTACCTTCTGTCTGAGAAGCTCTTGAATTATTTCCAGTCAGTCCTCTGACCCCACACAGGAGCACATTGGTCTGTGTTAAAATACAGAAGATATAGATGTGAATCAACTCTCCTCTGTTCTCTTTCATCCTCTGAGGATTTTGTACCATGTTCCTCATCCTCTCATTTGAGTATTCAAGTTGAAGCATCCCCACAGCTTGGAACCCAGATATGAACCCAGATGGTCTATATGCTCACAGCCACAAAGACAGCTGAGACCTTCAGACTGACATCTTTCTAAAATCTGATTCCTTCTATTTCAGACTGGGAATCACGTTGACAAGAAACAGAGGTACTAAGTGAGAGACAGGAGGCAGAAAGAGAAAGCAGTGTTCTGTGAAATGAACCATCTTTCAAGCATTTTTAAATGAAACATTCTCAAATATAGAAACCTATGGACAATCGTTTTAGCTATCAGTTCAATCATATTTTTAGTGGGCATAGAAAATCTTGGACTTTCAGTTTTGGGTAAAATTATGATGCTTAGGAGTCACTACACTGACAATCAAAATTAGATCAGTCAGACCAAACAATTAAACCAAAATATGTGCAGGTTTCTCTTTGCAGGGAGAGTTAAGAAAATAAGTAATATATATTTTCTTTAAAATAGTGATTCTTCACCTTTGCCTTTCACCTGGAACCATTTACACTCTTCTAAGTTTACCCAACCTTGTCCTTGACATCTATCCATCTCCATAATGGTCTGAGTAATCTGGTCTTATTTCATTCTTCATCTATAACAAGGTCAAGAACAGTAGAGAAACACATTCTTACTAGTAGTATGGAATAAACAAGGTATCATTTCAAAGCTTACTAAGATTTGATGAACTTTTATCACCTGATCAGCCATTTCCCAGCTGAGCAGCCACAGACCATTAGGCAATTGCACTGGATTTCCACAGCAAAGCAGATAAGGATTTCTTTCTGGAAATGTGTAACCAGCCCTGCCTTTTACCTCAGCTCTGCAAGGCAGACAAAGCCCAAGAGTATATGTAAAGGCAATGTTTCTATACTGTCTTTTTGCACATTCAAGTAACAAGTATTTAATCTTCTGTAAAACAGATGGAACCTAAGAAGTGATGAATATTGAGTGTAAAAGTGACATAGCACTTAAGTGATTCTTGCAACCTGCAGTTCACTTAAGATGTAGGGACTTCATTGTAACAGTCACAAAGGACTAAGAATTACTGTCTTTAAGGAAAAGCAATGTGCTGGAAAAAAAAAAAAACCACCAAAAACAACAAACCCAGGCATATTTGGACATACAAGCCTTTCCTCTCATCTAGGACTTTTTTTGGACACTTTAATAACTAATCTCTCACATCTTACCTTGATGTAAATGAACAAAGGACAGTGATATTGCTGAGCAAATCTGTTTGCTGAACAGAAAAAAATGTGAGAAACTACCAAAAGTGAGTGAGCAGGAAGCCTGTTTATCGCTGAATGCAGCACTTCAGAGCTAGGATACTGAAAAGATGAGGAAAGGCTTACATGATGTATAGTCATAGCATTTCTGGCTGTGAATATAAACCTGCCATGTCCTCTAATTTCAGGTGCTTGAGCATACGCTAAAGATTATGTGATGCAGCTTTCCACGTTGCTCTTATTCACTCCTCACCCAAACTGGCATGGATACACTGACTTCAGTGAAGGTAATCCTCATCTATACCAAGGGGAAGGAGATAGCCTGCCTTTGTTTTCCATGTGCAGTGCAATAGCCCATATTTATCTGGCAGAAATCTTGAATAGCATGTCCTGAAATTCAGATACTTGTAAAACTTAAAATCCACTTCCAATATTTGATTAATGTTAATTAATATTGAAAATGAAATAATCAACTGTTATAACAGTTTATTAAAGATATGCTCAAAGTTGGGAATCTTTTCCCACAGGATGGAATTATCAAACAACTGCAAGATCAAGTCATCAAAAAACCAAATCTGTTATTTGTATTTGTAAATACACTTAAGGGTCCCAGTGTTGTTCTGTGTTTTAAGAAATAGTTGGGATCATCAAGAAGAAACCTCTCCTTTCTCTGAGAACTGATGATAGTGTTTGGAGAACTGCAGATTCCCCCACTATTTCTACTGCTGTGACCTTTATTAATTTGTGATTGCCTAAAACTTCCCAGTGAGGTATGGATTCCTGGGAAGAGATTTCGAATCCAAAACCAGTACCTTTGCTTTCCACATGTTGAAAGCACAGCTTTATATGGAACAATAAAAATGCAACAAAACCAGTTTTGGTGCAAGTGAAAGTGATGCTGTACATTTGCCAGCCTGATGATGATATTCTAGACTCAAAACTCAAAAATTAATCTGAGAGAGACAGTAATTCCAGGCTGCAGAAGGCTTTGAAATCTCGATGCTGAAATGTTTTCTGTTTATGTTTTGGCTAGTGTTTCATCAGGTTGGACACTCTTGTGAAGTTGATTGACTCATATCCAGAAATGCCATTAGCAAGCAAAGCTTAAGATTATTCCTAGGCCTGGCTGACCACAAAGCTTGAGAAGTGGTCGCCTTTACTTCCTCTGCTGCTGGCTCTGGCTTCCCACTACAGTGTTTCAGAAGACATAGGGACATTTTTTTTTCCTAAAATCAGATTGGTGAATATCTATTGATTTTAATGAAGCTTTGCCAAGTCAATCTGGAAAAGAACCTTCTCCTGTGCCCTCTGAGCATTTGAATACAGGCTGCAAGCTGCATCTATACCGGGAAAATAAATAGCCTCTTAGAGTCCATTATAACCATTATGGCTACTTAGATTAAAGGAGTACAGAATATTTGTTTGTATAGCTAATCAGTGTTGCAGTTGTTACTAATGTTTCCTGAGTAGTTGCTGTATTGGAGCATTCATCAAGATTGTTCTGATTATCAGCAAATGTTTAAAAAAAACCCACAAAGCAAATAAGATGCATACTCTGATAACCAAACTAAAGATGAAAGGGAAAAAGAGTAATGGTCATAATCCTATCGAGTGTTAATACTCATCTTAAATTTTACAGAGGCTGCTTGAATGGTTCTTTTGTGCAGTGTTTTTTCCGAAAACAAACAAAAAAATCTTTTCAAATGCTATAAATTATTATTTTTAGCTGTGAAACTTTTTTGTAAGGCATTTTTTCATCTCCAGAACACTAAGCCAGAGTATGGACCCATGTTGATCACACCAGCAAAGGATCTGGCATTGCTCCCGATTTCTGTGATGTGTTAAATGGAGGACAGGAGCCCATTATTGCCTCCGCCACCAAACACAACACATCCTTCAGGCAGCAGGATCTGGTCATGCTGCTTTGCTAGACAGGATACCTGATGCAAGTAACTAAAGCATCAGAGGAAATCATGGCTAGTAGTGGGACTACAACCCAGGAAACCCAGTGTCTGATTCAGTGACTGTAGCCTTACCCAACATCCCTCTCCACACTTCAGTAGCATGGCTGCTGCAGACAAATCATCATCTTCCTCACATCAGCCCTGGTGCTACAAAACACGTAATGTGTTATTAAGCAAAATTTATTTCAAGGATGTCCTTGATTCAGGACCTGCAGACTTACAAGCCCCATACCATTTATCTCCCTTATAAGTGTGGAAAATTTCTAGACTCTATTTTTCTCCATAGAAACTACAGAATAGAAGGCAATGGGATTAATGAAAAGTGCTGATATCATGTGGACGAGAACAGGGCACACATTCAGCCCTTTCTTCAGTCATTCAGTCTAAGGGGAAATATGATTCTATGTTGACCACATCACTGAGGCCAAAGACTGGATTTAACATATCCACAGCCCAATCATTTTACAAAGAGAACCATCAATTACCAGCGTGAAGCAGAAAAGATGCTGATTACCTGGGCCAAATTCCGCTCTTGTTTGTGTCAGAACAATACCCCTGATTGCACTCACTCCGTGTCCTCAGTCCCCTGGGTTGCCTTGGAACCACAGGAACAACGCTTTGAGATGGCTGCTTGGACAACCGCTAATGGCAGGAAAATCCACGTTAAGGCATTGTAAATACTGAAAGAAAAGAAATCTGTGTTGATTTTTTTTTGGCATATAATGCCTAAAGCCTTATCTCTCATTCTGTCAGGAACCAAGAACTATGTATACAGATGGTGCAATTTATGTTCTGTACTGTGACCAAGTGCTGAAATACCTTCAGGAAATCACCAGAAAGCCTGAAAAGCTTTGCTATCTCTTGTGACTCCAGCTCACTAAAACTATAATTGAATGAGCACGACATATTAAGCACTATGTGTTACACAGTAGACTTACAGAAAAAGACGCCATCTTTTCCAGCATCATTACGGAAAATATAAATGCTGTACAAACACTGCCTATACCCCAGGTCGTAATGTCTCTGCCTCACTTTGTTCTCCCCTTACAACACACAAGACAAAGATCTACAAATAAATGTCTAAGCTTCTTGATTCTACCTCAACTTGGGTGTAACTCTGTTAAATTCCACTTGGCTGTTTTCATTTATAAGATGTTCCTGGTCATGATAGTCCTGACATTTAAACCAGTGTCTGTAGGGGCTGAATCAGAGACATGCTGGTGTAACGGTGATATAAAAAGAGAATTTTAGCCCTGTATCAGCTGAGAGGTTAATCTATTTCCATTCCTGCTTCACTGAGCAGATTTTTATGAAACGAATTATTAAACCTGTCTCAGTGGGTTCCAGCACTACAAACTAAAATCAGTATCCTCGAGCTCATTCATCTCTGGGTATGAAATATAAACCCCGACTCAACATTTCTTTCAAACTACTTATTGCATTTGAGACACTGAAAACAGGACCCCTGAGCTGCTGACCCAGCAACAGATGGTTTATGGTCATCCTGATGAAGACCAACTTGCAGCAATGGCCACCATTCACTGAGCAGCCCTGTTGCTCATTAACTGCTTCCTTTTTGTGGGAAGGCCGGGCTGCGACTACTTGAATTTGGATAATTACCTCCCTCCCCCCTATATCGCCCCAAATACTGTTAAACATCTCCTTGTGCTTTGTTATTACACAGCAAGACAAACGCCAAGAAGCTTCTTTCTTATTACACCCCGGAGGCACCGGGTTGGGTATGCAGACCCGACAGCTCCAGCCTGTCACAGGACAAGCCCTCGCATCGCTCCGGGGGGAAGAATCCAACACCCACGAACCCAACTCCCTCTCCGGCTGCAATTCGGGATGAGGGTCCTCCGGGACGCGTGGGGGGAAGGGGTGGTCGATCCCTCGCGCCCCCCTTAGCCCCGGTGCCGCTGCCGGGAGGCGGGTGCAGTATCTCCCGGGCCCGGCAGAGCTCCCCGAGCTGCCCCCGCCGCGAAGCAGCCTCGTCGCGGCCGAGTGCAGGGAGCTCGCCAGCGGGAGGGGCCCGGGAGGGGAGGGAGAAACGAGAACAGACGAGTGCGCAAGGGACTGCCTCGATGGGCTTGAAAAATCACTGCAGCGGCGGCGGGCAGGGGGGAGATGCGATCCCCGGGCTGCGCTGCCAGGCTATTCTCCCTGCCGGCTCCGGCAGCGGCTCCGGCAGCGCACGGCCCTTCTGCCCTCGCACCCGGCTCCAAACTTTTTCGGCCACCTGCTCCCCCCGGGTGTGAGGGAGACCCGGGCTGAGCGGTGAGCGCCTGCCGAGCGCCCGGCGCATCCCGGGGAGGGGAAGCCGGCGAGGCGGGCGGGGCGGGGGTGGAGGCACGTCTCGCTGCTGAGGGAGCCGGGACTTGCAGAGCGCTGGGCTTTCCCGATCACCCTTTTCTCCTCCCAACCCGCCCCTCTCCCTGCTTCCCTCCCCCC